>QVRM01002774.1:0-59864 GCA_003439945.1 Dermanyssus gallinae
ATCACAACACCAGCAATGTCTGACTCGAGCTGGAAGAGGACAAACAGAACGAATCGTCATTTGGTCACCAGGTTTGCCGTGCACAGCTTCCATCATTTGACGTGCATGACGCAAGGTTATCACGAACCTGAACAAACCTGTGTCTGCAAATCCTGTCGAAACGTGGTGTGATAGATATCAATGTGGGAATTGTAATCAAATTAGGTCATTGACCCAACTTACAGAATTGAACGTTTATCTTCCTGACGATGTTGGTATATGAACATATGTATTTTATAAGTGGAAATCTAAATGTACATATCTGTATACTCACCAAGTGTCAGCTTATAGGACATAACTAGGTATAATGACACGATAAAGTGTGAATAAATTGCATTATTATTATTAAAGGCTAGCCTTTTCGAGATCGATCGCCTATCGAATTTGAATGCGCGGCGACCTCTCGGAATCTCCCGACCGTTTCACGGGTGGTTTCGTTTAAGTTCCACCCTGCTGAAAAGGTCCTGCTTTAATTTTACAACTGGCGTCTCAGACGTCGCACGGCCGCACACAAGACACCTAAATTATCACTGAGTTTACCACATCACTATAGTTTGCCACTCTTTGGGTTCATCTTCCCGCACTCACACGGGCAAGCGTGATCCCTCAGAGCTTCGTAAACATACGTCCGCACCTTTTTGCCAGAAGGTTACAAAAAACGCTAATTAAACAAGGACATTGGTTTGGTAATAGAGGGTTGAGGATGGTCTAAGATACACGGATAAAAACGTACATTTCAAATAAATGTAATAATGCAAATTAATATTTTTTTGTAACGTTATATTGTTACGATGTTGTTACGCTAAGTGAACTGATGCAGACTCAACGCGACGACAACTAAACACGAGAAGACTAGGTACCGATGGACGAGAACACACGGAGAACTCTGGTAGGTCTGGTGCGTAGCACAGCCGAGAAGAAGATGATTGACCCATCTCTTCCCAGTCTATTTATGGTAAAGGAGATACCGTGGCGTTCGTATAAAAATACTGGTTAGTCGATTATTATTAATAATCGAAATAAGTATATTCTCAAATGACCGTCTCGAATTTTCGACCGGTCCTCTTCGCTGATTGGTCGATTTGGACGTGTGGGTTCCGACGTGCATAGCTGTTGTGGGACATGTATGGAGGCCTGATAATGGTGATGACGATAGAGAGATGTCGTGGCTCTGGTGGGTGCGACATAGAGACGGTGATGAACGTGTCAATCGATGTAGTTAGCATTTTGCTAGGCGGTCTGAGTATGTCGGTGTCCACTTGATTGAGATTGTGGACGACCCGTTTCCGTGATCATTGAAGTGCGCGTTCGACAACGGGCTCGATTGGCTGTCGTGTCGTCTTACTGACGCCGTATTGTGTCAACAGCAAAGTAGTAATAAAAAGTGATTGAACTGCTGCTTCACTGTAGCTGCTTTCGTCACAAATAAATTAGGCACGGCACTCCGTTGGTAAACGAAATGATGACGACATTGTATTTCCATGTAGAGACAGTCGTTTCATCAATTAAGAAGATTGTGCTTGCCATTTTTCACGCACGCATCGCAACACTGCGACAGTGTAACCGTGATGATTTCATTTCATCTCGAGCTATATAAAATCTAGATGTAAGATCAACGACTCCACAAAAAAGCAGCGGCTATATGGCTTTTTTTATGCAAGACATGGATCTGACCGTGAATAACGGAGAATCTGCTATCAGGCTTCTATGGCAGCCTTTATTTATTCGGGTTACGTACCCTTCCACGAGATCCCCCAGCTGTACACGTAACACGACTATATAGCCGTAAACGCTGCGGCTAAAACATACCTGAGAGCGCTGAAGTAGAACAACGCGTACAACCACGGATACATTGGATCACAATGGGTAAGACATTTTATTCAGCGCCACTGCCTTCGACTGAGTCCAGTGCGAGAACTCGAGCCTCGATGGAGATCCAGAAGGGACAAAGGGGACAAACTCGCAAACACCGTCATGTTAAATAGTCAATCGGATATAAGGCACTGGCTTACTTCCTCCGCTCAGCCACAAGCAACAGCTCACGCAGACGCCACTTCGACACATTCCTCAAATCGCTCTTCCATCACCAACGCACGCTCTCAAGCAAACGCACCAGAAAATAACTTTCCAGCACATGTATCGAAGGCTGCCGCTATCAAGTCAAAGGTAAAGAAGATACCGTGCATTCGGCGTAGTTTAAGAGAACATTTTGTCGTCGAACTATCAAAAACTATCAACGAGGCGTGCTCGGTGGCTACCAGCATAGTTGGGAACGGCTGATAGAATTTCCAACAATGATGTTTAGTATACCGGTAAAAAAAGGAGAATGGGCGTACGCTCACCTCGGTTCTACTAGAAAATTTGCTTAGATTTCGTAGAGGCGCACACTTAGAAGAGAATCACATAACCAATGGACGATCTTCGCAAGCTACAAGTACTGACGACGCCAGTCGCAGAGATCGTGCAGTCAAAGCTGTCCCAAGGGGACGTCTCTTCCGCTGCTCGGACCCTGTTTTCTACAGATCAGATCACCCCAATCGACGCACGTACAAGAGCAAGTTTGCTATAAAAGCACCCCAAACACCTCACAGATCCAGCGTACCCTGAGGCGCCAACGCCAGCACCTCCAGCGTCTAAAATTTAGGTCACGACTTAGGAGATTCGAAGCGCCATTAGAAGTTTTCCAAGCAGTTCTAGTGGCGGTCCGGATGGTCTTTGCCCTCGGCACCTGAAAGATCTCATAGGCTGCCGCCAGGATGATAGCAACCCTCTGCTGCAAGCGTTACGTAACTTCGCTATGCTAGCAGTCAACGGGCGACCCCCGGAATTCACGGTGTGCTTTTTCTACGGCGCAACAATAATCGCCTTACGAAAAAAGGACAGGGTTATTCGGCCAATCGTCGCGGAGCTCACCTTGCGTCGACTGGTCGGTAAGATTTTAATGAGAAAAGCTATGACGGCAATTCTCGAGCTAGTGGCTCCGATACAACTAGGGTGCGAGATAAAAGGAGGGGCAGAAGCGGCTGTGCATGCAGCCGCCGTTTTTATCAAATCCAACAGAGGGCTAGAAAAAGTTTTAGTCAAGCTCGACTTTCAAAACGTCTTTAACATGCTTCGTCGAGATCACTTACTTAATGCTGTGAGAAGATCGATACCCGCTATTTACCCAGCTGTATACCAAATGTGTAGACTGCCTGCTAATCTTCTGTGACAAGGGGAGACGCTCAAGTCGATGTGTGGGGTACAACAAGGCGACCCGTGTGGACCAGCTCTCTTCTGTATCGCTGTCGCTGAACTACAGACGAAGCTTCGATCCGAGTTTCGACCGTGGCATCTTGATGACGCAACGTTGGCAGGAGATCTGGCAACGATTTAAGCAGACATCAAGACGGTGCACGAATTTCAAGCGTGCTCCGGCGCATTCAACGCAAACAAATGCGAGCTCTTTCTACTGTCGGAGGATCATCGCGACGAGTCCATTTCAAGTTTACAGGCAATAATACCCGACATTCAATTAGCAGCCGAGGACAATAGCGAGCTTCTGGGAGCTCCTTTTACCGATGCGGCGCAGCAGACTTCAAACTCTAGATGCCCAGCCGGCGTTATACCTTTTGCGACAAAGCCTCTCCACTCCTCGCCTAACGTACTTTTTGCGTTGTTCACCTTCTTATAAAAGAGCCGACCTTCTCGACAATTTCGACGGCATTCTCCATACAGGACTACAACGGCTACTTCACGTTGACCTGAGATCTGAATCCTTGACAACATTTAAGAGTTTAATAATTTCGATTGGTAGTCGGGGGTAGCCAGGAGTAGTCGGGGGTATTTGGGGGTAGTTGGGGGTAGTCTGGGGGGTAGTCGGAAGTAATCGGGGGTAGTCGGAAGTAATCGGGGGTAGTCGGAAGTAATCAGGGGTAGTCGGGGTGGCCGGGGAGGAAGGTCACCTGTCGGGCTCAAGTCTTGAGCCCCCGAGTCTGCGCTCACATACTCCCGTCCTTCAATCACCTAATGTGCGAGTATTAGCCGCACTTGTTACTCTGTCCACATGAAGTCGTTTCGCGACGAGTAAATTTTCAGCGCGCTTCCGCTCTCGAGCTTTCGCGCACGTGGCGCCGTTCATGACAATTTCGACGGCATTCTCCATACAGGACTACAACGGCTTGGTAGTCGGGGGTAGTTGGGGGTAGTCGGGGTAGTGGGGTAGTTGGGGGTAGTCGGGGTAGTTTGGGGTAGTCGGGGTAGTTGGAAGTAGTCGGGGTGGCCGGGGAGGAAGGTCACCTGTCGGGCTCAAGTCTTGAGCCCTCGAGTCCGCGCTCACATACTCCCGTCCTTCAGTCACCTAATTAAATTCAGATCTATTTGGAGCCGGGGAAAACGTGCCTCGTGTATTGCAGTTGGACTTAATCGACGCGCTATTAGGCCTAGCTGCGATCTTCAACAGCCTATTAGGACCGGGGTGTTCCTGGAACGCCTAAAGACATCAGCGGAAAACCCGCCATACAGAAACAAGGGCGATAAGAACCAACTATCAACCGATATCGCTGCAGAAGAAGAAGCAGCTCGAGGAATACCTAAATACGACCCACTTTCTATCTAAGAACCAATTTGGTTTTAGGAGAGTTGGCTCAAGACAATTTCTGGTGGGAACTAGTCAAAGCTGCTGAGGACGGGAAAATGTGTTTCAACATATTTCTTGACGTTGCGAAGGCCTTGTCCAGACCAGGTATAAGCAGTTTGCGTCGGTGGAGTGTTTGGGCCTTACCCCTGGGATTGTCTCGATCAGCACTCCCTAGGGGTCGGTTCTTGGCTCCCTGATATTCGTAATCTACATACAAATCGTCCTAGGTGGCACAGAAAAAAAAAAAGTGTTGCCCTGTGGTATAAGCGCACGATACAACTCTGCTGTTCCGCATCTTACCTGTTCAGCTCCCAAACGATCAGGTTAAGCTTAGGCCTGTGGAGACCGGTATCGAGACGACAATCTCATATTTCAAATAGTTTGGCCTTCTCGTAAATCTGACCAAGACGAAACTCGTCTTGTTTGACACACCTCAGCGGGCATCGAGGCTGAAACTGGACACGGGTATATCCCTCCAGTGGGCGGTGCGACAAAAAGTAAAATGTCTCCGTCTTACGCTTCATGAGAGCATGAAATAGCATAGTCACGTGGTCTAGCGTCAAGGTCTACTACGCTGTCGTGGCATCGCTGACCAGTCTGAGGAAGTTCAAGATCTCCTGCGTTGTTCTTGGCCTTGTGTACAAAAAGCCCCCTGGAATCGATTCTCATTTACGTGATCACTATATGGGTCGCAACCTACTCAGGAATCCTGCTCTCGTTTCGGGTGATTAAGAACAATGCCGTGCGAGCCATTACTAATATGTCTCGTCGAGACGACGTGTCGCTATGATAAGGCAAGATCGGACTACTCAAACTCGATCAGCTGGCACGTTAGATTTAGCCTTGCTTGCACATAAGGCGATATACAGCAAAAAAGTTGCGTAATATAGGTATGTGTGTATGTATGTTGTGGTTGTTACACTTTACAGATGCAAATGCTACAACACTAGGTATTTTAAAGTGAAATATGACCTTGACATAAATCGTAACATATTGTCCGTAAAAGAGCATGCCAATTACTACTTATGATGATGATGATGATGAATAATGTACTATATGGAGAGCACCGTGTAGAGGCCCAATTACCCGAGCACTGGGGCACAGCGTGATTTCCCACTAAGAAAATCATTTAATTTCCTGGTAGTTTACGGGCGAGCCATGCCGGTGGCGGAAAGTCAAGTCCACGGTGGAGCTAAGCGGGAACGCTTCAAGAGCGTCCACTGCCTTCTCTCCCTCTCCAGGTGCTAAGACGGATGTACGAGGCTGACGAGTGCCAATCTAGTTCGCCAGGAGCAAAACCTTTTTTTCGCGTAGGGACGCTAATTTGTTGGTCTCTCTGCTGAACGTGTGTATCTCTTGAACAGTGTCTGTCCCTGTAATGACACTCTCTAGACCTCTAGATGTCTCCGATCTCTCGGTCTGGCTAGGTAGCAGGTTGGGAGTTACCTTCCTTTCACGTCTGCTTTGCGCCGACTCGCCTTTCCAGTTCGAAAAGCAACGCCGGTCAATCGCAACAACTATTGCGGGCACTGCTAACCTAATGCCGCGATAACTGGCTTCTGCTGCCCTACAGCATGAAATCTACACATACGCTGTTTTCCTGTGCACGATGGTTTTCCTTTCCCCGTAGGTCGGATTCTTCGACACGAATTCCGGCACAGTCATGTTTCAATTCTATTCCTGGGAGCTGCAATAACGCCAATAACACTACACACTCGTACTCCACCGCAATACGTCTAATTGCATATTTGTGTTTTCCAGCCCTTCATGTCGACAGCGCAACGATCGCGCATCCGTCATTGTAGCTAAAGATCTCACTTTGCTTTGTACATCACGACGGTTTGGATGAGATGCAGGCTAAATAAAACTATTTTTGCTGCTGCCAGCTTTGATATCGTAGGCGGTGCATTGATTTATCCTATGGCAGATCCCGTACGTATATGACATGAATGTATACGAAAGATATTAAATGGCTCGTTACCTGTAAAAGCTATGAATAAGCACCACCGTTCACCAGAGTGGCAACCAACGGCAATTCAGACGAAAACGCGGGGAAGCGAAAGCCGACGCGTCAAAGCGGACTGCGGGTCACCTACATCTACTAATAGGGGGGTCCCTAAACCAAACCAGAACCGTTTTCGTATGGCGCATAAAAATTTGCTACACGTGCGGTGCAACGGGAGGCATAACTATAAGAGATGATACACGGAGCATGTCTAAGCCCTAATGCTTAATCAACGCGTGGCGGACTTCGACATGATCCTTCTATGTCTCAGAGTAGTATTCACATACATAAGGTACACAAACTGTGCCCTGCAATCAGCGCCAGGTTCCCTACAAGCCAACCTGAAGCACACATTACTAGATAAAAGTAAATCGTGTATTTAAATAATATTGAGCTGAGCACTAGATCAAACACATAAACAGCATCATTACGTTTATTAGTACAAATATAATAAATTGACGACAAGCGGGCACAATTCCCCGTCATTGCGTCACACAAGTTTAGACTTATGATTGATAGCATAAGCATCATTGGCTCTATAGTACAATCGACTAAATTAAAGTCTCTTTGTTTATGTATAGTGTACATAATAGAACAAGTAGGCACAATATCATGTCACTTGGCGAGTTGGTTCCTACAACACAAGTTTTATCTACAACAATTTACACGTCACATTACGAAGTATTATATAGTACAGTAAGCTAAATTAAAGTCTCTATAACTGTATATAGTGAATATAATAGGACAGGTAGGAACAGCGTCATGTAAAAAGTTGTCATATACAAAGTCGGCGAATTGGTTCCTACAGTACAAGTTTCGTCCTATAATCATTGCATGCCACATTCCGAAGCATTCAAACGTTGTTATAAAATTCACCAACGTTACTGTGTTCGGTATTCCACTGTCTTACAAGGCCACGCGGAGGCTTGAAAAACGAGTGAAATAGGTGAGACCATGCATTCAAATTCAAAGCAGCCGCACCAGGCCAGCTGTAGCCATTTGTAAAGTATCAAGCTACGTCGTGAAATGTGCACAGCTGGCAATAAAATTCAGGATCTTAATTATGACCATCATAAACTGTGCCGAGATCACGCTTTCGTAGCAAGCCGAATAAATTTCTTATCGCCTTATGTCAAAGTGGAAGCGTGTTAGTAGATGTACTCTATGCACTTTTTCGAGCCGCACCTACATTTGATCTTCCCGCTCGATCCCTCGCTGCCTGTACAATCAGAAAGTGATTCGTGTTAGTCATGTCTAAACAACATCAAACAGCCCGATTGCGTCGGTGATGTCTCGTTTGTATTTATGTATCACAACTATGCTCAGCTTCTGCACGTCACAACTATGCGCGCCATCTTAGCTTAAAGTCGCCGCTCTAGCGACTGTTGCGTCTATTTTCCTAGCTTTTTCTTAACCGAGCAAGATGGCTTAGTGGTAAAAGCCTTTGCCTTGCATTCGGCCACTCCTAAATTGGTTTTCATGGTTCCCAATTCAAATAAGGTGAATGCCGGGGTGGACTAAAAATCGACCATGATCGAAAAAAAAGGGGGAGCACAAATGTCTCAATAAAAGGAGATGGTGCATTACCATCCAACCCCCCCCCCCCATTCACGGTAGTATTTTCGACAACATTTTGCCGTAACTCTAAACCTGTTCTAGCGCATACATGTACAATGAGAGAGAAACAGGGACAACCGCTATTCTATAGCAAATCACTATACGTTTTACTGCCGAAGCGCCAGTTAGTTCTAGGCTACTCAGCTTCGATCATATTTGTGTTGCCACGCAAATTGCATATGCAGATAAAGCTGAAAAAGTGACGCAACTTTGCAGGATTTAGCACAGCTAACCAGCTTAACTTAATGCAAGTCGACCGACTAGCTGTTAATGTGACGCAGATTCATAGCGTAAAAGCGCTTTTAGAAGTGCAGCGTTTGGTAATCAAGTGTTGTTTGCAAGTCAAACAACACGGAGCGCGCAGGTTCTAAAAAAATAAATATATATATAGAGCAGAGATATAGAGCTGTCGGAGGCTCTAGCTCTAGGACCAAATGTTGGAAATGACCTGGTCGATATTACAAAGAAGAGGTTGTCACAATGGAAAGCAAATACTCAGTAGGTATCGAAGTAGACATGGATTATATGGATGCGTAGGCAATATATATGCTGCCGCTCTAAGCACCCTTGATATAAAAGGATGACATGTGTATTTAGGTATACATGCCAAGCGAACAATAAATCAATCAATCATATATATATATATATATATATATATATATATATTACGCAATACATACCATCTGTGTTGTAGTTGAAGGTCAGCTCTTCATTGGCTGCGATGTTACGACGCGCAAAAAAGGCGACACGCGGCGCGTCCAAGTTGTGGTGTTCAATATAGACGTAACTCGCGGCCAAATTCGGCTCGCACTGCAACCGTAGTCAAGACCGTCACAACGTTAGTAAAGCTGCGACAGGTCCGCATAGCCCAAGGAATGCGGGAAACTCCCTAGGGTTACTCATGGACAGCTGCCAGCTATTATATCTAAGCCGTACGAATAATTTCATGATACATAATCGTTGGAGCACTAGTGCGCTTCCAGCAGGCAGCTGGTACGGGCGAAAACGAGGACAACGTGTTGTTGCTCACGAAAGGCGCAAGCATGCCATATAGAATCGGGATAATAATAATAATAATAATAATAATAATAATAATAATAATAATAATAATAATAATAATAATAATAATAATAATAATAATAATAATAATAATAATAATAATAATAATAATAATAATAATAATAATAATAATAATAATAATAATAATAATAATAATAATAATAATATACATGTGAATGTTTAAATTCACGACGCCGATGGTTCACTCCACATCTATCACTCGTGTCCGAGTGGGAGTCTTGCCCGACCCCTGACGCGAAGACGCGGGTCCATCCAGTCTTTCAAAGTTCCGAGCACCGAAATCGCGTTACCTCTCTGAATCTCTAGGGAAAGCCTTTGGAAGAAGAAAGTGCCCGCCCTCTTGTCCATCGTAGCCTGCTGTAAAGCGTCGCCAACCTCGGAAATTAGCGTTGTTGTGAGGAGCCCAGGGCCACCCAGCGTCTCGAATGCGAAGCGTGAAAAGTGGTACGCCCGGCCTAAGTTCGCACACTTTCTTATCTTTGATGTCTCGGCGCGGGAAGCGGCAGTTCCTGGGCGAGAAGCGCCGGGGCCGACAAGGGAGGGGGTCAGAGAGTCGGTCACCGTCGCATCCCACACCAGGGAACGACCCTTGTAGAAAGGTATCAAAGTCAAGCCGTCGGGCCGCTTGCCATCGTCTCTAGAAAGACCAGGCGGTTCCAGGACGCAAGGGATTACGGCCTTTCGCAACAACTCTGCAAGGATGTCATTCAGAGCGGTGTGACGTGGGCGCCGGCCCGCCGAGTGAGCGCAAGACAGGCCGTGTCTGGCCAGGCGTCCGAGAGGCTCGCCACAAGTGCATCTGTGTGGCTCTACCAAATCAGCTCCCAGTCTCAGGCCAACGCAGATCCGGGTGGATTGGTCGTCTAGGCGGGTACCCAATGAGTCAGCGGGGAGTGCGTGTAGCCAGTCGCTCGCTCCTGGGCGAGCGACGGCAAGAAGGCGCGCGACCGTAACCGACTCTTTAGCCCCCTCAATGGTCGGTACGGGCGCAACCCGCCCCGGACACGCGGTAGCCCTAGCGGAAGCAGCCAAGTACAGAAAATATCCAAGCATCGGTTATCCACACTTGTTCTCACCGCTTGCATTCGAGACATTGGGGGGGCCTGGGTCGCTCACGACGAAACTGCTCAAGGAAGTTGAGAAACGATTGGCGCTCGCTACAGGAGACAAGAGGGCGGGCGAGTATCTACTGCAACGTCTGTCATTAGATGTTCAGAGGGGGAATGCCGCTTCGGTGAGAGGTACCCTGGCTAGGTGGACCAGCCCAAGCCTGGACCTAGTGCCTTGAGTTATGCCCCAGCGGGCTGTGCAGACGTTCTTACGTCACAAATGTATATTTTGCTACACTTAAATAAATGATGCTTATATAATAATAATAATAATAATAATAATAATAATAATAATAATAATAATAATAATAATAATAATAATAATAATAATAATAATAATAATAATAATAATAATAATAATAATAATAATAATAATAATTCTTGGGCTTCGAAGACGACAAAAGACCCGACGGCGTCACCATTCCGCCATGGTCTAAGGGCAAATGTCTAGTATGGGATGCCACGGTATCATGTACAGTCATACTTGATGCATAGCGCTACCCGGTCAGGGTGGGTTGCCGAACATGCTGAGATCGCAAAAAAGCGCAAATACTCTGACCTAGAGAAAAGATACCACTTCGTACCCGTCGCCATGGAAACGATGGGTCCAATCAGCAAAAACACAAGTATCTTCCTCAAAGACCTAGGTATCAAAATAAGTGCTAACACGGGTGACCAGCGCGAGGGTGAGTTTCTACGTCAGCAACTCTTGCTCGCAGTGTGTAGGGGAAACGCCGCCGCTGTCATCGGCTCCATGGATTGAGGAGCGGGGGTGAGCCTAGGCGGGTACACGTTTAGATCCCACAATTGTAGGGAAACACCGAAATATTGAATAAATATATAATAATAATAATAATAATAATAATAATAATAATAATAATAATAATAATAATAATAATAATAAGATGGTCGTACCATGTTTGCATTACAAACTTAATCAAGGTCATTCCGATCGAAGATAATCATTCAGTTTTATAAGAATCCGTTGTTAGTGAATGGTCCCGACCATAATCAAGCAATCAATCGAATGTCGAACTCTCACCACCATCATGACGGTAAGGCAAGAAATGCATTGCACGGAAAGAAAGCATCGAGTGAATGTGTAATGTGCTTACCGAGTGGTTAAAGAAGCGCGCCACGTTCCCGTATCTGGTGCCGTCAATGACGTTTGCCGTTGGCCGATCCTTGTACGGTTTCAGATCGAACATGTAGACGGAGTCGCTTCTGTTTTTCGCGTCGGCTTCCGCGACGGTAATAAGCTCGCCAATGTACTCGGCAACGAAGGCGCCTCGACTAATTTTCTTATTCGTCCGCACTCCCCAGCCGCGAGCTGACGTCATGAATATCGTTAAGGACAACTGCATTCGTTCGCAAAAAATACACGTAAAAACTAGTTAGATGAATCCGCATATAAAGAGCCATTATGCTTTTAGGTATGTATATATATATATATATATATATATATATATATATATATATAAGGCAGAATACACATTGTACCTTTATTGAATTTGAAATGTAAAGTCATCTACCGAGAAACAGCGCTTGTCTACGAGAAATATATAAATCTTGCTTGGGTAAACACTCCCGAGGGTTCGTATTCAGTTTAAGCGTTTCAGAGAATTTCATACGCTTCCAATAATATCTAACGGTGTAGTTTGCATATTTTAATGACTTTTGTCCACACTATGTAAATAGGTAACTAAACATTTTAAGATAGTGCGAACGCTGAAGAAAGTGATTGATATACAAGTCTGGATTCAAATTTTGTTTTGAAGTTGAAACTACGATAATGTTAGCGGGGGTGCTGTTCAAGTGAAAACGTTAAGCATGCTGTGAAAGCTATCATCCAACAGTATGCTTGCGCAAGCACCTGTATGCCGTGCTGAACTACACGGTTGAGGCACTCAGGTCCGCAACTGCATCGATGGTTACATTCGTAGAGGGGCAGTTTTGTGCAGTACTTTGAGAGCGTCTTATTTTTTGTATAGTATCGGTAACGCATCTTGTATGTACCGCAGCATTTCTCGCCTAGACACGATTCGGTAGGGCAGGCGCAGCTTTGCGTTACAGGAGTTAGCCGGATACTCGGGCTTATAATATGATTCTGCAATGAAGCACGAACAGAAGCCACGGAAGCCATTTAGAGGACAAGTAAGGAATTATACCGAAATAAAATGGCTTGCTGATTTAATAACAGAGCGAGGGGAAGCAGCGTGCGAGTAGAAGACAAAGCCGGCCTAGCAGGAGCACCGGACACTAGGACTAGTGTCAGGCTTTGAAAACGAGTAATAAGATTGCTTATTCTCACGCCTGAATGCAGAGCTAAACCATTATTTTACTTAATTAGCGTATGCGGCTGGCAATGCAGTGTAGGACCTTGCTTAATCAATGTCGTGTGTAAAATAATATTCAGTTGCTGTAATTTGTTTAATACTATGTTTCCAATGCTACACAATCCAGATTGCCGATGGCTTTAAATGGACCTATCAGGATCAAAAGCCGGTAACGCTTTTCTAAACGAAGTTTCCTTGTGAGGTTCCATATAGCTAAGGGCTAAGCTATGATACATGTCATTTGTCATACGTATATGAAGTTAAAATCCACGTTGCATGGTATATTAGAAGACAGTCTTTGTATTATCGCTGTTCGAAACTGTCTGAATGAAATATTGATCCAATTATGTCTTCCGCTAATGTCAATGTCACTATCTTATACATACTGAGCAAGACTCAGTCATATTGTAACTCATGCTTCTCAAGGGAAATATCGTTTGTTGCCTTGGCGAACACATCCTTCAAATGGTCATGTAAGTTTTAACAAGGAATTAAATGTCCTAAAATAAACAAATAGGTATGAATTCCCCAAAAGGATCACAGTGCATCTCTGGTTTCGCATGGAGAAACAGGCGGGTAAAATAACGAGCACGCAAGAACTTTAGCGTATAACTTCCATCCACATACTATCCAACATCTAACAACAAACATGGAAAGTAATTACTGAATCGTGTTCGATGAAGCGATGAACCGATTGGCGATTTGCGGTACGGCCGAGAATAGTAGCAGGTACCTCAGCTATTTGACATTGAGGAGACCGCGGACTTTAAATGGCGTTCACTCATCAACAGATCATAACAAGTAATTGCAATACAATCTATTCCATAACAAGTTGTAAAGTTAGAAGCATTTTTATCATTTGTTTCGTGATTCATTTAACTCCTCATACGTGCTTACTATAGGAGATTATCCTTATATATATATATATATATATATATATATATATATATATATATATATATATATATATATATATATATATATATATACAAGATGTTGCAGGAATATTTGAAGCGCGATATACAGAATTGTAGAGCTCGTTAAAGCAAATATTTTTTCCAATGGAACATGGTCTCTGAGAAGTCTTGTTTCGGAGTGAGAGCGAAATTACTACAATTTGTGACACTAGTGTTTTTGCCCGACATAGGAGCACCAAATGTGCTGTTGCGAGACAACCAGTCTTCCTAGACAGAAACTAAGCACACCATCGTGTTCGTGATAAAATTCTGCTCCATCTGAAGATATGCAAGACCGCTCAGAGGACGCGACATGGTCGCTTAGAAGAGAATTCGCCAAAAATAAAGTTCTTTAGTAGCGTTCACGCCAAATACTTTAGAATCATAACCCTACGACCACCCACGTGTTCAAAGCTAACATATGCAGCAAATGCGCATTTCATGACGATCATTTTGGTACCAAACCTATGGCAATGCGAGCTGTGGTTGCGGAGTAATTACGATTTTTCGGCGGGATGTCCAGATTAAGTGCATGAAAAATGACGCGCTGCGGCTGTCGCGCGACACGTCGGCGGTAGTGAACGTCGCCACACAGTCATTTTACATGCACTTAATCTGGACATCCCGCCGAAAAATCGTAATTACTCCGCAACCACAGCTCGCATTGACACAGGTTTGGTACCAGAATGATCGCCATGAATTGCGCATTGGCTGAATATGTCCGTTTTGAGCGCTGTGAGTGGTTTTAGGGTTATGATTCTAAAGTATTTGGCGTGAACGCTAATAAAGAACTTTCTTTTTGGCGAATTCTCTTCTAAGTGACCATGTCGCGTCATCTGACCGGCCTTGCATATTCTTCACATGGAGCAGAATTTTATCACGAATACGGTGTGCTTAGTTTCTGTCTAGGAAGACTGGTTGTCTCGCAACAGCACATTTTGTGTCCCTATGTCGGGCAAAAACACCATTGTCACAAATTGTAGTAATTTCGCTCTCACTCCGAAACAGGACTTCTCAGAGACCATGTTCCATTGGAAAAAATATTTGCTTTAACGAGCTCTACAATTCTGGATATCGCGCTTCAAATATTCCTGCAACACCCTATATATATATATATATATATATATATATATATATATATATATATATATATATATATATACTAGAAAGCGCCTTTATTTGCCGAATAAAGGGTGGAAAAGGAGACTAGGTAGGCAATGACGCCCACGAAGCCGCCTTGGTGTGCGATTATCTGGCTACACGCCAGGCGAACATATTATTGATTGTTTCAAGATTTGCAATACATTTTGGTAAAAACATTATTTGACTTCTGCGATTGTTCATTGTCACATCGAAGAAACGGTCGATAAGATCAGCACTTGCAAGTTGCGATAGCGCACGCGTGTCGTTATTCGTCAGTAAAATCGACAGCGACGGAAGGTTAACAGCATTCGGCTTGATATCACAACTTCTAGAAATTTTAGAAATCTTCTCTGAACACTATCAATCATGGCTATGTGCTTGGACAAGTATGGGCTCCAGACGGGTGAACAATATAAAAGTTTAGATTGCACAATTGCTTTATACAAACGAATATACACATTTGGGTCCTTGATGATAAAACAACGCAACAGCATGTTCACAAGTATCGATGTTGATTTGACTAGTTCTCGTAAATGTGCAGAAAATGTAGGATCCGTTTATATTAAAACACCGAGGTCTATAAATATACACGAAATCCCCGGAAGCCCTACGACTTACGGAAGAGACCTTCCACAACCGCAGCTACGGCGGAAGAGACCTTCCACGCCGCACTTCGTGTGGGAGCGGAGGCGTTCATATACGAAGCAGACGTTAATATATGAAGCGGAACCCCTTACATGCTTATCCGAAGAAGGGGTGAACACTGTCGGCGTATGCATGAGATTATGGGCAGTTGTCGTTACTGTTGCAGCAAGGAGAATGTCGAGAGCATATGCTACCATATGAGTCGTGCGCGCTAACACCAGCACAACAGAACTAGTTGGGGGATGAAGGCTTTGGCCGGTATTTGCGATAGAAAAAATGATGTACGTGTATCTATGGGGAAGGCGGTTCGAATAGAAAGGAAGATTATTAAGCGTTAGTGAGTTTGCTGGAGGCGCGAGGCACAGGGAGAGCGTTGTGTTGATGATAGGACGCTAGATGGAACGGTTGTGGAGGTACTCATTCGAGACAGAGTATAAGACGGGGCTGTTAAACAATCTGCGGGACGTATTTTCGCGGGTGCCCTCAAGGCACGTGCAGGAGAGAGGAAAATAAGAAACCGAAGAGCTGATCGTAGTTATGTATAGTTCAGTGGCAGGAAAACCGAGCCATTCGAGTGAGAAGAGATGGCGAAATTGACGGCAGGTAGTCAGGAAATGAGGGGCGTGATAATTGTTGCAAAAACCTAAGACCTCGGTCCCTATAAAGCAATGTGCATGCGTAATCCACGAGCTGTCGATAGTGGAAAGTGTGATTCTAACAGCTGAGAAAATCATGTAACCCAAAACGTTCCGGCAGGTTTGAGGCTCTGCAGTTGGCACATAAAGACGCGCACCGAGATGCATCGACGACCCAGCAATGTCGTCGACTGTACGAGACCATGAGATTGACGTACTGGTAGCCAAAACCGGTGGAGCGTATGGCAAGATTGGACCAGACTGTGGTGAGAACGATCGCTCCGATGCGCAAAGCGGGATGAGCCCGGAAGCCGTGGCAGGTAAAAACTGAGGTAAAAACACATAGAGCGATTCACACCCGCATTCGGAGGGGGGGGGGGGGGAAGAAGGCTTTTGGAGGTGATGAGGTAAGGTGGAAGAGAGGCGGAAAAGACGCTTGAGGATTGAGCAGCTAGGCAAAGCGCCATCCGGATAGATTACTGGGTCAAAGTAAGAGAGAGAACCCAGAAAAGATTTCAATCAATGTAGGCAACCAATGCGAAGGGCACTCTTCACTAGAGACTACAAACATAAACATTTACCCATGGAGAGTGTGGGTGTGTGGAACAGATGATAGAAACAGAGTAGAAGCTGTTCGTACGGAATATAGGAGGAATATATATAAAGAGATTGAGAAGTGAGTCGGGAGTGGAGTCTACCCGAGGGTAGAGGTGTCGTCTAGTATCGTGCGCAACTAATAGCCGAGCCTACGAGTGCGGTGCGAGCCAAGTCGTGACAGTGCTACAAGTAAACCGACTGGAGACCGGAGCCAATAGAGAGAAATCATGCAGACTCGGGTAAAGTCAGGAAGTATTCGATTATGAAAATAATCGTATAGACCAGAGTAGACTCAGAAAGACCACCGCAGCAGTTGCATGATAGAAGTCCACATATGTTGTCAGCACATGATGCGGTACTCTATTTTTTTGGCTAAAGATACTGCCGAATACCACCTTCGAGATATCACTAGTTTGGGAATATAAGTGAAAGAGTTACGCCTGGTCACCAGGGTTTTGGTCTTTTTTGTAAGTATTATTTTTTGGGTTATCGGGTTTCGAATAGGACTGTTTACATGCTAGGAGGTAACCTGCTACTGACAGAGGAATTACAGGTTCGACAGAACGATCATGCGCTTTGGATGTCTATATGCAGACTGGAGAGGGAAAATAAGGGAGGTTTTTAGAGATATATATAAGACAGGGGCAATAGGGTGCATTTAATAGTAGGCAAGCGGAGTGAAAAGTATACATTTAATGAAGGCTTGCGGGGGTTATCACGTACTGTGCAACGGAGGAGTTCTTTATGAACCACAGGACTAATGAATATATATTGAAATGTATGTCACAGATATTATGCCACGTTATGTCCGGCGTTTTAGTCGGTAGCGAAATTTGTTCGATTAAAAACGCTTGTAATGCAGTTTCTTTAAATCTTGGTTGCATTGGATTTTTTTTGGAAAATTGTAGATGTTACAGTCACTTCACGAAATCTATACTTGCACGCCGTTGTTACTTCGTGAAGGCTCTGCAGTTAGCATACCGTTATGTAAAAACCTTGAATGATAAACCTAGTAACAAAATACCTGTTCTCGTTATAAGCGTCTGTTGTGAAACCTTGGGTTTCGTAGAATGAAGCACTAACCATGTATGTATAAACGCAGATTGTACGCTTATGCTACTAACTAAGACATTACACCAAAAAACAAACGACACCGGAACACAGAGGTGAACGTTTACGCGTAAAGCATGCTCAGTACTACTAATACCGATGAGATACTAACCTGAATGTATTTAAAATCGGTAGGTAGTGACGCTTCGTTAACGGTATTTTCGATGGTAATCTTTGCATTGACCTCACACTTGCCAATGAGTGCTTCCCACTGCAGGAGGTCGTCGAGCAGGGCGGCGCGTGTTTGAAGGAAGCAGACGAAATTCCTAAAGTCGCCATTAAATTGGCTGAGAAGGCTTGCCCTTTTCGCAAAGGTTAGGTTCATCAAGACGATTGCTTGCATTCTGCATTTTTCGCTCGCAGATACTGGAACGCCCTTGGGATCCAGTGGTACACCAGACAATCGTGATAGTAGCAGGTCATCATGACAATGTGTTCCAAGAATTGTCTGTTTAAGGTATTCCACCAAGTAGCTGTGAGATAATTTTAACCTGACAACCCAACACAAAAAAAAACAGAATGCACCTGTTTCAATCAGTCCTTCTCGTTAAAGCATCACTCAGCGCTTTCATTTCCAGTTTAAAGAGATCACCGTTCTTTAAGTTCTGCTTATTCTTCATCGCGCACCTTTTCAATATCATAGGGTAAAACGTACCCTCGTCTAAAGCGTACTTGAGCGACGGCAACGAAAAGTTGTATTCGAACTCAGAGGAAGTAAACAAGAAACGTGCGCGATATACCATTAGGGTAAATCGCACGCGTTTCGTGTTTCGAGCCCAAGTTGTTGACTGCCTGAAGCTTAGGTACGCATAAAAGCACAGGCAGGCAAATTTTCGCGAAATAGTTGTGCTTACGTTAAGTTGTGATGTTGAAAAAACGTATAGATTGTCCGATCTGTCTGTCCTCGGCAGTTTAGAGGTTGTTGTGCCTTTGTTAAACTACCAGCAACGCATCGCGGTCTATCTGGAATGTATGTTTTTATTATATTGGATTCTGAAATGGCCTCACAATCAAAGTTATTTCTGGTTACGTTCCCAGAGAAAGGTTGTGATTGGTTACAAGTAATGAGTCTATTCAAAACGAAAAGGTATTATTTTCGAACAGCCACGTCGTTTGTATTTGCATATGGTGGAAGCTGCTTCTATGACTTGATGGCCCAAGGTCTTCCACAGTATGTCTTCCACAGCACGCAAATACATGGCAACAAAGGATAACACATTTCTCGCAAAAACTAGATAGCAGTAAACTTATCAAACCTGAAGCGTCTAAGCTTTTAAGTCATAAATTTCAAGTTTTGGCATGGTTATTTACGTAACTGCATATTGCATGATTCATTTCTTGCAAACTTAACATACAATAAAGTCGCGAGCATAAAAACTATCGAAAGCCGTGATTGAGGCAATTACAGGACAACAGCATGTTACGGTTGGGTGTCCTTCAACCTCTATTCTAAATGACAAAGAATGTCGAGAGAGAAACAAGCGTTCTGCCTAAAGAGGGTCTAAAACCGCTGCCGTAGTTCTACAATACACAGAAACAAGGAAACGTATATAAACCTAAGGAAACTAAAAAGCTAAATGTTAAGAAGTATCAGCATATATGACTTATCGCGACAAGCGTACACAAGTCCTGGCTACTATTCCAAAGGACGCCAGCATACCAGAGCCGTTTTAAATTACAAAGTTTGGGTGATCTTCTTTACAAACCTCCAGGTAAAAAATCCTTTTTGAGGTTGTTATTAGCTGCCTTCTACAAGACCGTTTACTAAACGAACTTCTTTTGACACTATATTACTTGTACGCAATACTCACCTACAACCTAGTTACGAAGAAAAAAACGATGACCATTATGCACAAACGCCTATAACCCAAACCATCGACGTGGTTTAAGGTAGCTCAGCTAATCTGTTTTTTTAATTATTTTGTGTGCAGCTAGGCCATCTACAACTTTACAATTGTACAATTTTTAGCCACCCGCAATACATTTGTATGGACGTTTGTATGTACCCGAACGTTGATAAGCGGCTTACATTTGGGCATTGTAAAAGTATGTAGCGATCAGGAGAATATTAGCTGGCGAAGACGTCAGATGCTTAGCGGGCTCCCACGTATCTTCATCGGCTGAGTAGCCCTCCCAGCGTACGCGAAATGTATCAACTGCTTTCACCACCTTATAATCCACGATCTTCTGAACAATGTAGGCTGAAGCAGAAATTTGAGCAAGCAGGTCTATCATTTATACATACTTTAAGCATTTGAACTTTACTCTATATATATATATATATATATATATATATATATACTATAAACATTTGATCTTTACTCTATATATATATATATATATATATACGAGTATATCTTATCTTAGAGTATAGGCATATATTTACTTAACTCACTCATAATGGGTTGTAAACAATTATCTTATATTCATTATCCGCTCTGAGCAGTGTGCCCAGGTAGCTGCGCTTCGCCAATTTGTATCTTATTTATGCGTTAGATATAAAGTGCTACCTCCTTCACTCGAGGTGAAGCACCGCGAATACATTATCGTTTTTTTTCCGTCGAAATAGCATCAAATTAACACCAAAATGCTCCCCATTCTATGCGCATTTTACTAAATATGTTTGTTTTACCAGTTTAATCGTATTTGTAATGAGTGCTGAACGTAAAAGATAAAAAAAAAGGCATTGCATGATATTAAGTTTTGCAAACCGTTCTCATTACGACTATTCTTCAGGTTCTCCACTGAACAAGGCGCTCTCATCATTGCGCATTTTCTAAACCAATGTCTGGCCAGTCACATCGATAGAGCAACAATTAGTAATTGCACTAGCTTCAAACAAGCTATTTTATGTTCGGCTCAAAAAATAAAAGACTACTTCTAACGAGTTCGACGATCCTCTAAAATGTGGCTGAAATATTCCCACTAAGCCCAAATACACCAAGGCTGGACATTTATCATTTGACGTCATTCCAGCGTGTGAAACATAAACACAGGTGAAAGTTTAACTACCCCATACGCAAATTACGTCCAATGTTTTGTAGACAAAATGTTCCAAGTGCATCAACTGTAGTCGAGCCCGGTGGCGTGGCGGCTTAAGTCTACGCCTCGCAACCGGAGGAAACACATAGATGCGAGGATTCGAGCCCCACCGTTGCACATTTCAATTTATGGGGGTCCGTCTATGACGCAATGTGAAAAACGGTTCCGTGAACGTTAAATATTGGCTGAGGGTCAGCCCGAAAACGTTACTTTGCATCAACTGTAAGAGAGTAATAAAAAAAAATAATAGTGGGTCAATTACATCACGGCTGTTTACCGCAATGCAACATTTCAAACAGCCATTTAGCGTATTCCCATTTGGAATCACGTCGGCTGATGAGTTTTATATTTATTTTATCGTTAGTTTTCTAAAGAGTTATTACATTGATCTTAAATATGTATTGGGACATTTGAGGGGTCTGTTACTTACGGTCTTTTAAGATGGTCGTTTTCTTAGACGTAACATGCTTAGAGCTCGCTTTCTTTTTCAATGAGGAGCGATGCAAGGATTGTTTTTTTGCAAGGCCACCGCGACCGTCCTGAAAGTTCTTAACCGGTTCTGTACGAAGTTGTACACAATCAACGTGCGTGTTAATTTACAGTATTCAAGCAATAGTATATATATTTTTTTTTTAATCAACTGCAAGAAGGTTGAATGGTTCAACTCAAATACATCTATAAACTATATGGTGCGCTTGGGTCCGTGACAAAAAAAACAAGTATCTATCAGGCTTGCATTCGTTTTTGGACGGCATGCATTAAGGAAATAATATGCCTTAAAAGGAACACACAAGCGTTGACATATTTCTCATTTAAACGTGCCAGCTTTAGCCTACAAGGGCACGTCCTAAAAATTCATACGTAGAAGGACACGGGTGTAGTTATTTATATTCATACATACTATATCATATTAGTTTAGCCTAACGGGGTCCTCATTATTTTCATTACTATATTTTGTTTACTAATCTACCACACTTTAGTGATCTCAATGTGTACAAGCGTTTATAAATACTTGCTTCATATTAGGTTTATCTGGTCAAGTCTGTTATAGACACGGCGTTTTCCCAGCAGATTACAACAATCCGAAACGACTGAAGTCGGACTTGCAATTGTTTACCGTGTAAACTTTAGTAGTACATATTATATTAAAATTCAAACAGCATTTGCCTTCTCTGCTGGGAATTCCAGGCTATGTTCTCAGAGACTAAACTTCATTAAAAATGCATGGGCATTAACACGCTGCGTTTCATTGCAAAAAAAGTCGACAACTTTCTACACCTTCGAGGGCGCCTAAAAGTTTCCTTGAAATTCCCTGGCGTGACTCTGAAAATGAATCCGACAGTCGTTTGGCATGCTCTCGGTTCTTCTTGCAATAGGCCTTCTATAACTGAGAAAAGCAAATACCAGATGTCAGCCAGATGTCTGGCTAAACGGAATCTCAGCGAGAGAGACCATGTATATTGTTACATTTTGACACTTCACGGTCATGGTGGTTTGCAAAAGTCTCTGTGTCCGCTTGGCCTGAATGTGAGGTTCACTTTGCGTCGCGACTTAGACTTTGCGGCAGAAGATGCGACAAAGTTTAAGCTATGTTTAAGTACGAGCGCTTCCAGCGTGGAGAAGGCAGTGTGTTACAGCCTCTTAAAATGCGCTCGGTCACACAGCCTAACAAAACAGAGACTATTGGCGGCGACGGAAGGGAGACCCACCCAACTAGGATGTCTAGTTCACTCTAGAGCCGCCGCCACAGTACTCAGCGTTAGCTGAAGAGAGTGTACGCTGGAAAAAAAGAACGTGACACAGCAACGACAGCGCGACCGGTTTAAATCTAACAATTTTCGCAGATGGTCGCACATGTGCTTAAGGACATCTCAACTTGCGGAGCAAAAATACAGCGGTAACACTTGTAGTGAGAGTAGTAATACTGCTAAGATGGTGTCTGGACTTCTGCTTGGATTTTTCCACTAATAACGCCGTAAGTATTTTATATTTACGCTGGGGCTTGTCCGTATTCTTGCCGTAATACCTCTGTCTGCCAACGATTTATCAACTGTAACTGTAAACAACTACCAGGCAAAAACACGAAGCTCTCCGGATCTTATTTTAAGAATCATGCGACACTTACCACTCTCTTGGTTGGTGACCCAAACTGCGTCGGCGTTGTCGTCCTCTATGTGCGTGGAATGGAGTAGGTCTTCCAGGTCTGCGTTCTTGTCGAGCTTTGCCGAAATCGAGTCAACGTCATCGTCTTCCAAGGTGATTTCTTCATGGTCGCTGAGATCCACGAAGTCTAGTCTGAGGTCAAAATCGTCTGCAGAACATACGCAGTGTTAGTGAAGCACAAGCACGCAATGTACGCACATATTTTCACTAACATTATTTCTACTCTTTTTTAGAATAGACTACAAGGTACGTTATGCAAGTGCTTGCGTGTATAGGAAGCGGCTCTAAAAGCCATCCCTAAAAAGGCTACTTACGCGGAGTCCAAAGGAATTTCGGCTGTGCTAGAGATAAACAACAACTTCTGTCTATCAGGTATTCTAGACACTCTCATATATAGAGAAAAGAGCGTGTACGCGTAGAGGCACATGTCATTTTAGCATAAAACTGCCAGGTGCGACAACTTCATTGTCGTTGTAAGAGGATTCTACACGTGCGAAATGACCTCCCAAATATTTCCTATTTAGGATGTCATTTCGTACACTATTGGCAACAGAGTTTCGCCTTCCGGACCCCCGCAAGACAGGAAGCAGCATCATCAACACCATCATCATCATCACCGTACGGGCGATCGCCAGTCTCGTTCTCCGTATGTAGCTCGCCTCTCTGCGGTTTCCGTACGTTCGGTGTACCATGTCAGCACGGTATGCTAGCTACACGTACGCGTCTCAAGAAGATAACTTAGCCGAGACAACAAAACCGAGTACTACTTACCCGAATCGGTCGAGAGACGACCGTCCATGTCGGTGTGGGTTGCACTCGAGCCCTCAAGTCTACGCAATCTCACCAGCCTGGGTCATTCGTTGACTGAGCCCTTCTATCGGCTGCGGGAAGTCGCTTCTTCTTCCTGGTGTGGAAGATGCCCGTCCGTAGTCGGTACGGAGCCTGTCTAATGATACTGAGTGGTGATTCTCACAGTCCGTCCCGCGCGCGTCGGTCGTTTTTGTGTGATTTTTACGGCGGCCACTCTGTATGTGTGGTGTGTCTGTTTGCTCCCTGCTGGCCAGGCTGAACACACCGCTTGTTGCGTGTCGAACGCGGCATAAACGTACCTTCTTCTTCTTCTTCTTCTTCTTCTTCTTCTGCGTATGCGTGCTATTCATCTTTGAATCGCCTTGATGGACGCAGCGTCTCATCTGGACGACGCTGTTCAGCGCGCTATAGCTGCACGTTGTGAACGTTGTGCGCACGTCAATGCGCCATGTGCCATGATGGGTTGTCCATTTGCAATGAATGTCCAATTGCAATATCATCTAATGCTTTAATGCTGCTACCACTATACTACTGGTGTCGTCTCTATGGCTTCGAGAGATCATCAGGGGCGGATAACGAGCGGATAAGTCGACGAGAGGAAACGCACGTGAGAAGTGGCGAGATTCCGGCTCCACGTAACCGGTTTTGACGGCATTAACAAGTCCACTACGTCAAGCACACTACAACGGGCGATTGCTTATCGAGAATAATATTGGCAGTAATGACGCCGTAGCCGCCACCGACACCGGTCACCTCAGCGTAATCCGGCAAAGCAGTTCTACTTGTCCTCGCCCGGACAGGATATAAACGATTTGTAACTAACTCACTAACTTGGGTTTCGGCCGTTCGGCCTCTGGATGTTGTCACAGGCCCAATTCTCGTGAAGCACAAGTGCATCGGTAGCAAATGCGCATGAACTACCCCGAGCAGCCAGTTCAGCCTGCGTGCGTCTGACCGGCAACCAACTATCTCCCTTTACTGCCCAACGCAGTACTGGAGGAGCTCCCAGGTCAACAGACCAACAACAACCTCTTTAAAAAATGTTTTTATTTTTCATTTTAGATTAGCAGATGCATATAATTCCGTATTCATCTAGCTTTGACTGTTGAGTATAGCCTAAACAAAATCAAGATCGTATCGAAATGTTGATAATTTAATCTATGCAATATAGATTGGTTCGGCAATCTTGCATCAGAGCTCGCTTACAGGTCACCATTTATTTGTTTTTTTTGGTGCGGCAAGAATTGGATGTTATTTATTATTATACCGCGTCAGTTTATTCGACAAACATTAACAATCATCTTCGTTAGGCTGCATTAAACGTGCCTAAGAAAAAATTGGGTACACCACTTTAGTATGCCTGGATTTGAAAGCAAGCCATGTACCTGCTAAATGTGAGATGTATATATATATACATATATATTTTTTTATTACTCTAACTGAAATCTGTAAATCCTACGAAGTTTCGCGGCTGGCCGGACGTGTTTCGGAAAGGAAGTATCTACAATTTAACGTTAGCAGGCGGAATGGAAATAATTATAGTAAGAACGGTTGGCCAAAACCGAAATGCTGGGTGCCTTATTTTTTTATTTCCATGCTCATTAACAAACACAGAGCAAGCAATACAGAAATACATTGCAATATATATATATATATATATATATATATATATATATATATATATATATATATATATATATATATATATATATATATATACAGTCCCTGAAAAAAGTATAGGGTCACCCACTTTTGCCATATTTCACGCATTTATTATAACCAAATGTGTAAACTTCACAGTGATACATGCTCACAGAGTAACAACGAGGACTTCTATCGACATTTGGGGTCTCGGATTACTTTGAACCACGAGATTTCCACATTTGGCACAGCTGCACCGCGAAAAATGATAATGTCACTAGCAAGATGCATGTATTAACGAGTGAATTAAACGGAATAACGACATTTGGGCTCATTTAACGGCTCGACAGAAACAAAGGCAGACCTCCTACCAAAAGTTTTTTTTTGTTCAAACGATAGGCTTAGGCTGGCGCCTCATGGGTGAAGAAAAGGCCCATATCAAGGCTTATAAGGACATCGGCCTCTCTAATCGCAAAATTTCCTATCAATTGGGGCGTTGTGCCCAAGTAGTAAATAACTTTGTTCATTTATGTAAAAAATACGCCGTAAAAAAGGAGTTCCGGGCGTCCAAATTTTTTTTCGGAACGAAACAAGCTGCAATTCTGAAGAAAGCGTCGAACTCTACGCCCTCGGCAAGGGCAATTGCGGCGGCGGCAAACGAAAGTGCGAAGTTGTGCAAAGCTTCCTCAGGAAGACAAATTGGCAAAAACACAAGAAAAAACAACGATTGACCGCTGACCGATGAAAGCTTGTCTTGACTTCGCCCACGATAAAATGTCATGGACCACTGAGTGCCCACGATACGATGTGATGGACCACTGAGTGACACAGAGCGCTCTTTTCGAATGAAAAAAGTTTAACTTTGATGAATCGGATCGATTTTACTATTATTCGCACGATGTCCGCAAGGAAGAACGAATTTTGTCAAAACGTCACTTAGGTGGCGGTTCAGTGGTGATCTGGGCTGCTGTCGGATATTATACAAAGTCGTCGATTGTTTTTTTAGACGGTCGTGTTTATTTGACGCGATACGGGGATTTGCTAAAAGAGCAATCGGCGCATTTTAAGCTAATGGGATGGCCAGACTTCGTTTTTACATACGATAACGCCCCGATTCACACCGCCAGGCTGATTGGAAGCTGGTTCGACCAACGTCACATTGAATTCCTTCGCTAGCCTGCACTCTCAGTCTCAGCGTAGCAGGCGAACGTTATCGTATCTCCGCACGCAGTTCAACAAACAGGCAGGCAAGCGCCAAGTAACGCGTTAAGATCTTTATATACGTTATAACAACATCTGAATATATTGATATAACAAACAAAAGCAGGTAAAGTGTAGTACAGGACGCATTAGGCTGGCCGATTGGGCCAACAGAGGCATGTACCGATCGCCATCCCGCAAAGGCCCTAAGGGGCAGGGGGGGCGTAACCTGGACATGGAGCCTGCCGAAGTTAATGATACTGAAGGATCGTCTAGGGAGACAAATCCTACAGACCCGACGAAGAAACTTGAAAAGGATAAGAAGGAAGGTACAGAAATGGAACATGGCTATTCGGATAGCATCACAGCTGAGGAATACACCGGCCCGTTTGCTACAACAATAGACCTGGTAACGGCTCTTCACGAATACACGCAGGGAACACAAGGCGTTCATCTTAAGGTAAAGAACGGCGTGAAATCCCTACTCCTGGAAGTGAATAAGGCTAAAAGACAGGAGCTGAAGGCAATAAAAGAAAGGACCCTTGAATTGCAATTGCACGCTGAGGAAATAAAGGAAGCCCAAACTAAAGTAATCGATGCCTTGCGAGAAGATAACCGTAAGCTACTAGCGGAAATTGGAGAAATAATGGCCAATGATGGGCAGGTGCCACAAACAAAGAAGGCCTGTTGTCGCTGCCAACTTAGTCAGGCAGATAACATTAATGCCATGATAGAGGCTTGTGAAGACGAGCAGGACCTTACAACTTTGTTGGCCACCGATTGGCCAGTTGGGGTATACACACACACTAAACTGACCAAAACGAGCATCGTTAAAGAGAGCCCAGTAAGGCTTATGATTGTCAGGGAAGACTCAAGGGATGATAGTGTGACATGGGACAACATGTCAACTCAGTTCAGCGGGCTTAAAGGAGAGGCGGCTAAGAGACTAGGAGAGGTAATCTCCCGCCACGTCCAAAAAACAGGAGACAGTGGAGAACCCATAAGTAAGGCATTAATCGCCATGCGTCTGCCTAAAAATAGTGGCATTCTCCAGGAAAGTGAATTATTGGAGAAAACCATTGGGAAGGTAAAGGACATCATAGAGACGAGCAAGCACCATGACCGCGAAAGCGGCATATCGTGCTATATGAGTAGCCAAGGGGATCAGCAGGGCGCCCGAAAGCTTCTTGAGTGTCTTTCCCGTAAGTTTAATCTAAAGCTCGCGATAACAACATGTAAAAGCGGCAGGAAAAAGATGGGCGAGAAAGAAAAAAACAAAAAAAGTAGGACTCAGTATCGCCCATCAACTACAGCCATCATTCTGAAGAAACGGGACACGGCAACATATGCCGACATGCTTCAAATTCAGAAAAATGTCGACGTAAACGAACACGGAGTTGTCGTCAACAAATGGCGAAAACTCGAAAGCGGCGACGTAAAGCTGACGATCACAGAAAAGGCGGCTGGAGGTGCGCTGACCTTTGCGGAAGCACTCTGCAAGCAGGCGGCTCTCGATGCGGCTAATATTCAAGAAAAGAGGATAATTGTCCGAGGACTACCAGAGGATGCGTCTGAAAAGGAAATAGGAGAAGCAGTGGCGTCGCTTCTAGGAGAAGGTGAATGTTTCACCCTGGAGAAGCCCAGAAAAGGACACACAGGGTCTCTATCAGTGATGGTTAAAGCCAGAGAGGGCGTCGCACGCAAGCTGTTAGCTATCGGACATATCCAGCTTGGCTGGACTCGGTGCCGCATTTCCGAGTGGGTCACGATTCCCTGCTGCTCACGCTGCCAAAAAATCGGGCACAGTGCACACGAGTGCGAAAACCAGATAGCCCAAGGGTTCATATGTCATAACTGTGGCCGATCGGGACATATAGCTCGAGATTGCCAAGAGTCATCAGCATGTTATAATTGTAACGTGCTGGGACACGCTGCTAACTCCATAACATGCCCAATCTACAGAGAGAAAATGCTGGGAATGAGAAGAAAAAAAGACCTGGACCGCTTCAAAGATTAAGGAATCCCTACCGGTCGACCCCCGGATTCTCCCTGCGCCACCTAAGAGTGAGGAGAGAAATGGCACAGAACGAGAACCAGAGGCCACGCTGACCGATCCAGGAAACGAGACGGATATGGACGCTGACATAGATGAGCAAGGCTTTCGGAAGGTCGCCAACAAGAGAAGGCGCAGGCGAAGTCTGGGATCACCACCCGTTGGAACTCCTAAGGTAGCTAAACAAGGAGACGGAGAACCGGGCAGCAGTACTACACAACAGCAATAATGACCAGCAATAGTATGAATGTGCTGCAGTTAAACTGCAACAGAAGCAGGCAGGTTCATCACATGTTAGACGTGATTGCTGTGAGGCATAAAGCTTCGCTGTATGTGGTAAGCGAGCCCAACAAATCCCTGGTTGCGATCAAAGAATGGATTATGGATGTTGTCGCACGTATGTTGGAGTCTCGAAAACAGTGAAACAGACTTGCGTGCGTAATAACAGAGATCATGATGGTTAAGGAGGAGGCTGTACGACGACGTATTGCCGACTTCATTGTAAACGATGCGGCTGGCGAAGTTATTGGCGTGATGGTGGATGTGGTCTCGGTGGCGGTCGATCTAACGGCTGGCGCCCAGATATGAGCTTTGTGAGGGCCTGATTTGCAAGAAAAACAAATTTACAGAGCTTTAAACAAGAACCGGTGCGGATAGATACAAGATAGGTTGTGATAGTATTAGAGACTCCTCCCCTTAACTGTGAGCAATATTCCTATAAGTTAGCTAGGTCCTATAAGTTTCACCTATAGGACCGAGCAATATTCCTATAAGTTAGCTAGGTCCTATAAGTTTCACCTATAGGACCCGGTTACGGGGGATGACAGGAGGTATGAGGGTTTTAGCAGGTAATACAAAGGCTTTGGTAGTCATCGAGCTACCAGCCGGCGTGTAGTCCTGCACAACGTGCCTAAAAGCATTTCCCCCTCCTGTAAAAAAAAAAAAAAAGCCTGCACTCTCATCTGATCTTAATATGATCCAGAATGTGTGGAGCTGGCTCGAACAAAAAGTTTACACGGATAAAAAACAATTTTCGAGGCTTGGGACGAGCTCTTGCAAAACGGCATCCAAAATTCGTTTAACACTATACCAAACCACACTTTTGAGGTTATCTGACTTAATGGGAAGTTCACTGAGTACTATGTATAGTCTAAATGCCGTGAAATTAGCCCAAATGCCGTTGATCTGCTTAATTAATTTGTTAAAACAGGTATCTTGCTAGTGGCCTTATAATTTTTTCGCGGTGTAGCTGTGCCAAATGTGAAAATCTCGTGGTTCAAAGAAATCCGAGACCCTAAATGTCGATCGAAGTCTTCGCTGTTACTCTGTGAGCATGTATCACTGTGATTTTAACACGATATTTAATATTAAATGCGTGAAATGTAATAAAATTGGGTGGCCCTATATTTTTTTCAGGGACTGTATATATATATATATATATATACATCACGTCGTTTACAGATGCTCGAAAACATTATGAAAATCGTGGAACCCTGATGTTGCAGTACACTAAACTAGAGTTTATATGTTCGTATATTTCTTTATCAACTTAGCACGTTCGGTCTGCGTGACAGTACAGCTGAATTTGTGTCCTCTATGTATGTAGATTCGTTTTTAAATGTTCGTCCTGGTAACAGCGGAATCATTTGTCGACTGTGAAGTGTCAAGGTGATGTCGTCAAAGCACCGCTAATGCTAACTGGGGGGAATCTCGGTTGATTTGCCGAAAATTTGCGGTCAAAATTGGTTGTCATGATAATAAGAATGCTATTTAAGTAACTCTTGGCCAACAGTAATTAGAATTCGCTACATGTGGCGGAACAGATATAGTAGTTCACTGTGCCCGCGCTTTTTTGCAATCGCACGAAGTGCCGAAACTCTTCTAATGGCGGTTCGAGAAACCGTTTGCTTCGAGCCGTTAAGTGGTGGACACTCTTACTACTTCACTAGATGAACCTGGCCTATGGCCAGTCATCACATCTGGTCATGCCCCATGAAGCTATGCTGTCGCAGACAGGCCTTCAGCAGGGCGATCTCCTGGGTCCTCCACCTTTCTCTTCGTGTATCAAACAATCTGTGGATTCACTGGGTTCCCCCGTTAATGCCTGGTACCGGGATGACGGCGTTCTGAGTGGAGACCTTTCGACCATCCTTGACGATATCCAAAAAGTCATTGATTTTGGTCTGATTAGAGGCCTAACCCTGAATCTAGTTTAATGTGAAATGTGTGTCACAGCCTACAAAGGAGTTGAGCCATTAGATTTAACGGACCTTCTTATCGTACTTCCTGGCTGACGCGTGTACCCTTATTGTGGCGCGGCACTGCAAATGCATTAGCTGGCTGCAAACGATAAACTGGACTTTCCACCAGGCAATATAAGAGCCTACGGAAGCCTGTTTCTCCTTAGACCTTAGTTTTCAATCACAAGGTTAACATGCCTGCTTAGAGGCTGCAATCTGCAATCATCGTCGGAGTTCTTGCAGCCATTTAATGGCCATAGCTTAGACACATTAGAAAACATACTACATTTTAGGCTGACCGCAGTGGCAAGGGATCAGGTAATGGTCCCGGTCTCTTTAGGCGGTCTTGTATGCCGGACGCGGTCATGATGGCGGGACCCGCAATTGTGTCGTTAAAGGCTGCTGATAGAGCCGCCCCCTTCCGTTGCAAACAAAGCCAGTTTTTGAGCTGTTAGTAGTCAAGGGTCTGCGGTTTGTTTGCATGCCTTACCCTGGCCTGAACGCGGACTCTTTTAGACAACGAGACGGCGTGCATAAGTACAGGACTGCGGCCTTTTGTTGTCCTAGTCGTGCCTCACCAATGTCGCAGTGGTGATCTGGTGGATGAGATGGCCCATGATGGTCTGTCATGCGCCTTGAGAGCAGGAGGACGAGCACATCACTGCGCTTTAGTCGTTTCGTCGGCGTTTTGGCGTTTAGTCGGCGGCCACATAGATCTGCCGGCCTTCCGTCTGTACTGGAATCCCCGGGTATATCCAGGGACGATAGAAAAAAGCCTAACGGCCTAACTCTGACCCCCTTTGAGCGCGGCCGTACGCTTGTTCGGGGTGTAACTGTAACCGACTCATTATCATCACATCAGGCTGTCGCTTAACATTCAGCATCTGTTTAGGCAATATATTTAAACTGGGCTAGTTCTGGATTAAAGAACCCGTGACTACACGTTCGCGCGGAGACAACGGTTTACTCTTAAGTTTTAGCATACGTAATAGAAGAGAACGATGGCAATGCGTCGAGCAATTTAGATCGGTCCCTCAAAGCAAGGTACAAATGAGGACAGCAAAGTCGGGAAGATAGGTTATTGATTGGAATGAATCCAGGACAGTAGAAATCAGTGACGTGAGTTCCAGGGACCTAGAGGCGTTGGGGCGGGTAGAGCAAGCACAACTGTTATCATAGTAGTCACTGCGAAGTTGTCGTTAAGACGCTGGTCACATAATAAGGATAATACAGGATGTAATCTGGATGGTCTATGCATACATTTATTATTTAAGAAACACTTGACATGTAAGAAAAACCTGCTGGTGGAGTTTATAGTTTTTGTTGCTGTTCATGTTGTTGTTGTTGCTGTTCATGTTGTTGTTAATATCGTCCTCGCCGTCCGTTCTCCTCTTACCTAGATTTAAACACGTCTATCTACTTCTTGTGCTGTCGTCGCTGCTGCTGTTGTTGCTCTTGTTGTTAGTAGTGTTGTTGTTATGGTTGTATTACTTACTGGTACACGATCAGTTAGCGAGCGGACTATTCAACGAGGCTCCACGAACTGCTTTCACAATTGCATTCATTATTATTATTATTACTTATTCTCCTACACATCCTTGTCCAAAAGAGTTCAGTCGTGTATTTTTTCTACGTCTTTTCCCAATTGCTGGAAGTGTTGGTTCATCGGGTTTACTATACTTTACGGTGGCTATATATATATATATATACGAGGTGTGTTCAAAAAGCGACTTTTGAATTTTCGCGGGTTACGTATATTCGAATTTCGATTTTTTGTGGCGTTATGTTGGTACTCATGTCTCTCACTTATGCCGACAAGCTCGGCCATTTTGAATGTTCACTTAATTGTTGACAGCTGCTTTGCTTGCACGTGTTTTGGATCGTCTTCGATTTTTACCTATTCAAAAAAATGGATCAAAGAACCTGTATCAAATTTTGTGTGAAAAACGAAATTAAGTGCGCGGATGCATTCCGAATGTTGACTGTGGCATACGGATAAGCTACCTTGGACCCAAGCAACGTTTATCGGTGGTACAAAATGTTCTCAGAAGGCCGAGAAGATGTGAACGACGAAGAGCGTGCCGGACGCCCGAGCACTACAACAACAGACGAAAAAATTAATGAAGTGGAGAAAATGGTATTGGCCAATCGTCGAATCACCGTTAGAGAAGTTGCTGAGGACCTAAACATATCGATTGGCTCGTGCCATTCGATTTTTATCAATGATTTGGGCATGAGACGGGTCGCCGCGAAATTCGTACCAAAATTGCTCAAGTGCGACCAAAAACAGCATCGCATGAACATTGCTAATGAGATGTTGGACTCTGTCCGCGACGACCCAAATTTGCTCCAGAGGGTCATAACTGGTGACGAATCGTGGGTTTATGGTTATGACGTGGAAACCAAAGCTCAATCATCTCAATGGAAGCTGCCGCACGAACCAAGACCGAAAAAAGCGCGCCAAGTTCGGTCGAATGTGAAAGTTTTGCTGACAGTTTTCTTCGATTGCAGGGGCGTGGTGCATCATGAGTTCTTGCCACAGGGTAGAACGGTCAATAAGGAATATTACCTGCAAGTTATGCGCAATTTGCGCGAAGCAATCCGCCAGAAACGCCCGGATTTGTGGAAGAACAAAAATTGGCTTTTGCACCACGATAACGCCCCTGCTCACACATCGTTGCTTGTGCGCGAGTTTTTGGCCAAAAACAACACACTAATGATGCCGCAGCCACCGTATTCCCCAGATCTGGCCCCCTGTGCCTTTTTCTTGTTCCCTAAACTGAAGAGGCCCATGAAAGGACGACGTTACGCTACGCTTGACGAGATAAAGACGGCATCGAAGGAGGAGCTGAACAAGATTTAAAAAAATGGTTTTTTGAAGTGCTTCGAAGATTGGAAAAACCGTTGGCACAAGTGTATAATATCTCATGGGTATTACTTTGAAGGGGACAAAATAGATATTCATGAATAAATGAATATTTTTTGAAAAAACACTTTTTGAACACACCTCGTATATATATATATATATATATATATATATATATATATATTCTTTTTTTTAAATTTGGGGTGGATATGTGTGTTTATGTTACATCACAGCGTTTCGACACAACAATCAGTCTAGCGTTTTGCCAGTTCTGCTATGAAACAAACCGTTTGACAAACCGCGGATTTATCCCACTTTCTCCAGCATTATTTGCATCGACATTCGTCTTGTGGTTTATGGAAGCCCTCCTCGTTGCATAGAACGTGACGAAATCTGCGGGCTGCAAAGGCCGTAGTTAGATGCCGATCTTTGGCCCCGCTACCCCTTCACCCAGTGCTCCTCATTGCTCGCCAATGTACTCGGCAACGGAGGCGCCTCGACTAATTTTCTCATTCGTCCGCAGTCCCCAGCCGCGAGCTGTCGTCATGAATATCGTTAAGGACAACTGAATTCATTCGCAAAACGTACACATACAAATGAGTCAAGCAAAACGGCATATAAAGAGCTATGGTGCTTTTAGCTAAAGTTTGTATATATATATATATATATATATATATATATATATATATATATATAATACACAACACACTGTACATTTATTGAAAGGAAATATAATTTTATTCATCGAGAAACAGCGCTCGTCTACGAGAGGTATCACTATTTTTTGAACAAGGTCATTTATTTATTATATACACAATTACAATGGTATGTTGTTACTATATTTATCAATTTTCTAAATTGTGTAGTATCATCATCATCATATTTATTTCACTCATATTGAGTATGCATATAACATAAACACTTATACAATTATACAGTCAGCTGCTCGCGGCATGTTATTCGAGAGAGGCAGTGCAGTAATCTCTTCGCAAGGGCCAGGCAGGCAGACATGAAGCTTCGTACACACCTGAGAGCACAGTCGACTCCTCGTGGAAGCTCGTATTCGAACAAACCAAGTGATGATAGCCATGAACTATGTATCTGGTATAGACGTGGCGATTGTCACATGCAAGACCAGACCAGAGGTGAGAGGCCCTGAAAATATCCAGGTCTCCGACCTCTCGTCGGACTTGTTCAACTTTATTTATCCATTTCGAGATAAAGTTCTCGAATGGTACTGTACGCGGCTACTTCAACCGCGCATACAGAAATGCTTACAAACGACCTCATGAAGGCTTAAACGCTAAAGGGGAGCTCCTCAGCAGGCACGACAATCTGAAGGGTCAGCAGGCTCAAGAAGATAGTCTTCAAAGCTTGGCCCGAGGCGGTGTTAAGGTGAAGGATGCTGGGCAAGAAGAGCAGCGTTGGAGCTCGAAACATACAAGCTATGCTGATCAGTCAAGGCTCGGAGAGCGATAATAATCTTCTTAAGCAACTGGCTGCGCAGTTTCCTTCGGCAATAGCCGCACAGCACTTGCCAGTAGAGACAGTAGTAGTGCTGCGTAACAGCCAGGGCTTCGAGGTGTTGGAGTGCCCTGAAGAGATTCAGGGCTTTGACAACTTCGTCTGAATGCTCACTGTAGGAATGCGGGGAACAGTTAAAGACCCAACCGACCTACTTTGCACGCTGCGCAAAGTGACAGCAAGAAGTAACGCACTTGCAAATGAAGATTCTGTGGCACTTCACAAATTAGAGGACTAAAACGGTTCCCACATACGAAGGGCGGTGAAAATCTGTTGCAAGGGGATCGGTTGCGAGGTAGAGCTTGCGATGCAAAAACGGCTTAAACCTCCTTGACGGCGAAGAACCCGCCATGTGACGCAGCACCATCAGGGTGAAAGCAAAGGATGGGCAAACACTCAGCGAAGTCCTACAGGCAGTCAGCAACACCGTGAGACCTGATCAGGCCGGGGTCAAGCTGGGTAGGGTGAACTTTGGCTCTAATGTGCTCATCGACGTATACGGAATGAGTGTCGCTAGATGAACCACCTTTGCGGACATGATCAGGAACGGGGCAGGGGTGGAAGCTACTGTTCACGCTTCCTAGGCCTTACAATAAGCAGAGAGCTGAGCACAGTACTCAGCCCCATCTCAGAGGACGCACTAGGCAAAGAGGAAAAGGAATGGTTGGGAGATAATAACCTCTGAGAACGGCTCGTCACGCTCCCACGCGTCTTGGCCAGGCGTCTGATTGACATGAGGTAGGTAACTCTGACACGATGGTATGCAAGCCCGAGGAGTGGGTGAAGATTTCAACATGCTTCAACTGCCAGAAGGTCGGCCACCTGGCCAGGGCATGCAACAAGGTTAAAGTGAACAGCCGGCGGTGTCACAAATGCGACGAGGTCGACCACATTATAAAAAAACTGCATTTCCACAGCCAAATGCTACATGTGCCGGAAGGAAGGGCACATGGCCAACTTTATGGCCATTTTTTTCTGGGAGGTTTCGGGAATGCATCATGCACATGCGCCACTAGCAGCCTGCGTGACTAGTGTGACCTCGCAAACCCACTAAACCCGGATTCCTCCCCCCCCCCCCCCAGGCTCGGTATTACTTTGGCATAACTGCACATGCGGTTGGACAGGGGATGTCATTTTGTAATCCGTCCTGTGAGGGTGCGTCAAGACCCTGAGGGCCTGGATGCTTCCCACCCCTCCCCCCTTCCTCGTCTCGACCACTCTCCCGAGAGACCCGCTTAAACCTCTCCCGCCTGGCCGTTTCCTTGGCTGTCTTGAGTGTCAAAACGGCGCCGAACAAGTTTGTCGCCTCCCTCCATGCCTCCGCCGAAGTCATCATATGGGGGACCACCTCCTTGATGGGTCGACCTCTCACAGCGGTTGGTGCTGCGTCCCGTGCTTCCCTGAGAGCATCACACCGCAGAACAGTATGCTCTACGTTGTCCGTTTCTCCAGAGTCGCACAGTACGCAAATATCTCTGATGGCCTTCTTGATTGTTGACATGTAGCTCTGGAACTGGCCGTATCCGGTCAGAACCTGAGTCGTTCAGTAGGAAAGCTCCCCGTGTCGGCGGTCATACCATACCTTGAGGTCAGGTATCAGACTCTTGGTCTAGCTCCCTGTAACTTTATGGCCTGCCCAAAGTTTAAAGATATGGTACAAGCACAGGTGCTATGGTAAAAAAGAGATCTGTAGTGTATGAGATGGATGGATGTGTATGATGATAATGATCGATGGAAGCGCACCGCCCGGGGTGGGGGATTACATGCCACCAGGGGGCGCAAGGAATATCTATAAAATGGTCTGAAATAAACCAGAGAGCCTTTTTGGCGTCGACGCTGATTAAGCCGGTTACACGAACGGTAAGTGTCTTTGGAAGGAATGACATTGAATTCAAAGTGCGTTATTGGAGTGGAAAAGGTGGATTTTGTGGGATTCAGTATAAGTCGGGACAGAGTTACACCATGTATGGATAATATCAAGGCAATCAGTGAACTAGCGGAACCAACGAATGCAGCACAAGTGAGATCAGTATTGGGGGCAGCGAGTTTTTATGTGAGATGTGTCCGAATTGACGGAGCCGTTGAGACGATTATTAAAAAAGAGTCAACATTTTTATGGGGACATGAACAGCGGGAAGCCTTCGAAGAGATGAAACGAAGTATTATACAAGCGTAACCCCTAGCCATATTGAACACGGAGTACGGTAAAATATTCGACAGGGGAAACAGAAGCACTGGCGTGTCTTTTTGCAATAGAACGGTGGCATGTGTATCTGTTTGGACGACGGTTTCGACTTCGTGTGCAAGTTACAGGCGTTCAAGTTGGCACACGACGATGCACATCAAGGAATTGTCCGAACGAAACAGCGACTACGGGAGCGATTCTGGTGGCCAGAACTTGATAAATTCGTGAAACCAGCCATCCACAACTGCGGACTGTGTGCTCGACACGACAAAATAGCACTTCCTGTGACTGCTCCGATCCGAACGACACCGTGGCCGAAACAACCGTGGGCGAAGTTAGCATTAGACATCCGGGGACCGGACATATCAGTGGGAGGACAACTGAGATTTGCTATAGTAGTCATAGACTATTATTCGAAATGGGCTGAAGTGGAGTTAGTCCAGGAAGCGACCGCAGAGAAGATAGTGGATTTCCTGCACAGACTATTTCATCAGGAAGGGGTGCCGGAATATTTAATAACGGACAACGGTGCGCAAATGACTAGCAGAGTGTTCGCACAGTTCATGGAGAAATTCGGAGTGGTCCACCAGCTAACCCCGGTCTATCATGCAGCGGTGAACGGACTGATGGAAAGGTTTAATAGAACCCTGGGGAAATTCTTAGTGACAGCTAAACAGCTGGGGGGAGACTTCAAGAAACGCGTAATAGAAATAGTTGGAGCATATAATACCACACCGCATGCAACCACGGGTCTGTCCCCAGCCACGTTACTCCATGGCCGACCGATGCGAACGCGAATGGATGTAAAAAGTCCGTTGGAATTCGCTCGAAGTAATACACCAATCCGCGAACACACTGAAAGGCGACAGCGAGCGCCGAAGGAATACGCCGATCGACGCAGAGCAGCCACGGATAAAGTGCTGAGACAAGGACAATGGGTGCGCATCAGACGGCCAAAAGTAAGGAAAGGCGAAAAGAAGTACACCTCACCTGTCCAAGTAATGGCACGAAAAGGGGCTGATACATACTTGTTTGCCGACGGAAGATTATGGCACCGGAACAGACTGATGTCCGCCAAGCCACCAACTACAACAACAGCCCAGCAGAGACAGGGACCAATGACTACCACACAAGGTGGACCGGCGGTTTCTGTGGGAGGGGGGGGAAGAATCGGAACCAGAAGAACAACCATCGTCGGAACAATCGGAACCAGAAGAGCAACTGTCGGAACAGTCGGAACCAGAGGAACGATCGTCAGAACTGGAAGAATACATTTCGGCAGAAAAAAGTGACACCGAGCAACCGGAGCTGAGACGGTCGAGCAGGGCAAAAGCAACACCAAAATATCTGGAGGATTATGTGAGATAGTATAGGTAGTCATAGGTAGTAGGTAACGCTTAAAAAGTAAAGGGGAGGAGAGTGTAGTGTATGAGATGGATGGATGTGTATGATGATCTATGATGATAATGATCGATAGAAGCGCACCGCCCGGGGTGGGGAATTATCTGCCACCAGGGGGCGCAAGGAATGCCTATAAAATGGTCTGAAATAAACCAGAGAGCCTTTTTGGCGTCGGCGCTGATTAAGCCGGTTACACGAACGGTGAGTGTCCTTATTGTCGCTACCTAGATACTACAAGATCGTGAGCAGGCATGGGGCAAGATTGGCATTGATAGCGAAGCTTAGACGATTAGCTCAGAGCAAACCAACAACAAAACCGACGCCTGCATCACTGCAGATTGTTCCATTGCCATACCGAGACAAGGAGAAGCTGACGGCTTTGATTGGACCGAGGTAGCTGGAGTTGGCACAATATATTCCTGCTATATGAGCTCAAGCATAGACAAAACGGCAGTTGGAATCGCGCTTTAACCATGCTGAGTATACATATATATTGTTGCTTATTAAATGGCCGCGAATAGAAGTTTGTATTAGCGCGCCATGATGATGCTGTTCTCTGCCTGTTGGCCACAACCCGTTACAGCACTGTCGGCCACAACCCGACAGGGCATTGTCGGCCACAACCCGCCACTGCACGTTCGTGCACTGTCACGTTGCCGGTCGCCGGCCGTATAAAAGGGGGGTGCGCGTCATTTTGTCACTCTCTTGCTACCTCGAGCGTTCGGCGTAACGCGCACTCTGCAAACCCTTAGTCCGGCGGCGACCGGGACGTCCGACGGCGTGGCAACGGCGTGAACGTGGCAGTGATACAGTCCTAGGGTGGTGAGTGATCGTGGCTAGCAGGAGCAGGTAGATTTTTATATATATATATATATGTATATTGTAGTATACACAGGTCACACCTATACACATCCACACAATTAGAATCACCACACATCCAACAGTACACAACACTACACACAAATTCTCCAGTCACCTGCTCCCGCCAACAGAGAGATCCGCCTTCTCCAAAGGCAAACAATCGAATGGCGCACTGACCGCCAGAGGGCGCGACCTCCACGCCCGGTGGAGAGCTGACCTCGCTGCCGCCGCTGCCTGCGCCGCTTCACTGCAGCGAGAGTGGCTACGAATAGACGCTCCACGAACAACACGCGTCAGCCTCGGCGACGTAGGTTACGCTCCTATAGAGCACCCGTATAGCAAACGACGCGACAGACGAGGCGGCTCGGAAATGGAGCGTACTAGTGGGAACTTGAATGTAATAGATAGTTATGTACAATGCCGCACCAAATAAAGCCGCTGACCTTGGTGGCCCTGCCACTAAGGACCCAGCACCGATACCTACCGCGTCCGTCTCCTTGTTCACCTTCACTGTTAAGTGCCGCTGCGACCAGCAGCACTACAGAGTGGTGGAGGTGCGGAACGATCCAGACCTCTCACTGAGCGAGTATTACCGGGTGGACGCTGCGACCAGCTCCCCGAGGAACCGAGCCCCCCCTACAAGGCGAGTACCGGGTGGACGCTGCAACCAGCTTCCCGAGGAACCGAGCCTCCTGCCAGACGGGTACTGGGTGGACGCTGCGACCAGCTCCCCGAGGAACCGAGCCCCCCCCTACAAGGCGAGTACCGGGTGGACGCTGCAACCAGCTCCCCGAGGAACCGAGCCTCCTGCCAGACGAGTGCCGGGTGGACGCTGTAACCAGCTCCCAGAGGAGCCGCCGACGAGTAGAGCTACGACAGCTCACGGTCACGCTCCCGACCGAAACTCGTCACTGCGGTCAGACCACGCATGAGTACGACTCGCTCCGGTCGGACGTACAACACCGCCCCGATCCTCAACGTCGCGGTCACCTCGGACGACTCCTTCGAGAGCGTAACGTCGGGCCACGAGACTCCAGAGATGGCGCTCAACTCCGTCGTCGTGCAGGTCCCCCAGGACCCCCCGAAGTTCACGGGGAGGACGTCGTCTTCGAGGGCCGCCCAATGGCTCCGCGACTTCGAGGCTACGGCAACGTTCAACGGCTACAGCGATGATCTAAACTCGCAGGCGTGCGGTTCGCGCTACAAGACATAGCCGCGGCGTGGTTCGACACAGCAGAGCAGCTGGAAACGTGGGACACGTTCCGCACTGCGTTCAGGGCCCGATTCACGGACACGGCCGCCGCAAATGAGCAGGCACTACGGGAGCTCCATAAGGCTTACCAGGACGTGGGAACCCCGTGCCTGCAACATCTCGAAACAATATTGAGATGGTGCCAGGAACTCACGCCCGCTATCGAGGAACCCGAACAGATCCGATGGTACGCGCGCTCGGCCAGTCTGTCATACAGAGCGGCGCTCGTCGCGAACATCCCGAAAACTCTCACTCAGCTGCGGGAAATACTCACAAATTTCGATCTGCTGCTCACACACGGCAACACTCCACCACCCGGCGAAAACGAATACCAGGTCCGCAACATAACGAAACACGAGTGGGAGTACAGTCCGCGACAGCCCACTCATCGTGATGACAGGCTCCGGACGCCCTCACTAACCCGTTCGCGGGAGCGCTCGCTGTCCCCGCCACGCAAAGACCGCTCACCCTCACGACTCCGAAGTTCTCCGACAAGACGTCCTCAACCAGACGGCCCATACCTCAAGGGTAGTCGGTTCACAAAAGACGGCTTACCGTACTGCAACTGGTGCGGTCATCCGGGCCACGTGCTGGACGAGTGTCTGAACCGGAAGAGAGGGAAGCCGGCCAACCAGGAGTCACCACCCGCATCCTGGCACCCGCCGCGGCGTGGTCGCCGGCCCAACCGAGCCCAACGCCCGGGAAACGAGGCGAGCCGCTGGTGCTAAACTCTCTGGGAACCAGCGGCGTCGTCGTCAAGCTAGAGCACAACCGCGTTCCCGTCACCGTATCTGGACACGGAACCACCTCAGCCCTGGTCGATCTGGGAGCCGACATCTCCGTGGTTGGCGCCAATTTTCTGAAGCGACCGACAGTCCGGTTCGGGACCGAAGGCCTCCGGCCTATCACGACAGCTAGCGGTCATCCCCTCCGAGCACAGGGAACATGCACACTGAGAGTAGGACTGGGAACAAATAAACCAGTACTACCGTATGATTTTGTCATTCTTCCTGAACTCGAAGACCGCATGATCTTGGGTATAGATTTCTGGCGTACATATCGAGCGGTTATAGACCTCGATCTTGATAAAATCTCCCTCGGCAGAAATCACTACTGCCACACAGACGACCCAAGCGCCAATACCAATGATCCGCAACCCATTCTATTTAGACTAGCCCATACAACGGCGGTCCAACCGCGCACCATTGCAAAAATTACCGTCGAAACCGGTGCCCGACAAACACACATAGCAGACAAAACATTTCTAGTAGCTCCCACACCCAACCTATGGTTAAATAAATCTATCTCTATGCCGTCGTCCCTAATTGAGACCAATCAGGGACGGACGACGATCTGGGTAGAGAACCATTCTGCAGAGAGAATCACGTTAGCGCAAGGGATGGTAGTGGCGAACGGTTTCCACATTATGAACCCTGGTACCAACCCAAAAATCGCCACAATAACTGCCGGTACGAATGGACGTGTACAGAGAAGAACAAACAACAGGCAGTTATTTGCCGACACCATCAACAAGGACCTCCCAAATCATGAGCGGGAGCAGCTATTTGACATTCTTGCCCGTTTAGCACCATGGTGCCCAAAGAAGGCGATCCCCCCAGACGAACACCACACGTCACCCACACCATAGACACCGGCACTGCTCCGCCAGTCAGACGACGTTACACCCGGCGCTACGCCCCGGTCGAACGAAAGATGATAGAAGAGGAGGTCAGAACGATGAAAAAACAAGGCATCATCCGCCCGTCGACAAGCCCATGGAGCAGTCCAGTGGTGTTAGTCAAAAAAAAAAACGGCGAACACAGATTCTGCGTCGACTACCGAGAACTCAACAAAATAACTCGAAAGGACACCTACCCTTTACCGAGGATAGACGACGCACTAGACTGTCTGGCCGGCTCAAAATACTTCTCGTCCTTAGACCTCAAACAGGGCTACTTCCAATGCCCCGTCGAGCAGAAGGACATAGAGAAGACGGCCTTCGTCACACCAGACGGTTTGTACGAGTTCACGGCAATGCCCTTCGGCCTCTGTAACGCACTAGCCACGTTCGAAAGATTAATGGACACTATTCTTCGAGGACACAAATGGACCTCCTGTCTGGTGTACCTCGACGACATCTGCGTCTTCGGCAGGACCCGCCAAGAGCACAACGAACGGCTGCGGGACGTGCTGGACTGCCTCAATAAAGCTAACCGATCCCTAAACATCAAGAAATGCTCTTTTGGCGCAACCCGGCTGAAAATCCTGGGTCACGAGGTAACCAGTGCCGGCGTTCGACCCGACCCCACCAACGTAGAAGCCATCCGTGACTTCCCAACACCGGTCAACCAGAAAGCCGTGCGGAGCTTTCTAGGGCTTTGCTCTTACTACCGAAAATGTATATCAAATTTTTCGAAACTGGCCGCCCCGTTGAACGAGCTTCTCAAAGATGGCGTCGCGTTTACTTGGACGACTCCAGAAATAGCCGCGTTCGCGAATCTGAAATACCACCTCGTGTCACCGCCCCTACTAGCATACTTCGATCCAAGCCTACCCACAGTACTTCGGACCGACGCTTGTGGCTACGGATTGGGAGTCGTGGTGGCACAAAAACACAACGACGGATTCGAACGAGTGGTGGAGCCGCACCCTGACCAAGGCCGAGAAAAATTACTCCACGACGGAACAAGAATGCCTGGCTATCGTATGGGGAATGAAAAAGTTTCGCCCGTATGTATATGGACGACCAGTCACCGTCGTCACGGACCACCACGCACTATGTTGGCTTATGTCGGCCAAAGACCTCACTGGCCGGCTTGCCCGATGGGCACTCATGCTACAGGAACACGAAATCTCTGTCGTGTACAAGCAAGGGAAGAAGCACCGGGACGCCGACTGTCTCTCAAGGTACCCTACTGAGCAGAAAAACAAAAACCCTACAGAGGGTCCCAGAGCCAGAACGCAAATCGCAATCATCACAACCTTGACAACTAGCAGAGGACCAACACGCAGACCCCACACTTCAACCCCTGCGAGACCGGCTCGCCGGATCACCAACTCTCACCCTAATCAACGGTATCCTCTACAAACACAATTTCTCCGAGAACGGCGAAAACCTACTACTCGTATTACCGTCAAAATACCGAAAGGAAGCCCTACTAGCCGCACACTCGGACAAAGAAGCAGGCCACCTCGGCTTAGCCAGAATCTACGCGAGGTTAACCCAACGGTACTTCTGGCCGAAGGCATACCGAGACGCGGAACGCTTCGTCCGCTCATGCCCGGAATGCCAAAGCAGGAAGTCAGCGGCAGCAAACTTTGGCACCCTACAACACATGCCGACCCCAGCTACGCCGTTCCACACGATCGGCATCGATTTAGTCTCCTTCAACCCGACACGAAACGGCAACAGAGTGCTCGTAACGGCGATCTGCCACCTTACAAAGTATTTGGTGGCAGATGCACTACCAGACGGGTCAGCCGAGGAAGTGGCCAAGTTTCTCGTGAACCACATTATCCTTGTTCATGGCGCTCCGTCTGTCATCATCAGCGACAGGGGCCAAACATTCATGTCTGGTCTCATCGCAGAGATCACCAGGCGTTGCGGCACAGATCACCGTCATACTTCACCCTACCACCCACAGACCAACGGGCTAACGGAGCGTTCACATCGTACGCTTGCCGACATGCTCGCCAAATACGTCAACGAGCGACAGTCCGACTGGGATGAGCTGCTTCCGTACGTGGTCCACGCGTATAACACCACGCCACAACGCGCAACAAAACACTCGCCGTTCTTCCTAATGCACGGCCGTGAGTGAACCTCTACCTTCGACTCACAGCTTCCTCCTACACCTTCCGACCGCGCTAATTCCGTCGACCACTACGTCGACAAACTAGTCGAACGAACTGGCTACGCGCGCATGTTGGCTCAAAAGTTGGCAGATAGGGAGAAAGACGTCAACAAGGAACGGGCCGACCGATACCGCAAAACCATCGACTTCGAGCCCGGAGAACAGGTGCTGCTACACATCCCGGTACGCACGGTAGGCCTCTCGGATAAGCTACAAAAACGATACTTCGGGCCGTACACAATCATACGGAAGACCGGACCGACAAACTTCGAGATCGAACCCGCGCCGAACGCAAAGCTGCCAAGAACCCGGAGGAAAAGACAAATCATACACGTCTCGCGTCTCAAACCTTTCGTGCCCCGAACCGACGAGGAACTCATGAACCCAACCAACCACCCCACTAGTGAAGATCAGCCATCCCCGGCGGCGGACCAACAGCCCACCGATCATCCACAACCACAACGAACTTCAAGTCGGTATAACTTGCGCGCTCAGCCGAAGGAAACAGCCCGCCTCGCCGCGTGGAGATCCAATAAGCTAAACACTCTACGTTGCCAGACTCGGAGAGGAGTCTTTTCGTGAGGGAAGGAAGTGTAGTATACACAGGTCACACCTATACACATTCACACAATTAGAATCACCACACATCCAACAATACACAACACCACACACCAATTCTCCAGTCAGCTGTTCCCGCCAACAGAGAGATCCGCCTTCTCCAAAGGCAAACAATCGAATGGCGCACTGACCGCCAGAGGGCGCGACCTCCACGCCCGGTGGAGAGCTGACCTCGCTGCCGCCGCTGCCTGCGCCGCTTCACTGCAGCGAGAGTGGCTACGAATAGACGCTCCACGAACAACACGCGTCAGCCTCGGCGACGTAGGTTACGCTCCTATAGGGCACCCGTATAGCAAACAACGCGACAGACGAGGCGGCTCGGAAATGGAAGCGTACTAGTGGGAACTTGAATGTAATAGATAGTTATGTACAATGCCGCACCAAATAAAGCCGCTGACCTTGGTGGCCCTGCCACTAAGGACCCAGCACCGATACCTACCGCGTCCGTCTCCTTGTTCACCTTCACTGACAAGTGCCCTGGCGACCAACAGCACTACAATATATTTAGTTGAGTAGCGTAGCGACATTGTTACGTGTGTGGTCTGTGTGAGTTCCGGCGGCGAAATAGCTTTGCGCTAACCGCCGGGACATAGAGTAGGGAGCTAGCTAGGCAATAATACGAAGAGAGGCGACGCTGCCGTATTGCTCTCTGTCGTATCGTGAAATATAATAAATAAGAATCCAGTGAGTGTAAGAACCCGCGCATTTTGATCTGTCTTCATTCTACGGTTCCGTTGGCAACATATATATAGTATATATATATATATATATACTAAGTAAACACTCACGAGCGTCCGTACTCGATTTAGGCGTTCCAGAGAATTTTAAATATGTAAAGGTGTAGTTTGCAAATTATATTTACTTTTGTCAACACTATGTAAATATGTAATCATGTATTTCGAGTTTTTGCAAACGCTGAATATAGTGGTTGATATACAAGCCTGGACTCTATGTTTTTCATTCAATTCAAACTACAATAATATTAGCGGATTTGCTGTTCATGTGAAGACTCTAAGCATACTGTGAGAGCTACTATCCCATACTATGTTTGCGCGGGCACCTGTATGCCATGCTGAACTACACGGTTGAGACACTCAGGTCCGCAGCTGCATAGATGGTTACATTCGTAGAGGGGCACGTTTGCGCAAGACTTTGAAAGTTTCCCACTTTTCGAGTAATATCGGTTACGCATCTCTTATGTCCCGCAGCATTTGTCGCCTAGACACGATTCGGTGGGGCAAGCGCAGATTTGCGTTGCAGGAGTTAACGGGATGTTCGGGCTTACGATATGATCCTGCAATAAACACGAAAAGAAGCCACGGAGGCCATTAAAATGACAAGTGAGGAAATAAATACCGAATAAAAAGGCTTGCTGATCGAAAAACGGAGCGCGGGGAAACAGCGTACGAGTAGAAGACAAATGCCGTTCTAGCAGGAACAGTTGACACTAGGTCTAGTATCAGGGTATGAAAATTAGTAATGAGATTGCTTCTTCTCACGCCTGAATGCGGAGCTGAACCATTATTTTACTTAATGAGCGTGTACGGCTGGCAATGTAGCGCAGGACCTTGCTTAATCAATGTCGTCTGTAAATTAGTATTCAATTGCTGTAATTTGTTTAATGTTGTGTTTCTAATAGTATACAACCCACACTGCCGGTGGCTCTATGAATGAACCTACCAAGATCAAGAGCCGTTTACCCTTCACTACCAAAATAAGTTTCCCCGCTGAGGTATGGTATATGTCCTCTCTCTCTACGTTGGATGGTATATTGCAAGGCAGTCTTTATATGATCGCTGTTCATAACTGTTTGAACGGAATAGTGGTCCCAGTAATGTCTTCCGGTAATGTCAGTGTCACAAATTTATAATTTTAAATAAGAATTGGTCTGATTATAACGCATGCCTTGTTAGGCAAAAGTCGGTTATTGCCTTGGCGAGCACATCCATCAAGTCGTCATGGATTTTTAACTAGAAATTAAATGCCTTGAAATAAGCAATTAGGAATGGACTCCCCAAAATGATTGCAGAACATTTCCGGTTTCGCATAAACGAGCAGGCGGGTCGTCATATAATAAAGTCTTAACAAATGGAATAGTGATGAAATATGCAGATCTTGACAAGTTATAAAACACGGCAATCGAGGTAAGAAATAGAACAATCATACATGTACTGTTTAATGCAACGACTGTAGAGTTGTTAATGGAGCCACGATTTCTGTTGTTCGGCAGTGTACCTCGTCGAGAAACAGCGAGAGACATAAACCAAACTATAGCCACCCACATAATTCGCTTACAAGAGCCATCTCATTGGGGGAAGTTTTACTTAAACTGATATTGTGCTGTCCCTAACACTAAGTGGTTTAAAAGAGTGAAAACGCTTCGCTTCCCCAAACAAAAGCTAAAAACCGTCTTAATGCAAAATATGATCTTACTACGATGGCCACTGTTCAAGCGAGAACTTTAGCATATAACGTTCATCCATATACTACTCAACCTCGAACGTCAAATGTGGCATAGCAGATAATTACTCCGTGATTCGTGGTGTTTGATTAAGCTACCGGAATGTTTGCGGTATGGCCGAGAATAGCAGCAGGTAACCCAGCTGATTGACACTGATGAGACCGCGGAGTTAAAATGGCATTTACTTATCTACAGATAATGGGTTGTTGGATTACAATTTATTTCATAACAAGTTGTAAAACGACGTATTCTCATAATTTGCATCATTAATTATTTAACTCCTCATACGTGCTTTCTATAGAAGATTCTCCTTATATATATATATATATATATATATATATATATATATATATATATATATATATATATATATATATATATATAGGAGATAACCTGCTATTGACAGAGGAATTGCAGGTTCAGCAGAACGATCTTTAGCGATCATATGCTTATGAGGTCTATATGCAGACTGGAGAGGGAGATAAGCGAGATGTGTATGAGGGATATAAGAGACAGTGGCAATGAGGTGCATTAAATAGTAAACAAGCGGAATGAATGCTATGCATTTATCGACGGCTTGCGGGTTTTATCACGTACTGTTCAACGGAGGAGTTCTTTATGACCACAGAATATATATATATATATATATATATATATATATATATATATATATATATATATATATATATATATATATATATATATATATATATATATTAAGTCTTGGAACGTTTGTCACAGATATCATGCCACGTTGTGTCCGGTGTTTTAGTCGATAACAAAGGTAGATCAATTAAAAACGCTTTATCGAAACTCCTGTGTGTGACGTGCACACAAATAACCTAATACAAGTGGCAATAAAATGTCTGTACGGACATCAATATAATGTCAGGCTTATACAAACTTCTAGTGCGGTTTATTTAAAGCTTGGTTGCATTGGGACTTTTTTGCAACTGGTAGTGGTAACAGTCACCTTCACGAAGCTTACACCTGCACGCCATTGTTACTTCGTAAAGGCTCTTCACTCAGCAGATTGATAGGTGAAAACCGTGAATGGTAAACTTGGTAGCAAGGAGGTACCTGTTTTCGTCACAAGTGTCTGTTGTGACTCCTTGGGTTTCGTAGAATGAAGCACTAAACATATATGTTTGACCTTATATTGTACATTTATGCTGCTAACTAAAGCATTACACAAAAAACAAACGTCACTCGAAAACAGAGGTGAACGTTCACGTGCATTGCCAGCCATGCTCGCTGCCGCGAATACCGACGGAATACTAACCGGTATATACTTGAAATCGGTAGGTAGCGACGCCTCGTTAACGTTGTTTTCGATGGTAATTTTCGCCTTGACCTCACACTTGCCAAATGAACGCTTCCCACTGCAGGAGGTCGTCGAGCAGGACGGCGCGTTTTGAAAGGAAACAGACGAAATTCCTAAAGTCGCTATTAAATTGGCTGAAGAGACTTGACCTCTTTTTAAAGATCAGGCTCTTCGCGACGACTGCCTGCATTCTGCGTTTTTCGATCGCCGACACTGGAGCGCCCTCGGGATCCAATGATACACCTCGGACAATCGCGACAGTAGCAGGTCATCATAGCAGTGTGTTCCAACAACCGTCAGTTTAAGGTATTTCACCAGGTAGCTGTGTGATAATTTCAACCTGACAACCCAGCACAAAAAACAGAGTGCATCTGTTTTTGTCATTCTTTCTTATCATTAGCCTTCCAGTTAAAGCATCACTCAGCGCTGTCGTCTCCATTTTATAGAGATCGCCGATTTTTTAAGTTCTGCGTACTCATCACCTCTTTAAGATTGTAAAGTATGTAAAATGTACCCTTGGATAAAGCGTAGCTTGAGCGACGGCAACGAAAACTTGTACGCGAACTCACAAAAATAAATACGAAACGTGCGCGACATACGATTAAGGTATATACATGCGGGATGATCGTCAGGGACAGAGCAGATTGAAGGAGAACGGCAGAGATGCCTCTCCCACGGCTTCGAAGTAATGCCAAAGTAATACCGAGTCTAGGGGGGGGGAGGAATTTAGGTTTCGTGGGTTTGCGAGTCTCACACTAGTCACGCAGGCTGCTAGTGGCGCATGTGCATCATGCAATCCCGAAACCTCCGAAAACCTGAAAAAAAATCAGGGTATATCGCACATGTTTCGTGTTTCGAGCCGAATGTGTTAATTGCCTGAAGCTCAGATACGCATAGAAGCATAGGTAGGCAAATGTTCGCGAAATGGTTGTACTTAGGTTGATTTATAGTATTAAAAAAAACGTATGATTGTCTGATCTGTTCGTTGTCAACAGTTTAAAGGTTATGATACCTTTGTTAAGCTAGCAGCGACGCAGCATGGTCGATTTGGAATGTTTGTCTTTACTATATTGCATTCTGAAATGGCGTGGGCCTCCTAATCAAAGTCATATCTGGTTACGTCTTTATAGAAAGCCCATTATTTATTATTAGTAATGAGTGTATTCAAAATAAAAGATAAACTTTTGAGAATTGAGAGAATCGTTGTCACCGAAGAGAAACAGGAAACTAACTACTAGTTATGGACCGCGCAATGATGAAAGACTCATTGCGTAATGGCATCTTTTTAGAGCAGCCACGTCGTTTGTATTTGCGTACGGTGAAAGATGATTCTATGGCTTAATGGCCTAAGGTTTTCCGTTATATTTCAGTACAGGTGTCTCAGGATACACGCGATTTAGTTGCCGATGCAAGCCTTCATGTAAACTGGTTTCTCGTACGTTTTCACAAAATTGGCCAAAGCATAGTTTTCCTAAGCCTCAGAGCGTTTAGCTGGCCAGTGCTTGAGCTGTTTGCAGCCACCCTTGCAGAGGTATATAGATTAAATAACTCATTTTTTAATTGCTTGAGAAGTGTGTGCACATGACATCATTTTATATTTCATAGGGCGCATAACGCTGCATCTAATAATTACCCTTATTGCACTCCCCCGTTTTGTTTATGAGGATAAGCACCTTCCACCGAGATAGTTGCCTTTGCTTCGTAGTTTCCGCCTCTGCTTTTCCTGCATCCTAGTGCTAACACCTGCCCCAATTCTATATTCCTGCCCGTTTCTAACATACCTGCTCTGGAACTCGCTAACAGCCCCTCTTGCTGCCTCTTGTGTTATCGTATAACCATTCCACTCCACCCTTTTCCAATTTCGTATTCTCGTATGCTTCATTTAAACTAGTTTTTCTTATAGTTGCTGCCCGCAAAATATATTTTTTCTGTCAGAGACTTTGCCAGAGAGTAGAGCAGTGTTAAAAACCCGCAATACAGTTGTATAAATGTGTGTGTGTGCCCGAAAGCTTATAAGCGGCTTACTTTTGGACATTGTAGAAGTACACAGCAATCAGGAGAATGCGGGTTACCACGTATCTTCGTCGGCCGAGTAGACCCCCAGCGTACTCGAAATGTATCAACTCGTTTTTTCCACCTATAGTCCACGATCTTCATAACAATGTACTCTGAAACAGAAAAACAAGCAAACAGGTTGTACACCATCACTTGTACATTCTATAAACGTCTTACTTTCACTCTTCATATATGAGTTGATCTTATATTATCTTATATTCATTATTCGCTCTGAGTAATGCGCCCAGGTAGCCGTGCTTCGCCACTGCTGTGTCTCTTACTTATGCGTTAGAAATAAAGAGCTACCTGCACCACCCGAGGTAAAGCACCGCCAATACAAAAGCTACCTAATACGATACCCTACCGAATCACTTCATGCCCACAATACTCTGCAACAGACCGTGGGCGGCATTGTACGTTAGTGTGTATAGAGAACCATGTGTAACTCTCTCCTCAAATGTATTGTTACAAAATGTGGCAACTAAATTTGCTTTGAGAAGACATCATCATTATTCATTTAATGTATATATATATTAATAAAATAAGTTTGTTCACATGTTTATAAGTAATACAATGTTATCGAGCTAACTGCGTAGAAGAAATAACTCCCTGACAAATATCCAGTGTGGAACAAATATCCGTTTTCTCCCGCCAAAATATCAATAAATTGGTAACAAAATAATCCCCATTTAATGCGCATTTTTCTAAGTATATGTGTTTTACCAGCATAAACTGGCAATTTTTAATAAATGTTGGCTGTAAAAGATAATTAATGAGACATCACAAATCTTAATTTTTCATCACAGAATCTTTAAACCGTCCTCATTACAACTATTATCCTATCAAAAGCAAACCGTAGATGTTTTTCTGGCGATAATTTTAATAAGTGTTAAGCAATTTTTTAATAAGTGTTGACTGTAAAAGATAACTAATGAGACATCACAAATCTTAAGTTTTTTATCACAGAATCTTTAAACCGTCCTCATTACAACTATTCTCCTATCAAAAGCAAACCGTAGATGTTTTTCTGGCAATCATTTTTTTTCGAGCGCGCCGGTGTGTTCAGATTATTAATTAAACAACGCGCTCTTTTTCTTGCACATTTTCTATGCAATAGCAACAATTGGTGATTTCACTCGCGCTCCTAAATAAGATATTTCTGTTCGTCCCGTTCCATTGTTAGAAAACATAAAATGCATATTCTAACGAGTTTGACGATTCTCTAAAACGTAGCCAAAATATTCCCACAACCCAAATACACCGGAGCGGACATTTAAAATTCCACGTTCTTTCAGCTGCAGTATAATCACATAAAAAACTTAAACAAGTGGCAAAATGGCAGACAGCATTATTTGTCAAACATGATTTTTAACCACAGGTGAAAGTTAACGACCACATGCGCAAATTACGTCAAATATTTTTTAGACAAAATGCTTCACGTGCATCAACTATAAAGAGAATAATAAAAAAAATAATGATGTTGGATTTAAAAATCACGGCTGTTTGCCGCAATGCAACATTTCAAATATCCGCTAGGCGTACTCCCCACAAAATATTCGCGATGTTACGACTACAAAGCCTTGCTGACCTATGTTTCTTTAAGGACGCTGCCGGGAATGCACAAACTTGTGCGCAATAATGGAAATAATACATCATGCTATAACACATGTCTACTTTATGATAACACCAACGTGTTTATATTAAATCAAGACTGTGTTTTATTTTGAATCTATATTTTGCGATATTGTTTGGACACCTTGCATATATACGTTTCAGCAAGATCAAATGATTTTGTCTGCTGCATAATCGGAATCACATCGGCTGGTGACAAACTCCCGGACAGCTGGACTAGTAATAAGTTTTATTTTATATTTTATCTTATGTTTTCTGAAAATGTATTGCGTAGCTCCCAAATATGCATTGCAACAATTTAAATGAGTGTTACTCACATTCTTCTAAATGATTGTACGCTTGGATTTAGCCTGTTTGGAGCCCGTTTTTCTTTTTGATGAGGAGCAAAGTGAGGATTGGTTTTTTTGCAAGACCACCGCGAAAGTCGTTACCCGGTTCTGTAAGAAGTTGTGTACAATAGGTGCTACGTACTAACTGCTTGATCCGGTGGACGCCGTATACGTACTCCTGAAATACAGACTTAATTAATCGCACAGTGGGCGAAACGTGTCTTGGACGCCTTCTACCAACTTTCTGTATTTGGTGGGATGGAACTCCCAGACGGAGAGCAATATGTAAGCTTGGGAAGAGTAAGCTATTTATAAAAGCGAAGGTACACATGAGGAGTCGGTAGAATGAAACAGCGGGAGATGGTTTTAATAATGTGCAATGATGCCTCCACAACCTTGGTAATGTGAAGGCTAAAATCAGGACGGCGTAATATACAGGGTGTCCGGAAAGGCACTAACAATCGGTAAAAATAATTGTAATCTTGTAAAAGCATTATTTTTTCAATAGATATGATCTCTAAGAAGTCTTGTTTGGTCTTGCTTCCAGGTAAGAGAGGTCACAATGCAAAAAATCTCTGGCGCTGTTTATCTTACTAATTGTGTTCGTTGGCGGTCGAGACAATGGGATTCGATCGAGGTTAAATTACTACAATTTGTGCCACTGCTGTTTTTGACCAACATATGAGCATAAAATGTGCTGTTGCGTGACAACTAGTCACAAAAAATAAGCGCCTCGTCATGTTCGTGAGAAAATTTGCAAAACCGAAGCTCGTTTATTCAAAATCATAACCCTACGACCGTTCACAGCGCCGTGGAGTAATTAAGATCATTCGGAAGGCAAGTCGAGATTGAGTGCATGCATAATTGACTGTGAGCTAACGTTGCGGCTGTCGCGCGACACGTCGCCAAACAGTCATTTAAGCGTGCACTTATTCATCTCGACATGGCCTGCCGAAAAAGCGCCGAAAATTTTGTCGACTAAAACAAATCCTGGCGAGAGAGACTGCGTTATACTATTACATTTAGACACTTCGCGGCCATGGTGCTTTGAAGCAGTCTCTGTGTCAGTTGGCCCGGATGCCAGGTTCATTTTGCCTTGCAACTACGACTTTGCGGCAGATAATCTGCGGCTAAGTACACTATATTTACGTCCAAGCGCCTCCAGGGTTAAGGGAGCAGTGTGTTACAGCTATGTTAAAAATGCTCGATTCGGCCACACCGCCTAACAAAGAGGAGACGTCTGGTGGCGGGAAGGAGGCCACATACCACCGCCCAACTAAACGGTCAACAGACTGCCTACTTCACTCTAAAGCCGCCATAGTACTCAGCGGTAGTTGAAGAGAGCGTACTGCTGGAAGAGACGTGACACCACCAACAGCGGCCAGTTTAAGTCTAGCACATTTTGCAGATGATCGCCACATGTGTGAAAACCCAGTTCAACTTGCAGAGCAAGATGCAGTTATAGTATCTGTAGTGAGAGCAGTAGTCGGGCCCCGTAACGGCCGCCCCCATAAATACAAATCGGTGCAACGATGGGGCTCGAACCCACCGCGCATCTATGTGCCTCCTCCGGTCGCGAGGCGCAGGCGAATGCACCCACCCGCCACCGGTCTCGACACGAGAGCAGTACTAAGCGTAGTAGGGTGGGTGTCGGTCAACGAACTAAAACGAAAGTAGTTCCGATGAAAATGGTTGTAACTTATATTCAAAATCAAAAAAAGTGGTGCCCGTACTTTTATGTTTAATTACTAACGCTGTAAATACTGTACCTTTATTCTAAAGCTTGTATTTTTGCCATAGTAGCCCTTTCTTTCAACCATTTGTCAACTATCCGCTAACGCAAATATACGAAGCTTTCCGGTTTTTTTTTACAACTTATGCAACACTCACCACTGTCTTGGTTGGCCGGAACTGCGTCGGCATTGTCGTCCCGTATGTGGGCGGCATCAAGGAGGTCTTCCAGGTCTGCGCCCTTCTCCGTCGAGTCAATGCCATCTTCTTCTAAGGTGATTTCCTCTTGGTCCTATGGCTAAGGTTCACGAAGTCAAGCCTCAGATTGGGATCCTCTGCAGGACGTACGCAGCGTTAGAAAAACGCAAGTACGTAATGTACGCACATGTGTGTTGTTTCTACCCTTTTTATAGATTATAAGGTAGGTTAGGCAATGGTATGCGTGTATAAGAAAGGCTTTAAAAGCCATCCCAAAAAAGTTACTCCAGCGAACTCCGAAAGCATTCGGCCGTGCTCGAGGTAAACAACAGCTTGTCTACCACGTGTTCTAGAAACTCCCATATAGAGAAAAGAGAGTGTCCGTATACACAACTAATTTTAGCATAAAACTGTCAGATAAGACAACTTCCTTGTCGTTCTAAAAAATTGTCATGCAATATTTTTGTTATTTAGGAGATTATTTCGTACACTAATGGCAACAGAGTTTCGCTATCCGGACCCCCGCAGGGCAGGCAGCATCAACACCATCATCATCATCACCGTACGGGCGATCGCCAGTCTCCTTCTCCGTATGTAGCTCGCCTCTCTGCGGTTACCGTACGTTCGGTGTATCAAGTCAGCACGGCATGCTAGCTACACGTACGCGTCTCACGAAGAATCAACTTAGACGAGGACAAACAAAGCCGAGTACTACTTACCCGAATCGGTCGAGAGACGACCGTCCATGTCGGTGTCGCTTGCACTCGAGCCCTCAAGTCTACGCAACCTCAGCAGCCTGGATCGTTCGTTGACTGAGCCCTCCTATCGGCTGCGGGAAGTCGCTTCTTCTTCTTGGTGTGGAAGATGCCCGTCCGTAGTCGGTACGAAGCCAGCCTGTCTGTCTAATGATACTGAGTGGTGATTCTCACAGGCGCTAGGCACTTCGCGCGTTGGCCGTTTTCGAGTGCCCTTTACGGCGGCCACTCTGTAATGAGGTGCAGTTGATTCTGTTTGCTCCCTGCTGGCCGGGCTGAACACACCGCTTGTCGCGTGTCGGACGCGGCATGAATGTACTTTTCTTCTTCTTCTTCTTCTTCTTCTGCGTATGCGTGCTATTCCTCTTTGAATCGCCTTGATGGACGCAGCGTGTCATCTGGACGACGCTGTTCAGCACGCTACCCTCTGCACGTTGCGTACGTTGTGCGCACGTCAATGCGCCATGTGCCATAATGCATTGTCCATTTGCAATGAGAGACAACGTCTAACTCTCTCTAATGCAACCAATATGACTGGTGTCTATGGCGGGTTGTCATCATCGAACATTCGGCGAATAGAAACGAGAGGAAACGTGCGTGTAAGAGAGTAGGGAGATGCCGGTTCCACGTAGACAGTTTTGGCGACATTAACAACAATACGGCAATTGCACTACGACGAACGACTCCTCATCAAGAATTGGCGATAAGGAAGCCACCGCCGTAGCCGCCATCGATATACAAAGTATATATATATATATATTTTTAAAAATATATAACTTAAACTAAATCTACGAATCCTACAAATGTCGCGCCTAGTCGTGCACTGCCTTACAATACGTGCAATTGCGACAGAACGAGTTATTTGATCCAAGAATAACTACACCAGCAAAGTTTAGGAAAGAAATTTATCAACAATTTAACGTTGGCATGCGGAAAGGATCTTGTCATAGTGAAGTTGGCCAAAATCGGAAACTAGATGCCTTATTTTTAGCCTTTCATGCTCGCTAACTTCAAGCACAGAGCAAGAGATACACGAATACGCTGCAAGATATTGCCCCATGCCAAACTGTCTTCTTTCTTCTGCTCATCGGTTGTTGCTGCGACTTTTTCGAGCTAGAAGGGACGCTCAGTCCCTGTGGTCTGGAAGAACATATTCGAAATTTTAGCGGGATTAAGGCTCAGAGACTTAGACAAGGGAATCAAGATCCGAGTGATGGCTCAAACTCGACGACGACCTTCCCAGGCGAGTGAGGGTCGAGTTGTCGGAGGGCAATTTCTCCACTGCTGCTAGTTGTTATCTAGGTGCTAATCTAGTCGCAAGAAGCACACTGGCACGTTCACGATCCACAGCCAGACTGACCGGCAATCGATTTGTGCAGCGTCTACCGACGTGAGAGCGGGCTCTCATTGCGAGGGAGAAAATTCTGCTACCACTCAATAGCGAGGTTGTCGTAGTATTTATTAGTAGGCATATAGCCTGTAACATCCTCCCTTTCGTATCAGATTACAGGTCTAGTCTCACTGGCTTCTTTATTTCTCGGCCTTAACGGGATGTGTTTGCTTGTTGATTTTATGTCGTTTTCCCTGTTGGTACCAGATCTGTTCACCCACAGCCAACGGACGTAGTGCGGTAGTACCCTGTCGTAAAATGCTTTGGCGGTTGCCGCGTTTTCCTGCAGTGTAGCCTGTCTAACTTTCCATGCCTCATGTGCATTCACTGGAAGCACCTTCCCAGGAAGTCTAGAACGTATGCGACGCCCTTGTGCCAGTTCTGCGGGAGAGTATCCGTCGGAAGATGGTGTTGTTCTCAGGGTCAGTAGTGCCTTGTCGATGTCTTGATTGCTCGTTTCGCCTTACAATCATCCCTTACTGTTTGGATCATTCGCTCAATCATGCCATTTGCTCGCAGATAATTTGGGGAACTTGTCGGATGTCTTACTCCGCAATCTATCAAGAATGCGTTTATGTACTTCTTTGCTGCAGAATGGGGGCCCGTTGTCCGACATGACGTAAACAGGTATGCCTTGCGTTCTCCACCACTTTGTCAATACCTCTGACAACGTTTGCTGCTGATGTGGACGTCATTTTTTCAATTTCAAATCTTTTGAGAAGTAGTCGACAGCCAGCATATACATGTCGCCGTCGATTTGTATTAAATCGATGCCTACCGTATGCCACGGGTGCTGAGGCACCGGCAGCGGCATGAGAGGTTCGCGCTGGTTGCTTCTGGCATAGCTTTGAGATGCCATGTAGTTCTCAATCTGTTGTTCATTGGTCAATGGTCAAGCCGGGCCAAAATACGCTTTGTCGTGCGAGTCGGAGTGCTCTTCTTTACCTTGATGGGCTGCGTGCAACGCAAGTAGCACCTTTGACGCTCGATCATCGTATCACCAAACAAGTTCCACGATACACAAGCCCGTCCTCTTCCTGAAGCTCATGCCGCACATTCCAAAAAATCCGCGCTTCTATTGCGCAGCTGGATCTATGAGACGGCCATCCCTTGGCGATGTATTTCTTTATGCGCTCATCGTTGGATCCTGTTCCGTAGCGAGCTTCATTTGGGCGCTGCGATCATCTGAGAGCGAGGTGCAGAGAACACGGCGGCATCTCGTTGTTCCATTTCCGGCGTGGCAATTTCTGAATCGGGTTGCGGGGATCGCGACAGCGTGTCGGCAATATACAAACATTTTCCTGAAACGTACACAACTTTAAACTGATACGGTAGGAGCCTAAGGAGCATTTTTCTGTATTCGGGGTGAGAGTGACGACATTTCTTTATGCACAATAGCCCTCAGCGGGGCATGATCACTTTGCACAGTAAATTCCTTCCCGATGACGAAGAAGCGAAAACGTTCGCAGGCAAAGACGATTGCGAGTAGCTTCTTTTTTTAATCTGTGCATATTTCTGTTGTGTTTTGTTAAGACTGGCAGATGCATAGGCGACTGGTTTGTCTTCTTGCAAAGGACAGCACCAACTCCGTGAGAGCTGGCGTCAACACTGAGGACACGTCTTTGTTTGCATCAAAGTGGGCTAATGTCGGGGACTTGCGAGTTGTTTTTAGGGTCACTGAATGCACGTTCAGCTTCATTTGTCCATACAAATTCGACATTCGTACGGGTAAGCGCACGCAGCGCTGCGGTTCTGTTAACCATATTAGGTATAAATTTTGCTACACATGTTGACCATTCCGAGAATCGACGGACGCCCTCTGCATCTTTCGGTTGTTGCATAGCGTCATGGCAGCCACGCGGCTGTCAGGTATTGCGACTCCATCCTTTGTTATGATGTGTCCGATGAAACGTACCTCTTGTCGACAATATTGCAGCTTGGTTGCCTTCAAACGGAGTCCTATTTGACGACATCTGTTCAAGAATATGCAGAGATTCTTGTCGTGAGTCCTTTTGTCCTTGCCATAATTTACAAAGTCATCTCGATCAGATTCATTACGCGACGCCGGTGAGGTCTCCAAAATATGTGTGCATGACTTCAGCGAACGTCTGATGCATCCAAAATTCCAATGGGAGCCTTGTAAATTGAAAATTCCCCCATTCTGTGGGAAACGTGCATATGTCACTGCTATCTTCGTCGAGAGGTAATTGCCAAGAACGCAGATGAAGCATCACACAGTGTAGTACTGGGCACCTTCCAGTTGGGTAAAAGCTCATCCGTTTTGGGTAATATAAAGCTTTTTCGCTTAATATGCGGATTTATGAGACGCGGATCCAAACATATTCTCAGCGATTTCTCATTTTTACGCACGACTACAATAGGAAGAACA
>QVRM01002775.1:0-51686 GCA_003439945.1 Dermanyssus gallinae
ATTGGAACCTAGATCCTTTAGGAGCACCGCATTGCTGCTCTACTCAGTTTACCGGGACTGCCGAGGCCGCCGTGTCATCCAAAGTTGTTTAGGCCGCCCGGGCCGAGGGCGTTCAGGTTCGCCTGGCCCGCTAAGACTATCGGCGTCGGGGCCGGCATGCCGAGAGATTCCATGCGGCCACGATGAGATCCGCACCGTCCACCAAGGCTACCCGAATGGCCCCTTTTTTTTGTGGTAGTGAACGGGAAAAATGCTTCTACGCACATCCGAATCGGGTAGTGTGGAACTCGATGCCGATGTGGCTGGCATAATACTCTTGAAAAACCTCTCACTTAAAAGGCCTTAGGAAGAGGCGAGAAACTGGAACCGTTCTTTGATACTACTTCAACAACAAGCCGCCGCCAAGTTGTAGCCCTTGCTATTGCCTTTCTTATATAGATTAATCCATTTGTACGTAAAACTCGTACATTCTGGTTCAATATTGAGGCAAAGTATTTTGATTTTCTTCGATTCAGTTTAAACGTAGCGTAGGTTTGGAGAGGAGTAGGTGTGTTGCTTCTGGTGTCGTTGTTACACGACTTTTTTTACCTGACTAACTGGAAAATCCGTCTCAAGTAAAAAGGCACTTTTTTCCTGTGGAGAGTATCGAGGATGACTCTCCACGGGAGGCTATTAAAAGCGTTCTTCACGTTCAGTAGTATTGCTAAAAATAAGTCTCGGCGTCCGGGCGGAGAGTCGCGAATGCTTTCGGCTTTTAGTTGGATTTTCTTTATCGCTGCAATTGCCCCTCAGACGCGGCTCGCCGAGCGCGGGTGAAAAGACGCCGTGCCCGGATCTCCTCCCGGATCCTAAGGTCTCCTATTTCGGTCGTCCACCAGTTCTTCGGGGTCCTTCGATGCGACCGGTGTGTTCCGCGGCTCGCGGGTGTTGTTGGTATCCCGTCCTGGTTGATAAGGGTCCTAAAAGACTCCCGGATCTCGTTGATCCCCTTTGCGCCTGGTTGTAAGACGAAGCGTTGTGGGCGGTCCCCTCGCGGGAAATAGTCACGTGAAACTTAAGTATATGATGGTCACTTAGCGATTCCTCGTCTAGTAAAACCTTCCAGTTAAAAATCCTATGTGCGTTCTTGTTATTGTAAGATCGATGCTCGAGGTGCGCCCAGCTCTATGGAAGGTAGGCGCACCCGTCTTAAGAACAACTAGCTCCTCCGCCGCCAGCCACTCAAGGACGGCGTGTCCTCTTCGGTTGGTGGCCGTAGAGCCCCAGGTAGTGAAAGCTGCGTTAAAATCTCCGGTTTAGACTAGAAGTGGCACGTCGTTTCGATTAAAGGACTCTGTCAAATTGTCTAAAAACCTATGAAAGTCTTTTAGAGGGGCGTTGGGACTGCAGTAGCAGGAGTAAAACCGCCCAACGCCCGTTAGATCCACCAAAGTAAAACCGTACCCGCTACCGTGTCCGGAAACCCGAAGGCGACAGCGGTTGTCTAGTCCTAAAAAGGGTCGGGGTGCAGTTTTTCGCCCATCGGACGTTGGGCCCACTGAAAAGTAGAAGATCTGTCCTAGACCTGTTACTAATTTCCTGGAGCATGTTATAGGCACCCATGCTCCGGTTGCAGTTAAACTGTAGTGCTTTAAGAATAGTTGTCATATACGTTGTTTAAGATTTGCCCGTATTTGACTGCTTTGTAAATCGGGAGTCTATGGGAGGAGATGGTTGCCCCCTCTTTCGACTCCTTTGCGTTACCAGGGTGAACCCATCTTGGTCCTGAGCGCCTCTGGGGTGTTCTCCCGCTGTGGGGGCACCGTGCTTTGGTCGGGCGCAGACCCTGTCGAGGGGGCGGCAGCCTGCCTCGGTTGCCAGACTGGTTGCCGCCGCGGCGAAGCTCTGCAAGTTGGGCTCTGTACGTAAGGCAAGCAGCGGCGTTGGCCGCGTGCCCCTCCTCGCCGCAGTTGTTGCATTTGGCACTTTGGGTGCATTGCCTTGACAGGTGCCCCAGTACCCCGCATTTGTGGTCGCAGCGCCTTGTGGTCGCCGCTTCCAATGTGCACAAAGTGGTTGTGTGCCCTACTCGCTGGCACTTCCGGCACGTGGGGACAGTGATCCATTGCACAATGTGGCAGGATAGCCATCCCAGTTGGACCCGCTTCAGGTCCAGTGCTCGACGGGCATCAAGCGGCGCCGCACGGACGAGCGCCGACCATCTTCCGGTAGCCCCCTTTTGGGTGAGGGGGGCCACTATTAGTGGCCCGTCAAATCGAAATCCTCTGCGGAGCGCCTCCTCGACTTCCTTTGCCGTTGTCTTTTCCATGATGTCTCTGACAATCAGACGCTTGAAGGAGAACCGGTAGAGGCTCGCCTCATCCTCCCCGACCGCCTGTAAGGCGCCAAGGAATGCGCTGGCCCCTCCTGGCGCCGCCTCCGTCATTAAAAGTCTTATGTTCCTGCTGGGGAAGCGTTGTGCCCGTTTGACCGAAACCTTGTAGGAGCCAGGGTCTGCAGCAAGGGATCGGCGGTAGGTCTTCTGTACCCATAAGGGCCTTCGCCTTTATTAGTGCTTGCTCCAGAAGATTATTGTGTTGGAGCAGCGTCGTTTTTGGGGAGCCGAAGTGCCACCAGCGTCCTGGTAGTCAGCTCCCCGTCGTCTCCCGACTTCGCTATTCGGCAGGACAGTACCACGCCTGCCTTGCTTCCGGCCTTCCCGGCAATGCCCTGGAACTGGCAGGCCATGTTTCTCTAAGTGACACTGTCGGATGCGTCCCCCTCCCTGGTCACAAGCACCCAGAGGGAACTATATCTTGTTATGCTGGCTCCGAGGGTTGTCACCTTCGTATAGACAGCTGAACCAGTCTTCTGAGAGGAAGCTTTTAAGATTCTCTTTGGTGTCACACCCCTTGATCATTTTATTGAGCTTGTCGGCCTGCCTTTCCAGGGCAAAGCCTTCTCGGGTGCATTGGCATCCTGAGTCCGTTGCATTTCGTTCCGTTTGTGTGCCTGCGTCCGCTGACATAGGCGCAGAGCTCTCTTCTCAGTTCCGCGACGCCGGAATGGCTGCCAGGGAGGGCCGTTGAGGGCCCGCCATCCTCCTCTTCGGCGATAACTTAGGGGGCCATGTGCCCGGGCTTATCGCGTTCCTTAGGGGGCGGACGAAACATCGCCGAAGTAAATGAACAAATTAAATTCGTAAAAGGGAGAAAATAAATAATAAAAGAGAAAAAAAGTTTCCGCTGGGATTTAAACTTCGTTTTGCTTGATCGAAGTCCGAGGTGTTGCCCCTGCACCGCCGGCTACTTGCACTCGCACAGTGCCTACTGCCACCTCTAACCACTGCTTGTGGTGTGCGGCAAATATACACACTAGTATATACACTTCAAGTACGTTATATACACGAGAACACCGTAGCAGCACGAACTATGTACACTTGCAGTGTATATATACAGAATTATATATACTGGCCTAACTGCGCTAGTCAGCTAATGCCACTACTTGTAATCAAGCGAGCCGGTAGCACCGGTCGTTCTCAAACGTTCGAAATAGAACGTTGCTTCAAAAACAGTTTTACGGTGTCTTTTGCTGTTTTTTAAATGTCCCACCAGATTCTTCACCGGTTTAACTTTCGGGTGCGATTGGTCAGCCCGCTAAGGCCCTCAGGTTCCCGCACCTTTTAGCTAATGAACACGGAGCAAAACACGACGTGGCCGCACGAATCGAATGTCAGAAGCAGATTCATTTTTGCTCGTTTCTCTACATCTACGGTTGTACTGACAGCTCGTGGTTAGACGAGCTGTCCGCAGTACAACCGTAGATGTAGAGTATTTGGCATTTGTATAAACTATGATATTTGAGGAACTAGCAGCATAATGCCTCGCATGCCTTTTCATTTGCTATACATGCGTATTTTATCTTCGCTTGCAAAGTGGTGCTTGCAAATTAGTTGTGATTAAATAGTTGTGCTTTAAAACCCTAAATTTATATTTTTTTAATCGACACAGACGTAGTTCAAAACATGTTTACTAAGATTGAGAATAAAATAGACTGTAAACAATTAACCATTGGTGGCTTTGTTTGGCCTCAGAGCGTGTCCAAGGATTGATGTTTTCCGCTGGAGTCACATAAATGTTGGTATGACCCAGTGCTATTAAAAACCATTGCATAGATATATGATAGGTAATTCGTTGCTGTTCTCAACGTTGCGAAATACTATCAATGAGTGCTTGTGCAGCCTTAATAATTTATATCTTAGCATTTGTACCATTCTGTAACAATTATTATTTACACGTATGTTAAATAAAGGCATATAAAATGTACAGCTTTAATTATACATCTTGCTGCACTTAACTGTATATTGAAAGCATTACGCGATGTGGCGCGAAGTGTGGTTTGCTAACTGCAGAGGTTTCATCTTCTTACAGGCAAAACGAAGCATTCTGCAAGTTCAACTAACTGCTGTGTGTTTGATGTCTCACCAAAGTCAAATAATTCAATCGCATTAGAACGAAATCAACTGGTGTTTATTATGTAGAAAAGTCTTAAAGTCATTGCGCAAAGTCTTCCGCATAATATCAATTCGGCCATACCTTTACTACTTACCATCAAGATGGTCATAACAAGACATGCGAGCAATTTTGGATATTTTTGTTCAACGTCAGAAATTGTGACATCGAATCTATAAAGTGTGTGCATACGGCTTGGAGGTAACTAACGCGTTCCGTGTCGTGACACGAAGTTCTCCGGACTTTGCCTGGAAAGAGACGACACAAGAACAGTGAGCTTATTTGTGTATCTCCTATGGTTTAAATAATTAATCACTGGCTTTTGAACCTATATTTACGGATACATGTAAGTGTAATAAACACCTTTCTGTTAATAGTACCACTAAGAAAGTGTATGGGGAAATGATAATTCGCTATACCTTTTATTAAGACAATAAATCTACTTGTATTTCCCTTTGTTTCTGTCACAGGAGATTATAGTGCGTCCTAAAAATTACCTTGTCTAGTTTAAACACCATCAAAACCTCCAAAGGTTGCGGCCACGGCCGTACGAGTGACAGGTCCAGCATGAACGATGATGGCGTTGCCATTCAGCCGTCTTGCTTGGCAAAGCTCGATTAAGTCCCTACGTTAAAGTTAAGACAGTAAAACTTTGTTAATATGCTTGCATACTTTCAGCACACCAGGCACTCCCAATATGTCAAGAATTTAGTAGGTTTATTTTTAAGAAGAAAATAGAATTGCTTGCTATTGAAGGCACACTAGCGCGGCAACAACTCGTCTAGAAGGAGAATGTGCTGCCAGACAACAACAACCACATAGATTGCAAAAGCAACAGTGACGGCACGACATCCAGCTGCCAACGCAAAGAGACTATGATAAAGAAGACAAATAGGGAAAGAAGAGGAAGCGCTCGTCAGTGGAGGCCATTAATGACGCAACATGAAGGAGTTTGGCAATGGATGCGCGCCGTCAATACACCCTCAAACACGAATGCCTTGATTTTTAGTTTATTTAATTTTAACAAATTGAAGCGTTTTGTGAGGACGTGGTCATTGATTACTATTCAGGCTTCAGGAGGTTCGAAGCATTGCCAGTTTGAAAGATTCTAGGCATGCACAAAAAACTCAGAAAACAACAATAATCACCTGGACAAAAAGATCCAGGTGATGTTGACGTCGAAATCCTCAAAAGTTCTAAGCGTTTCTCCTCAGCCTAGCAACAACACGACGTCTCCCTTCCGCCTCGAAAGCTGGTCTTTACTTCCACTAAGACCCCCTCCCTTTTCTCCTCAAACATGTGTACATGATTATAACGTTCACCTTACAGAATGAATGATTACGGAATATTCAATTATGTACTGTGCACTCTTAACACCCGGGAGACTGTGTTCGATTTGCTAGCGTCATTTTAGAAATTGTTAGTTGCGGCGGAAGACGTTGCTTTTTACAAGCCGACGCAAGCCAGCAAATCGCCGTAGCCATTTGCACGGCCCATGCCCGACTTTTTAAGGGCCTAACAATCCAGGCGTCGCATAATCATGTTCGCGGCCGAGTCGGTTGCCCTGTACGGAGCTCCGGCCAGGTCCACCGACACTTTACGCCGCCAACAGGAACCGACTGCGTTGGGCCCAGAGGTTTAGAGCTCTCAGGGTAATTGCGGCGCACCGGACGGACAGCGCATCGGCGGCCCTCGCTTTTGCTGGAACGGTTCCCTAGGATTTGAATGCAGCCGAGCGCCGCCGTCTATGGGGTAACCCCCAGCGCAAAATGGACAAGGAACGTTGGCGCACAATCGACTCACGACAGGAGGAGTAGGACGGCTTGCAAGAGGGTGCCCCAGGCGCCAGTCTCCGCACCCTAATCGCGAGCATCAAAGACTGTCTTACCCGATCGGGGGGTTCAAGTCACTTTCTACTCGACCCAGATCCTAACATGTCGCGGCAACTTCCAGTTCTACCTGTTTAGGATCAGGAAGGCTCCCAGCCCAAATTGCGTCTACTGCGGCGATGGACCAGATGACACCCCAGGGCACACTGTTCTGAGGTGCCCTGCATGGGCGGAGCAGCGCGCATCCCTACGGCTTTTAACAAAGACTCTAGCTTGTAACCTACATGACTTCCACAAAAAAATGACGAAAGCACTTTCACTGGATCATATCTGAAGTTTTTAAAGCCATACTACAAGAAAAATTAACGCCAACCCCCTTAGGCGCTCCCCTTCAGTGGCTTTCCGGGAACCCACCGTTCAGGAGTAGTAGATTCGTCCCCCTCCCATGGCTTCCCGGCAACCCACCCTCCAGGAGTAGCAGATTCGCCCCCTTCTGACTGTTTAAAGAGATGCGCAAGCAGTTCCCAGTCAGACCGGGGGAAGGGGGCATGACTGGTTTATAGTGAATTGAAGTCCTACACTACCGGCCCACGTTTGCAGGGAACTTCCCCGCCGTGGCCACTTTTCAGTTAGTCCTCTGAAAAGAAAAAAATTGCCGTAGCCAAGTGGCAGTGTCAGCGACTACCACGCAGCAGCACCGGATTCAATTCCTGGGTCTGTTATATACATTTCATTTCGCTTTTGCATTTTATTTTTTATTAGTGTAGTTGTGTGTTTTGCGTTACGCTTGTTGTGGTATAAACCTGCTAAAGTTGGTGATTTTTGGCCAGGATAAGCCACCTAAGTTGCTAGACATATTACGACTAAGGGCCACTACAGCCAGTGTTAAGAGCAATATTACCAAGGCAGACGACATTACATCTTAGGCGGCCGCATTGCCAATACCTGAAGGTGACATGGAGTGCACTGCCACCGACAACGACGACGGCAGTGATGCCTTAGCACACGATCGCGTCGGCAGCAAACGGGGCAGGCAACCTGATATCGCCGGGACAACAAGCGGCGCAGGCAACCTGATATTGTCCGGGATAACAAGCGGACCACACGGGCTAATGGACTCCGAGGGATTCACTAAAGTAGTTTTGCGGAGGAAGAAGGGCTCCGTTTTACGCGAGAAACGACAGCTCAACAGGTTTTGGCGTGACATTAAAACAACATTCATTTGTTCAAGGTTACTTTCGAAGACAACCAATTGTCGGGTCGGATAATGTATTATTTTCCGAAGGTTTAATGCTTATAATCTTTGAGAAGATCGACGCGGTGTCACCAGGCTGCATAATTGCTAGTGATACCCAGTCAATCACGCTACTTTAAATGTCAAGCCTAGGAGAGTGCTCCGTAGGCTGCCTGCCCGGCCGGCACCTCACCTTCTTTACCGCGAAGGTTGAAGGAGTTAGCCCAATGTTCACCGCAAGATTGAAGACTCCGAGAACAAGTAAAAATCGCAGAGCGCCGACACCGGTTTATCGGGTTCGGGACTGGCTGATCTTTCATAGGGAATCAGGCCTGAGTTATCCGCGGTGTTCAAGTCTCTGAAGGAGGAGTTGCGACCTCTAATGGGACTCCGTGGTGGGCACGTTAGAAAATCTTGCCTTGTGATGACAGATCACGAGGACAACCGGCCTTACCACGGACTCACCAGTCCGCGGTATGGACAGTCGGACCCTTGCCTAATATGCGGATTATGTTTATACGAAGAAGCTTGGGTCGACAGATAACGAGCAAGCACAGAGGAGGGGTACATAGTCTACGAGTCAAAGCCTTTAAACTCTCGGGTTACCGCGGATGAGTTAGTCAGTGTTGTTCAAGATGTCACTTACCGCTGACGGTTAGTCTGCATCTTGTCGGTACGTAGGCCAGTATCTGAAGTCAGTCGCAAAAGACAACGACAACACTGCCTCCCTTTCTCTGTTCTTTTTTGCGCCTTTTGTCCATTTTCCCGACAGTGGGAAAGATGACAGCTTACTGGCGGTTATCGTCCGGAACAAGTCCGCGACTTTACTGATGGGAGACGGTTTTCCTTAAGCGACGCTCATTGAGAATAGATGACAAACCATACCGCTGAGAGTCAGCGGCCTAGCTGCCATATGGACTGTTGGAAAAACCCTATATATCTCAACATGTCTGGCCCTCGGTGCGCTAAAGATCAATCTCAGGTTAATTTCCAAGCCCGTAGGGGACCGATGGTCTAGAATAAAAAACAACCTCGTTAAAGAAAAAACATATTCCAGTTGTCCTGCCTCAAACCAACGTCCCCGGCAGCGGACAGTCGATACCGTCCGGCAAGCTATTCCCAAGCTCTCAGAAGGCGACGTTTCCTCGGCGGCTACAGTCTTGATCTCAGAATATACGCTGGCGCAGAAGCCCAGCAAAACAGCAGTGCTGCTGGTTAAGAATCTCCCGCGCCCTCATTCTTGTCATGACCTAGCCTTCCTCATGTGCCCTTGCCATCAACCACATCAGGCGAGAACGTTTGGTCAGCCATAAAAAGTTTTCCTGTAGCTCAGCAGCAGACTTGGATTTCATCAGATCACACCTCCTACAAAGACGGTTGTCTCCCGCTCTAGGGGTTGCCATCGGCCATAAGGCACATAGCTCTTTATAAAGCGATTTGTTCAAATTTTTTTAATCTAAGTGAGAAATGTTGCTTTTTTATATGGGTTCTTTTTCACAACAAATCATTATGGCAGCAAGGAATTAGCAAGCATAAAAACCCAAACGCGCTACCAATATGAATTTTTTGTTTTAATAGGTTGCGTTATATACTACAGACACATTCAAATGCGAGAAATAGATATGCAGCTTTGCGGTTGTACACAGTTTTTTTACCTGTTTAGTCCACGCCAGCGTTGTGCAGTGCACCTTTCCTTCAATCTAGGAAATCACTCCCAAATAGATTTGGCGCCAGACGTATCTGGCTCTTATTGTGCGTGCTGTAAATTAAGGACTTGCTCTATTATCGATAATAGTGGAATACGTTGAAGGATAATTCATGATTTGTGGCATATCAAATCCTACCTATCGAATCTAACCGGAGGCATTTGGTGACCCGCTTAAAAGTATGGCATACCAACCGTAAAATACCAGTAATCACGATTTTATTGTATTGCCTACGTCGGCTGATTTTACGACACATAATGTGCGCTGCTTTCGGACCGCTCCTGTGTTGTTGTAATGTGCAGTTCCGTTAAAACACGTCTGAAACTTAAAAGTAAAGCCTTAGCCAGGCAGACAACGGATAATGCAACTGGCTTTCCTCTCCCAGTAAGAAAACTCATCCATGTTTATGCTAAAACGTTTTCAACCGCGTTAGGTTTTTCTTCTCCATGCTACCGTTGCAAGCTCTTATTGGCGATATCTTAGCGTTTCTTCGAAGCATGTGTTGGAAATAGCCATTTAACTATCTGAATCTTAGCTTCTTGCCAGCACCTACAAAACCAATGTTGCCTGTCTTCGCTATTGTTTGCAAACCAATAGAACAGTTGTCACGTCATATTCTTACGTCTTACTCCTTTAGCCAATAATCTTATGTACATGTGGGACTCAATAATCACCACGCTCCCTCAACAGTCTAGGCTGCCACACCTTCTAAAAATTAAATGATGGCTTTAAAATCTTTGATTAAAACCAAGAGGCATAAACCTATATCGCCAAAAGTAAAGCCCGAGCATGGAAGAAGCTGATAGACGAGGTGGAGTGTAAGATCTGGGGCCTGCCGTACTAAGTGGTTATGGCCAGGCTCCGGAAGCCTCCCCCAAATCTCTCCCTAAACGCGCTGAGGGAGACTGTAACCGGTCAACGCATTTTAAGCTTCTTCGACAATGACAGAATGAAGATTTTGTTTGCTATGGGCGCTAGTAGTTTCACTATGCACTATGCACACTAGGACACGGTGTTTCTCACTGTGAAATCAGTGTCATCTTGAGTGTTATCACGATGGCAAACATGTATTTCAGGGAATAAAACTGGAGATAAATGTATGTAAAATGAATGTACCTAAGTTTCACGGCAGAAAACGTCTAGCTGCAAATGACGTAAATCGTTGCTGTTAGAAGCCATTAGTGTGCAAACTCTTCCCATACCTGAATATTCGGATTCATTATATGGGAATGCCATTTGCGGCGCACGTTAAGTTCGGCACTGACTGCTCTGTAAAGAAGCTATAGGATACCGCCCCCGCCGACCTGCATCCAGGTACGCCGACCTCTTTCCATGGCTCTGTCTTAGAATGCGATGTTGTTTCGAGATTTTGTTCACCAAATCGCGATGTTTTTTTCTACCGTCCATATTTCTTTGTACGCTGCATTTTCCAGCGTCTTATAAAGCTCTCTGTTCAACGACCTCGTGTACTTCCGTAGAGAGCTTCATACGAACCACAGCACTCACGTGTATTCGTCGGTTCTGCTCGCAGCAATGCGTGAAGTAAAACAATGTTCCTCACACCCCCTAAGTTCGGTTTTGCTTAGGCACGGGAGAGGTCCCTCTGCGCCGCCAGCCATCAACGTTTGCTCTGCTCTCCCCTCTTTTCCCGTATTGCCATATGGTTAGTCCAAATGGGCAAGTGCAATACCAAGTTTAACCAGTCTGAGACCACGAGGGCCCGGCTGTTCCCCCTTTCACATATGGGAGGCTAAGAAACGCTAATGCACTATTGGCACTGGAGACCAACAGCAACTAGGGACCTCGCCCGCTAAAAAAATTCTCCCTACTCCCTTAGGGATCGTAATTGTGTGGTACTACTTTGAGACCATAGAGGAGCCCAAGGCTCCACGGGCTCTTACGGATCTCGCCGTGTCCTCAGCTAATAAGCTCGTGGTGGATGCGCTGAGCTGTTCTACGAAGAGCTGGGTTGCCATAGCCCCTTCAGGGGCAGCCTCACCTTGACCATTCAATGGCACCTGCGGGTCTCCGTGGCGCGCACCATATAGGTTTAGAATTGACTGTGGCTCGTTAGGACCTGGACCGAAATGTACGTAAGTAGCCCCTGGCCAGTCCCATCATGCCAACGTCGGAGTCCTGTCAACAAACGGCCAGACGGGAGAGGCTTCAGCGGGTCTCCCGGAAGAGTGGTCGAGATCAGGAGCCGAGGGAAGGGGGGGGGGGGGCGGGGAGCAGGCGGGCCCTCATGGTCTCAACGCACCTTTACAGAACGGATTACAAAATGGCATCCCCCTACCCGTGGCGGGAGCCCTAGCCGCAGGAAACTGTCGTAAGCTAGGTTCTATAGAACTCGGTCAAGAACGAAGCCTCTGGCAGCGGCTGTCACACTGTGCTGGCTGTTATGATCGCCCTGCCGTTTAAAGGCTGCTCCTCCTAGGCACCTCGTCTCAACCACTATATTGCTCGAACCTCTATCTCCTGGCATTTCCAAGGCCCCCTTGGGTGTCAAAGTGGCGTTGAGTCAGTTTGTTGCCTCCTTATACGCCTCCGCCGACATCATTGTATAGTCGACGATTTCCCTGGTCGCAGAGATGCCCCTTATGGCCGTGGAGCCTACGTTCCGTGCTGCCCTGAGAGCCTTGCAGCGCAGAACGGTGTGTTCAGCGTCGTCTGACTGAACGTCGCCTCACACAGATGTCACTGTTTGCCTCTTTAATCCTTATGACGTAGCTTTGAAACTGACCGTGTCTGGTCAGCACATGCGTCGTACAATAAGACAGCTCGCTATGTTGACAATCTCCGAGGTCTGGTATTAGGCTTTTGGTCTAGCTCTCCTTGGTAACCCCGGTCTAATGGGTGGAGGTAAGACCGCCTTTGCCGCGTCTGCCTGTCTGGCCCTTGCGAAGAGATCACTGCACTGCCTCTCTTGGACAACATGCCGCGAGCAGCTGACTGTATAACTGTATAATCCGTATAGCATCCGTTAGGCTGACCTTAGTGCCTCTATTTTTTGCCGTCCCTACGTACAGTCCCGTTGATCCGAATTGAGAATCCGAGAATATGGAAGTATTAAGGATAACCCCGAGGTACTATCGGGTAGCCCTCATCACGAGTCTCACCCCTTGGGCGGCGCTCACTACGATTGACTCGGTCTTAGCCATAACCAGGAGTGCAAGATTGTCGGCGTACGTAAGCGTCTTCACTCCGTTCGGCAGGATATCTATCTCAAACACCCCGTCGTAAGTCAGATTCCACAGCACGGCCCCCAAAATCAAACCCTGTGGGAAATCATTTGACGAAGGTAAGCGGGGGTCCCTTTTACTTCATTGCTTCTACAATTACGTAATTTCATTCATTTCTAAGCTGCATGTAATATAGGATGCGAGCCGGGTGGCCTGTGATCATCAAAACGTTTAAACAGATACAAAGCACGAAGGTTCCATGACTTCGTGTGCTCCCGTTGGGATCTTCAAGAGCACCTGAAGTTAATACTAACGACGTTTAATATCAACTTGAACCATCTTGTATGTACTCTGTTTAAATGCAATAAGTTGAAGTGAATTTTGTTCAATTAAATATCGTGCAGTGCGCAACTTTTAGGTAACGGTCCGTTAAAAAATTGTGCAAAACTTTGCTATGCATTTTTTGTACGTCGTCTTATGCGTGTACCATATACGATTTGAACATTTATAGCATATGCCATTTGAACAAAACTAAAAACTTCACAATCGTACCATCTATTAATGATAAGGCTGCCGCTTGCTCAAAGCCCTGTTTGCATGGCGGGGCGCCAGGTTGGCACTTACAAACCCACCTATAGAGCCGTTATGTTATATTATGAACAATTCTGTATACAACTATTATGTAATGCCTTTGTGTTGTGTTTAAGGAAGCAGGTTGTAAACATGATATAATTAGTGTATGCAAAATGCTTATAAAATGTTCTAATGGGTTAGTGTCTCAGAATGATATTAAACCGCTAATTTTCTCAGTTAGATGTCTGTTCGCTGTATTTTTTAACTTTACAGTTGGAATTGTCATTCTGTTACCTCTAGCCATCGGTTTGTTATGTTGGACTATGGTTGGTATACAGCAGGAACGTTTTGGACCTCTGGTGGAAAATTCTGCACTCGACCGGTTATTCTTTCATTTTCCGATAAATTCCTATCGATCGATCTACGTGTTTAATCTCTCTAATTATAAGGATTTTGTAACTACGAGAAGTGCACAGCGTGCTGTCGTGAGCGAACTCGGTCCTTATGTATTCAGGTCAGTTTTCTATATATAAATGAATTTGAATAAAATCATCACATGAAAAAACCGTACAAGGGCAATAGCCTTACGGAAAATCTAAAAATAAAAAAAGTCTAAGTATATGGTGTTAGCGTATCTCGATATGTGTATGCCTAACAAAATCAGCAATATAAGACGCTAACACGATATTCCTGAGAACGCAAAGTAAGGCCTAAATTTGTAGGCGTTGCATCGTTTTGTCTTTTCGTGAGTAGCCTTACATAAGCAAACGCTTACTGCAATCGAGCCGTAAGGCCCTGATGATGACAAAACACTCATATTTCATTTTCTTTATCCACACCACATTATTGTCTTACATTTACCTGCTTTCGTACAATCTTTGGAGTTATACGAAGTGAGTTTTTTGAAAAAAAAATGCAGTTTGTTATCTTTGCGGCTGTATATAAAGCGCGGAGTGTGTATTGTTTTGTTCTGTACAGTATTATATAATTTACGTAGTTCTTTTCCTAACAGATCTTAACCGACGTGCCTCTTGGTCTGAATCACACTTTACCCTTTCTCTTGAACTTATCTTTGTGTTTTGTGCTTGAGTTTGGCATGTCAATTTCTGTAGAAAACAGGAACAATTTTACATACACCAGATCTGTCGCGATCGTTGGCATTACCCTCACCAAGCTAATTATAGTCGCCGTTGGAATTCAATGGAAATTAGACGTATACCATGTACGCGGCTTTATCATCAAACCCCTAGTAGGCATGGATATACGTATTTTCCAGAAAGAAGCACATCCTATTTTAGACTCGATGGGTATGTTTTTAGGGGATGTCACGGTACTGTCATCTGTTTTTTCAAGAGTATCTTTGTTAGTAATGATGTAGTAGTATAGTAGTTTTACTACCATGATTGGTTAACGAATATAGATTACAGACGTCGCATTTCCAGAGTTAAGATAACGGAATTGCTCTTTCACAACGCTGAAGGTGATATAGATCACACGGGTGGTCACAAAGTTTACATATACACTCCAGCGAAATCTCGTGTAACTTCTCGCGCACATAGGTCTTCAGATGGAAACCGTGGACTGCAGTGATTAGATGCCGGTTCACATAACTGCAGGCTCTCCACGAATCCGACGTCATTGCTTTTGTTTTCTAAAACAGCGAAATCAAATTCCGACAAGGAGTATAACTAACCCAAGTCGATGAGTTTCGACTGGAAACAGGAATAGTTGAAATCGTTTCCTACTTAGACAGACTGTCGATGGAGGTTTTTGTTATCTTGTTTAATGTGAAGATTGCGCCCACCTTAAGTTTTGGCGTTCATGTGATTTAGCCTTAATTCACGAGGTCGAACTTCAGGGCGTTTGGTCAACTCAAAACCAGTTTCATAAAGAGCATTGAACGTCCACCGCACTAGCTTAAATAGGTTAGTGTACCTACTGGCATTGCCGCCGTTATCCGTTGATGACTTGCAGAGGATGTACAACCTGTTAGTAATAAAGTAAGCGCATGTCTGTAAAAAGCTCTCATTTGTTGGTCTTTTAAACTGATAAGGCCTACACAACCGAGGGTTTTCTCTTCGAGGTTCACGCAGCTATACAGTCCAATCGCAGCGGAAAGTCAGTGGGTCCAGTGCAAATATATTACGAGTATAAAATAGAAACAGAAATCATTTTTATTACGATACCATTATTAATCTACAGCACTTGCTTAGACCAGAATAAGGTATCCGATAATGAAAAGAACGCCTATTGTTGACTTCAACGGAAGGGTAATTTAATTTACTATCAAAAAACTTCCATGATATGCGTTTTTAAAGATATTTGCGAGTTTCGTTGCAGCGAGACAATCAAAGGTAAGGATGTCTCTCCTTGCCTTTTTACTGAATTTGTTGCAGTAACACAATTCAAGGTAAGGATGACTCTCCAGTCTAAGCAACACAAATTACTTTCATAGCGCCCTACCGAAGACTATAAAAAACACCCTTTTTGATCATGTGGAAGAAGTTTTGCATTAAAAGTTGGCGACGTGCACAGCCTTTCCTACTTTCCGAAGCTGTAGTTGTTTACGTATCGCGAGACCTCCTGCTGTATTTAATACAAGTAAGGTACTCGGTTCGGTGCAAAAAATCAAATTCTCTACTGGACGTGCAGGTAGCTAATCTTATAAGAGTGAAACATTGCGACAATTCTATTCTGCAGGGGATATCCAACAGACAATTAAAGTTTCTCCAAAAATACTTCAAGCGCAAAGCGATTCTGCTAGCCCGCTCCTGCACGTACTGTATATGGCAGGTGCCTTAGCAAGCTCCTGGCTTATATAGGTAACACACACATGCTTATTTACGCGGACGTCTTTGTAATTCTTGCAAAATTCAGAGAAGTCGAACTTGAAGAAGATGAACTTTCCCGTATAACTGGTTTATTTTATCGGTACATTTGCCTTAGTCTAGAGTAAACCTGACATCTCAACTAACGTTCAATCAACATATACAAATGGCGTTTAAGCCGCGATGGACATGGCCCTTATAAGCCCTCACAAGCGGATATGTTATGTCAGCGGTATGGTTTTGCTACTTTTACTTCTAGTCCTCCTTGGACATGGCCGAGAGTGTTAAGAGGGTGCGAGAGTGCTCGAGCTTGATCGGAAATGTGCCGTCATGGCGTCAGTTGCTTCCGACGGTGGATCTCATAAGGAACGCAGCTGGCTGCTCGCATACTAATGCTGAAATACTAAAGCTGTGTCGCGCTGTGGGGTGTAATGTGGAACCTATTACTACGAACTTACTATTACTTTTTGTTATAGTGAGTTGACAACTTCATATTATATATTAATATATGAAGATACTTACTTTGTTAATATTTTATATAATAATTACTTTGGACTCAAGTATTTTTCTTACCATTGTAACTGTTACTTAGAATATAAGGACGTTTTATTTGCCTTGTTTTTGCGTAGAGTCGTGATCAAAAAACGGAAAAAAATCCTCGAAAAATGGTACCCTTGATTCTTCCAAAACGGAAACATTATTTTTCGAGCCAAATATGTCAAACGGCAGCTTGGACGATAAAATTACAACCGCGAACTTCAATGCCATGCGTTATTATTATTCGAACGGAAGACTACGAGGGGACGGCCCTAACAAGAAAACACTCTTTGTAAATGTTACCGTGAACGAGTACCTCTTTGCCGGGTAAGTTGCTCTTTTATGGAATTTTACTATGACTGTTAAGTAAGTCTGCAAACCCTAAAAAAGATCGCTTTAATGAACCTACCATTGTAGGAAGTAGGCAGGCCCCCGCTGAAGAGAAAAAAAAAGAGCAGGACAGGCAACTTTTTCGGAGTCGTCCGCTATCGCACCAATGAATGCCTATAAGAGTTTTTTATATTTTTGTAAACCACCGTTCCCGGGACGCTGGGTTTTATGCTACCGGACCGACAAACAGCCTCATTTTGGTGAAGAGATTTGCGTGATACTTCATAATAGGCATCATCTGTGAGTGAGAGGTGGGCCATATCAGTCGATTTGTGCGCCGCTGATACGACGGCCACCCCTAAGATCACAGCATTTTGAGCTTCATTTGAGATGGACATTAGAGCCTCGTTTAAGACTTTTGTTTAAGTCGTTAAATACATTTCTAGAAAAAAAGAAACTGTTGCAGATGAACCTGCTCCTTCAATAGGTCGGTTAGGTTGTCCAAGAGACGAAGGGGATAGGCAGAGCATAAAGGGTCTTATGTGAACCCCGATAATAAGGGTAAACGCTGAGCCATATTCGGCAGCTTTTTCTTTTGGAATTCTAGTATACTGGTTAATGGTCTGTTTGCATTCGAATAGTACGGTCATGTTAAGTGAGTGCTGCGTGTTTCCATCATCTGATATCGGCCTATCTCCGCAATTCCAGACGCTCCGCGTGTCAATCGGTTGATTTCGTTCTTGTGCTTAGATTAATGCCACTGTCACTCATCGTCAGAACAAGTTATGTTTACGACAAATCGACTCGGTTGCTCTCACGATCTCTCTATAATTTATCTGTGTTCCACCCATATGGACAGCCCCTCTCTGTTAGTCAAAGGCAAACACATTAACGAAAGAACTGACCTAAATAAACCGGGAAGTGGCCTCGGAGTGGACCCCACAAGATTTTTCATGAGCTAATCATTGAAAGCATTGCAAGTGTAGCAAGCCATTCCCTGACTCCGGAGCGGTTTGGGTTCAAGAAAGCACAGGAACCTGCAGCGCAAGTTACGTTCTTCAGTTTAAGCTACAGCGAACGCTGTTTTGTCCATGAAGCCGCCCGTATTCAGTTTTTCTGGTGTCAAGGTCAGTGGTGTGGCATGGTGTTAAAGATGAACGGTCTCAAGGCTTTTGACAAAGTTCCGCGCGACTTTATGGTCGTCTGTTGCAAACAGACTGGAATAGGCTCTTCTGCAACGCATTTTAAGCTTCTTCGACAATGACAGAATGAAGATTTTGTTTGCTATGGGCGCTAGTAGTTTCACTATGCACTATGCACACTAGGACACGGTGTTTCTCACTGTGAAATCAGTGTCATTTTGAGTGTTATCACGATGGCAAACATGTATTTCAGGGAATAAAACTGGAGATAAATGTATGTAAAATGAATGTACCTAAGTTTCACGGCAGAAAACGTCTAGCTGCAAATGACGTAAATCGTTGCTGTTAGAAGCCATTAGTGTGCAAACTCTTCCCATACCTGAATATTCGGATTCATTATATGGGAATGCCATTTGCGGCGCACGTTAAGTTCGGCACTGACTGCTCTGTAAAGAAGCTATAGGATACCGCCCCCGCCGACCTGCATCCAGGTACGCCGACCTCTTTCCATGGCTCTGTCTTAGAATGCGATGTTGTTTCGAGATTTTGTTCACCAAATCGCAATGTTTTTTTCTACCGTCCATATTTCTTTGTACGCTGCATTTTCCAGCGTCTTATAAAGCTCTCTGTTCAACGACCTCGTGTACTTCCGTAGAGAGCTTCATACGAACCACAGCACTCACGTGTATTCGTCGGTTCTGCTCGCAGCAATGCGTGAAGTAAAACAATGTTCCTCACACCCCCTAAGTTCGGTTTTGCTTAGGCACGGGAGAGGTCCCTCTGCGCCGCCAGCCATCAACGTTTGCTCTGCTCTCCCCTCTTTTCCCGTATTGCCATATGGTTAGTCCAAATGGGCAAGTGCAATACCAAGTTTAACCAGTCTGAGACCACGAGGGCCCGGCTGTTCCCCCTTTCACATATGGGAGGCTAAGAAACGCTAATGCACTATTGGCACTGGAGACCAACAGCAACTAGGGACCTCGCCCGCTAAAAAAATTCTCCCTACTCCCTTAGGGATCGTAATTGTGTGGTACTACTTTGAGACCATAGAGGAGCCCAAGGCTCCACGGGCTCTTACGGATCTCGCCGTGTCCTCAGCTAATAAGCTCGTGGTGGATGCGCTGAGCTGTTCTACGAAGAGCTGGGTTGCCATAGCCCCTTCAGGGGCAGCCTCACCTTGACCATTCAATGGCACCTGCGGGTCTGCGTGGCGCGCACCATATAGGTTTAGAATTGACTGTGGCTCGTTAGGACCTGGACCGAAATGTACGTAAGTAGCCCCTGGCCAGTCCCATCATGCCAACGTCGGAGTCCCGTCAACAAACGGCCAGACGGGAGAGGCTTCAGCGGGTCTCCCGGAAGAGTGGTCGAGATCAGGAGCCGAGGGAAGGGGGGGGGGGGGGGGGGGCGGGGAGCAGGCGGGCCCTCATGGTCTCAACGCACCTTTACAGAACGGATTACAAAATGGCATCCCCCTACCCGTGGCGGGAGCCCTAGCCGCAGGAAACTGTCGTAAGCCAGGTTCTATAGAACTCGGTCAAGAACGAAGCCTCTGGCAGCGGCTGTCACACTGTGCTGGCTGTTATGATCGCCCTGCCGTTTAAAGGCTGCTCCTCCTAGGCACCTCGTCTCAACCACTATATCGCTCGAACCTCTATCTCCTGGCATTTCCAAGGCCCCCTTGGGTGTCAAAGTGGCGTTGAGTCAGTTTGTTGCCTCCTTATACGCCTCCGCCGACATCATTGTATGGTCGACGATTTCCCTGGTCGCAGAGATGCCCCTTATGGCCGTGGAGCCTACGTTCCGTGCTGCCCTGAGAGCCTTGCAGCGCAGAACGGTGTGTTCAGCGTCGTCTGACTGAACGTCGCCTCACACAGATGTCACTGTTTGCCTCTTTAATCCTTATGACGTAGCTTTGAAACTGACCGTGTCTGGTCAGCACAAGCGTCGTACAATAAGACAGCTCGCTATGTTGGCAATCTCCGAGGTCTGGTATTAGGCTTTTGGTCTAGCTCTCCTTGGTAACCCCGGTCTAATGGGTAGAGGTAAGACCGCCTTTGCCGCGTCTGCCTGTCTGGCCCTTGCGAAGAGATCACTGCACTGCCTCTCTTGGACAACATGCCGCGAGCAGCTGACTGTATAACTGTATAATCCGTATAGCATCCGTTAGGCTGACCTTAGTGCTTCTATTTTTCGCCGTCCCTACGTACAGTCCCGTTGATCCGAATTAAGAATCCGAGAATATGGAAGTATTAAGGATAACCCCGAGGTACTATCGGGTAGCCCTCATCACGAGTCTCACCCCTTGGGCGGCGCTCTCTACGACTGACTCGGTCTTAGCCATAACCAGGAGTGCAAGATTGTCGGCGCACGTAAGCGTCTTCACTCCGTTCGGCAGGATATCTATCTCAAACACCCCGTCGTAAGTCAGATTCCACAGCACGGCCCCCAAAATCAAACCCTGTGGGAAATCATTTGACGAAGGTAAGCGGGGGTCCCTTTTACTTCATTGCTTCTACAATTACGTAATTTAATTTATTTCTAAGCTGCATGTAATATAGGATGCGAGCCGGGTGGCCTGTGATCATCAAAACGTTTAAACAGATACAAAGCACAAAAGTTCCATGACTTCGTGTGCTCCCGTTGGGATCTTCAAGAGCACCTGAAGTTAATACTAACGACGTTTAATATCAACTTGAACCATCTTGTATGTACTCTGTTTAAATGCAATAAGTTGAAGTGAATTTTGTTCAAATAAATATCGTGCAGTGCGCAACTTTTAGGTAACGGCCCGTTAAAAAATTGTGCAAAACTTTGCTATGCATTTTTTGTACGTCGTCTTATGCGTGTACCATATACGATTTGAACATTTATAGCATATGCCATTTGAACAAAACTAAAAACTTCACAATCGTACCATCTATTAATGATAAGGCTGCCGCTTGCTCAAAGCCCTGTTTGCATGGCGGGGCGCCAGGTTGGCACTTACAAACCCACCTATAGAGCCGTTATGTTATATTATGAACAATTCTGTATACAACTATTATGTAATGCCTTTGTGTTATGTTTAAGGAAGCAGGTTGTAAACATGATATAATTAATGTATGCAAAATGCTTATAAAATGTTCTAATGGGTTAGTGTCTCAGAATGATATTAAACCGCTAATTTTCTCAGTTAGATGTCTGTTCGCTGTATTTTTTAACTTTACAGTTGGAATTGTCATTCTGTTACCTCTAGCCATCGGTTTGTTATGTTGGACTATGGTTGGTATACAGCAGGAACGTTTTGGACCTCTGGTGGAAAATTCTGCACTCGACCGGTTATTCTTTCATTTTCCGATAAATTCCTATTGATCGATCTACGTGTTTAATCTCTCTAATTATAAGGATTTTGTAACTACGAGAAGTGCACAGCGTGCTGTCGTGAGCGAACTCGGTCCTTATGTATTCAGGTCAGTTTTCTATATATAAATGAATTTGAATAAAATCATCACATGAAAAAACCGTACAAGGGCAATAGCCTTACGGAAAATCTAAAAATAAAAAAAGTCTAAGTAAATGGTGTTAGCGTATCTCGATATGTGTATGCCTAACAAAATCAGCAATATAAGACGCTAACACGATATTCCTGAGAACGCAAAGTGAGGCCTAAATTTGTAGGCGTTGCATCGTTTTGTCTTTTCGTGAGTAGCCTTACATAAGCAAACGCTTACTGCAATCGAGCCGTAAGGCCCTGATGATGACAAAACACTCATATTTCATTTTCTTTATCCACACCACATTATTGTCTTACATTTACCTGCTTTCGTACAATCTTTGGAGTTATACGAAGTGAGTTTTTTGAAAAAAAATGCAGTTTGTTATCTTTGCGGCTGTATATAAAGTGCGGAGTGTGTATTGTTTTGTTCTGTACAGTGTTATATAATTTACGTAGTTATTTTCCTAACAGATCTTAACCGACGTGCCTCTTGGTCTGAATCACACTTCACCCTTTCTCTTGAACTTATCTTTGTGTTTTGTGCTTGAGTTTGGCATGTCAATTTCTGTAGAAAACAGGAACAATTTTACATACACCAGATCTGTCGCGATCGTTGGCATTACCCTCACCAAGCTAATTATAGTCGTCGTTGGAATTCAATGGAAATTAGACGTATACCATGTACGCGGCTTTATCATCAAACCCCTAGTAGGCATGGATATACGTATTTTCCAGAAAGAAGCACATCCTATTTTAGACTCGATGGGTATGTTTTTAGGGGATGTCACGGTACTGTCATCTGGTTTTTCAAGAGTATCTTTGTTAGTAATGATGTAGTAGTATAGTAGTTTTACTACCATGATTGGTTAACGAATATAGATTACAGACGTCGCATTTCCAGAGTTGAGATAACGGAATTGCTCTTTCACAACGCTGAAGGTGATATAGATCACACGGGTGGTCACAAAGTTTACATATACACTCCAGCGAAATCTCGTGTAACTTCTCGCGCACATAGGTCTTCAGATGGAAACCGTGGACTGCAGTAATTAGATGCCGGTTCACATAACTGCAGGCTCTCCACGAATCCGACGTCATTGCTTTTGTTTCCTAAAACAGCGAAATCAAATTCCGACAAGGAGTATAACTAACCCAAGTCGATGGGTTTCGACTGGAAACAGGAATAGTTGAAATCGTTTCCTACTTAGACAGACTGTCGATGGAGGTTTTTGTTATCTTGTTTAATGTGAAGATTGCGCCCACCTTAAGTTTTGGCGTTCATGTGATTTAGCCTTAATTCACGAGGTCGAACTTCAGGGCGTTTGGTCAACTCAAAACCAGTTTCATAAAGAGCATTGAACGTCCACCGCACTAGCTTAAATAGGTTAGTGTACCTACTGGCATTGCCGCCGTTATCCGTTGATGACTTGCAGAGGATGTACAACCTGTTAGTAATAAAGTAAGCGCATGTCTGTAAAAAGCCCTCATTTGTTGGTCTTTTAAACTGATAAGGCCTACACAACCGAGGGTTTTCTCTTCGAGGTTCACGCAGCTATACAGTCCAATCGCAGCGGAAAGTCAGTGGGTCCAGTGCAAATATATTACGAGTATAAAATAGAAACAGAAAGCATTTTTATTACGATACCATTATTAATTTACAGTACTTGCTTAGACCAGAATAAGGTATCCGATAATGAAAAGAACGCCTATTGTTGACTTCAACGGAAGGGTAATTTAATTTACTATCAAAAAACTTCCATGATATGCGTTTTTAAAGATATTTGCGAGTTTCGTTGCAGCGAGACAATCAAAGGTAAGGATGTCTCTCCTTGCCTTTTTACTGAATTTGTTGCAGTAACACAATTCAAGGTAAGGATGACTCTCCAGTCTAAGCAACACAAATTACTTTCATAGCGCCCTACCGAAGACTATAAAAAACACCCTTTTTGATCATGTGGAAGAAGTTTTGCATTAAAAGTTGGCGACGTGCACAGCCTTTCCTACTTTCCGAAGCTGTAGTTGTTTACGTATCACGAGACCTCCTGCTGTATTTAATACAAGTAAGGTACTCGGTTCGGTGCAAAAAATCAAATTCTCTACTGGACGTGCAGGTAGCTAATCTTATAAGAGTGAAACATTGCGACAATTCTATTCTGCAGGGGATATCCAACAGACAATTAAAGTTTCTCCAAAAATACTTCAAGCGCAAAGCGATTCTGCTAGCCCGCTCCTGCACGTACTGTATATGGCAGGTGCCTTAGCAAGCTCCTGGCTTATATAGGTAACACACACATGCTTATTTACGCGGACGTCTTTGTAATTCTTGCAAAATTCAGAGAAGTCGAACTTGAAGAAGATGAACTTTCCCGTATAACTGGTTTATTTTATCGGTACATTTGCCTTAGTCTAGAGTAAACCTGACATCTCAACTAACGTTCAATCGACATATACAAATGGCGTTTAAGCCGCGATGGACATGGCCCTTATAAGCCCTCACAAGCGGATATGTTATGTCAGCGGTATGGTTTTGCTACTTTTACTTCTAGTCCTCCTTGGACATGGCCGAGAGTGTTAAGAGGGCGCGAGAGTGCTCGAGCTTGATCGGAAATGTGCCGTCATGGCGTCAGTTGCTTCCGACGGTGGATCTCATAAGGAACGCAGCTGGCTGCTCGCATACTAATGCTGAAATACTAAAGCTGTGTCGCGCTGTGGGGTGTAATGTGGAACCTATTACTACGAACTTACTATTACTTTTTGTTATAGTGAGTTGACAACTTCATATTATATATTAATATATGAAGATACTTACTTTGTTAATATTTTATATAATAATTACTTTGGACTCAAGTATTTTTCTTACCATTGTAACTGTTACTTAGAATATAAGGACGTTTTATTTGCCTTGTTTTTGCGTAGAGTCGTGATCAAAAAACGGAAAAAATCCTCGAAAAATGGTACCCTTGATTCTTCCAAAACGGAAACATTATTTTTCGAGCCAAATATGTCAAACGGCAGCTTGGACGATAAAATTACAACCGCGAACTTCAATGCCATGCGTTATTATTATTCGAACGGAAGACTACGAGGGGACGGCCCTAACAAGAAAACACTCTTTGTAAATGTTACCGTGAACGAGTACCTCTTTGCCGGGTAAGTTGCTCTTTTATGGAATTTTACTATGACTGTTAAGTAAGTCTGCAGACCCTAAAAAAGATCGCTTTAATGAACCTACAATTGTAGGAAGTAGGCAGGCCCCCGCTGAAGAGAAGAAAAGGGCAGGACAGGCAACATTTTCGGAGTCGTCCGCTATTGCACCAATGAATGCCTATAAGAGTTTCTTATATTTTTGTAAACCACCGTTCCCGGGACGCTGGGTTTTATGCTGCCGGACCGACAAAGAGCCTCATTTTGGTGAAGAGATTTGCGTGATACTTCATAATAGGCATCATCTGTGAGTGAGAGGTGGGCCATATCAGTCGATTTGTGCGCCGCTGATACGGCGGCCACCCCTAAGATCACAGCATTTTGAGCTTCATTTGAGATGGACATTAGAGCCTCGTTCAAGACATTTGTTTAAGTCGTTAAATACATTTCTAGAAAAAAAAGAAACTGTTGCAGATGAACCTGTTCCTTTAATAGGTCGGTTAGGTTGTCCAAGAGACGAAGGGGATAGGCAGAGCATAAAAGGTCTTATGTGAACCCCGATAATAAGGGTAAACGCTGAGCCATATTCGGCAGCTTTTTCTTTTGGAATTCCAGTATATTGGTTAATGGTCTGTTTGCATTCAAATAGTACGGTCATGTTTAGTGAGTGCTGCGTGTTTCCATCATCTGATATCGGCCTATCTCCGCAATTCCAGACGCTCCGCGTGTCAATCGGTTGATTTCGTTCTTGTGCTTAGATTAATGCCATTGTCACTCATCGTCAGAACAAGTTATGTTTACGACAAATCGACTCGGTTGCTCTCACGATCTCTCTATAATTCATCTGTGTTCCACCCACGATTTACACCTCGTTCCGCTAATTAAAAATAGTTGCAATTGCCAACCTAGGTACATGCTAAACAGAATAGTGTGGGAATAACCTAAAACCACAACATAAACAGCAGCAGCAAACACACGCTTTAAATATGCATAGCCAACATTTATCTTTAGCGAACATGTATGACAGAAACCTCAACTGTCACCGGACCTAAAGCCACGGGTCAATGACGTTCGGTTATGCCCGAATACTAAAATATGCGCAAGATGTGCAGAAATTAATTAAAATTGGTGTCTTTGTATGCTGCTTTTGATGCAGTAAGGTGTTTCATGCTGGATGCAAGGCCAGTGACAAAAACAAAGTGACCCAAGCATAAACGCGCCAACCCAGTGGCTTTGCTAAGTGTGGGAGGTGTAGTGTGCGGATTGGTCGATCGAACGTTTTATGAATTATTTAGATACGTGTTTCGTCAGCAATGGGATGTGTATCATTTCTGTTTCATCGTTTGTGTATTCTGGAACAGGAATTAGCGGAGGTAGGAGCAAGAAATCACGGATGTTAGTGCCTGTGCCCGCATCGAGTGCAGAACCGCCTGGCGCCGATTAGAGTTCCACTCCAAGCTCTCAACTCGACGGCTAAATAAGACATTGTTGGTAATGGGGAACCGCAAAGTTGAGTTGATACCAGCACTAAAGGTCTGTTTTTCAAAAATACACCGATAAGGGTATGCTCAACACCGAGGATAGATGTGAAGCGTATTATATAGAGGCTGTACAAGCTTCGGTGCAATACTGAAGCGTATTCGCCATGAATCCCAACTCCACAGCTGTCTATACTTCTGTAGACTGCAAAGCAGCCAACGATAGCCTTGCTAGAAAAGACTCTATGACAAGCCACCTTCTCAGTGTTTTCGCTGACATTCGCTGAAGTCGTACTAAGCGGCCGATATAGGTGTAAAGGCGAAATCGGTAAAGAGATCGCTGCAATTGTAGCAAGAAGAATTAAATCTTTTTCTAGGAGTGAATATTGTGTAGACTGAAACAAAGGTATGCTGGCAGAGGTAGCAGTCGTAGAGTCGACAAATTCCCGTAAACCTTCGAATTAGCGCCACTTGAGCAGCCAGACCACGCCTGCTCAGATGAATTCAACAAGAATTACTCTACGGAACTGATAGAGTGCTGACATTCTACCACCCTCTTCCCGACATCTCCAGCAGACGTAAATATTGTTATGCTGACGGAGACGTGGGCCACTAAAGGGTTCAATCTGCCTCGCCTCTATCCTATCCACTTCCTGGCCTAGCATGAAACAAGCACCAGGCGCCTTAGCGGTAGAGTGTCAATTTTCTGTAATCATAGAGTCGGGAAGCTCCATGCTGCACTCGCCGAAGTAGTCTGTGGAGATTGCCAGAAAGGACGCTTAATCCCTGTCCGTTCTATTCTTTTCAGCGACTTTTAATCGAGCTAAAACCTCAGGGATCTGACGCACGAAGGATCAGGATGCAAAGTGATGACCTTCCCAGACGAGTTAGGGTCGAGCTGTCAGAAGGCGATATCTTCGGTGCTGCCAGATTGTTGAGCTCTCAGGATATGCTAGCGCCAGCCAAAGAAATCCAGTCCCCGTCTGTTGCAGGACTTGCTGTCTGCACTGGGCAGCACGGCCGGTCCTAGGAAAGCTCTTTAGAAACTCTTGGTTAATACCAGCTAGGATGCGCAACTCCTGTGGGTACAGAGGGAGTAGTCCACTGTACCTGTGCATTTTTGCAATCCCGCAAAATGCCAACGGTGATGGTCAAACTGTCGAAACGCCTTAAATAGCGCCCAGAGAGATCATCTGCTTCAAGCCGCCAAGTCGTGGGCATCATTACGGTTTCACCAGACGAACCTGGCCTATGGTCCAGAACCATTCTACCTGGTGATGCCCCATAACGCTATGCTATCGCAGACATGTCTTCAGCAAGGTGATCCCCTGGGTTTTCCACTTGTTTGTTTGCTCAACAAAGTTTAGCCACTAGAGTTAACTAACCCTTTTGACTTATCTCGAACAGTCGCGTAGTAGACAAGGTTAACCTGGAGCTGCTAGGTGTCCGCATATTGCCGGACGACATTGCAAATACATTAGACAGTTGGAGAGACAAATTTGACTTCGCCACAGGCAGATTATCCTAATGGGGGGCTCGCTGCGGCCTATTCCTTCTTAGATCTTGTTTTTAGCCACAAGGTTAACACACCTGCTTAGATGTTGCAACCTGTTTTACCACCAAAGGTCCTACAGCAATTTCTTGGACTAAGCTTAGGCATTTTAAAAATCATTCTAAATCCTAAGCCGACTGCTGGGGCAAGGGAACATGTAATGCTCCCGGTTTCTTTGGGCGGCCTATGTGTGCCGGACGTGGTCATGATGGCAGAACCCGCAATCGCGTCGTCAATGACCCAGACGGCGGACAGGGTTAATGCATTATTGGACAGTGATGGGTGGAATGCCTATACCGTTGAACTTCAAAAGCTGACCGACGACTTGACTTTGGTATTTGATTCTCCTCCCGATAATAGGGCTAACCAGGGCAATTGGACAGCTCGGCTACTAGAAAAACGACTAGCAAGTCTGATTAATAGAGCACCTTCTCTTGCTGTTAGAGCCAGGCTTCAAGCTATTAGTACTCAAGGGGCTGGAGCTTAGTTACGCGCCCTACCATGTCCGCGAATTGGGACCCGGTTGGATGACGAGACGACGCGCACAAAGGCAGGGCTACGGCTTGTTGACCTAGTCGTGCCTCACCGATGCCGTTGTGGTGATCTTGTGGACGCGTTGGCCCATCATGGCCTCTCATGCGCGAGTTATTAACGTGTTGGCAATCTGTAAGTTGGCAATCTGTCACCTTTCATTAAAAATATACACAATATACGAGGGTATGCACAAATCAAACGTGTGTACGCGATAAGGCAACACAATCAACACAATTTAGTATAGGAAATACAGTAGAGGTTTACCCAGTGTATGCATCAATAGAAAGCGTATACGCAATAAAGCAACACAATTAAGTATAATTAACACAATAAACGTGTAAAACTTTATAACCAACCTTATACAAGTTTAATACCTAAACAGTACAAAAAATGAAGAACGGTTCGCTCTGAGTCTCTCTTCAGCTGTAAGAGAAGATGCCGTTTAAACATTGCGGGCCGGCTTCCATTTCGAAGCGCCAATGGCAGCTCGTTCCAGATCGTAGGTAGCATGTAGGCCAGGGAGAGCCGAAGAAGGGTGAGTCTGAACCTTGGCGCCCTGTGTGTCTCCCTGAACCTGGCGCGGAACATGCCTAGGGTCGGTGGGGTGGCTGAGATGAAAAGAAGGCTCCTGGCCTCAGTGGCCGAATTAACGGCGCTATACGCAACCCCAGTCTGGGGGACATGGCAATGCGGACGACGGAAAACAGGGGGGCACTAAGGTTGATCCAATGAATGCTGGCAATCAGGGTAAGCCGGGCATATCGAGCAGTCTCGACCGAAGCTCTCTTGGTCCTAGCCAAGATGCTGCCATGGAACCTCCTAGTTGCTGAACGAAGTAAAATGTATCTAGAAAAAGGTCTGGATCTTACCAGGGCCAGTAGTGCCACCATATCGGCCTGGCATGAGGAATGGGCGCAGGTAATATTCGGTGTGACTATAGGGAGCTGGACCAAGAGTCTGGTACCGGTCCTCAGATACCGGACCCGCCGACACGGGGAGCTTTCCTACTGGACGAAGGTTCTGACCGGACACGGCCAGTTCCAGAGCTACATGTCAAGGATAAAGAAGGCCGTCAGCGATATCTGCGTACTGTGCGACTCTGGAGAGACGGACAACGTGGATCATACTATTCTGCGGTGTAATGCTCTCAGAGAAGCACGGGGCGCAGCACCAGCCGCTGTGAGAGGAGGTGGTCGCCCATATGTCTTCGGCGGAGGCATGGAGGGAGGCGACGAATTTGTTCGACGCCGTTTTGATACCCAAGACAGCCAAGGAAACGGCCAGGCGGGATAGGTTTGAGCGGGTCTCTTGGGAGAGTGGTCGAGACGAGGAGCCGAGGGAGGGGGGAGAGAGAGTGGGGAGCAGCCAGGCCCTCATGGTCTCGACGCACCCTCACGGTCTCGACGTACCCTCACAGGACGGATTACAAAATGGCGTCCCCCTATCCACCCGCAGGTAAGCATGCGAGATGATAGTCAGGGATAGAGATGATTGAAGAAGAACGGCAAAGACGCCTCTCCCACGGCTTCGAAGTAATGCCAAAATAATACTGAACCTGGGGGGAGGAATCCGGGTTTAGTGGGTTTGCGAGTCTCACACTAGCAACGCAGGCTGCTAGTGACGCATGTGCATCATGCGTTCCGGAAACCTCTCGGAAAAAAAAGAACCTGTGTTGGTCAAGGCCAAAAGCACAATCTGTAGGGATAACATTGGTTTGCACCTTATCGACTAGCACGGCTCACTTTAAGCGTGTCAGCTAATCAAGTTTGAGAAGCCCGAGCCTGGTGTACTATGAAGTCAGACTTGCGCGACAAGGAAGATCTGTTATGGCTCTAACCGCGCCATTCGGAACGACGCTTAGCGAAGCCTGGGTTCTCCTCAAACGCACGAGTGAGGCCACTACGGGATGGCAGACCCTGAGATTTGACCTCACTTGGCTGTCCTATTTCATATGCTGATGTAGCACAATGCCAAGCTATTCTGAATTGGAGCTGAGAGGAATAGCAGAGCTGTCTACTTAAAGGGAGATATGACCAGTTTTGAACTTCTGTCTCGATGCCCGTTGTGGGGTGTGGTAAAGAACGAGTGCCGTGATCGTCGGGTTAACGACAAGACCAAAGCTTTGAAATGAAGACATGGCCTTTTCAATACCGGTTTCAACGTGCTAAAGATTATACTTATACTGATTATTGGACAATTAGGAGAGTGAGACGCGGAACAAAAGTGGTGTCGTCTGCATAAACAAATTGGGCGGCACTTACGTACCTCTCGATGCCCCGCGGGACAAAATTCATGTAGGTGATGAACATGGAACATCCAAGAACCGACCTCTAATGCGTGCTAGTGGATAAAATTCCCGTCGCAGACCTTAGAGCTCCCACCATCACAAATTGCCACCGTCCACTAAGATAAGATTTAAACTAAGATGTTACTGCTGGTGCGCAGCCCAGTTGCTGAAGCATCTTAAGAATTATACTGATCAAAGCAGTCAAGAAATGCACCAAGGCACATCTTTCTATCATCTCCCACTGCCAGCTCAGTTGATCGTGGCTCTCTAAAACCGAATTGATTTTTAGAAAATAAATCTAAGTCGTTTAAATGGCGCTGTTTCAGCTGTTGTTTAGCAAGCTGTTTAAATACCTTCAAGACGCAAGACACAAATGATATCGGGCGATAGTTATTAGGTTGGTCTCTCACGCCCTTTTCTTTATATAGCGGAATCAACATGTCCCGAGGCGTTCCGGAAACACGCTGTTTTAATTGAAATATTGAATACGACAGCTGGAGGAGCCGCTAAGATGTCAAAGACTTTATGAGTGGAATTTACCTGGCACGTTTCCATCGCTTTCGAGTGAGTCTGTCTTTACGTCTTTAGCAGCGATTCGCAGTTCCTGAGCTGTAATAGCACTAAAGGAAAATGCGTTGGACTCTGAACTCCATAGGTTTAAGATAAAATTGTCAATTGGCTCTTGAGGGGGGGACCAAAGATGTAGTTTTTATACCAATAGATGAGAAGAAATCATTCAGTGTGTCCACTATCTCCTGAACCTCCTCCAGTTTCCTGTTTTCAACTAGTAGTCGACTTGGCACCGCTTCTGACTTTTTCCAGGGCCGCAGATTTTATTTAAGAAACTCCAGAGCTTGGCAGAGCGGTTACGTACAGCTGCGAACTGATCTTCGTAGTAGGTATCCCTAGCCTTTTTCAGTTCTACTTTGTACAACACCCGCAATTTCTGGAACGCCTCTTTGTCATCTGTGCACCGTGTGCTAATCCACTGACGGCGAGCGTGATCGAAGGACTCGAAGGCCTCGTTGGGATCAGTTGAGTTGAGAACAGAAGACAAATCCACCCTGGTGACACCGTCTTGAAACCTTCGTTGGCTGTTTTCATCGAATCTTCTATTGAGATTCGCTGCGATCGAGATTGGTTTCATCGTCAACGACGATAAAGATACCTTATTACCCGTAAGTGCGATCCCTACTGGGTAATGGTCGGAAAAGACCATGTGAGGGAATACGGACATATCGCTCACAATTCGCGTTAGCGAAGTGGTCTATACACAAACCAGCTGACACTTCAGCGGATCTAAGATTGGGATGAAGTGATACTATTGGTTCTTGAAGTACACCCCGACAACATAGCCATAAAATCCAGGGCGGTGGATTTTCAGCCTAATAGCCTGCACACTCCCGTCAACACTCGATCGTGTCGTCGATTCCACCAGATCAAGTGCAGAGTGCGCATGGATTAAGAGACCGCCTCAATTTCCACCAGGTCGGCAGACCTACTGGTGTAGCCTTGTAAGTTAAACAAGGCGGCGTCAGGCTCATCAAACCAGGTCTCACTCATCACCACTACATCACAGTCCACACGTAAGCTATCCATAAGGAGCGTGATATCATCGAACCTCGTTCCAGGTCGGAGGACCCGTGCATTTACATGCAATCCTGCAAAGCTGGTGTAGTCATCAGAAAGGTCATTCAGAGAAACAAGCCTACAGAAACGAGAAGCCTCCTGTAGGTCGATGTTTTTAAGGGGACTAGTCATGGATGACGGGATGCCCAACCGGACCTTTTGGCGGCCGACATTGAGCACCTTTCCGCCCACGTCCTCGGAAGTCGTTAAAGAAAGTTCGCGTCCTTAGGCCTTGTTATTATTAATTTATTTATTTAAAATGCACCCTGTTTGGATTTGTAAATACGAACATGATATTAATAACAAACATGGTAAAATGAATTATGAGCATTCTCGCTGAAGCTGAGAAAGCGACACGGATTCCGTACAATCAGGTAGGTGGTAGAGGGGACATGGACCGCCACAACGACGGCATTTGCAGTCCTCCTTGGGTTCATGAAACCCAGCAGACCGGGATAGTAGATGACGAAAACCGTGAACACTGTTTATTAAATAGTGAGGTGACAACATGGCTGGAAAGAGTCCTTCCATGCCTGGTTAGGCATAGCTGGTGATAGATAAAACTCTCTGGGAATTAGAGACACTTTTTCAGAATACTCATGCCGAAACGTTTCCAGAGCGACTGTCTGTGGCAAATTAAAGCGGTCTACAAGTTCATCAATAAATGATATTGAACCCGCGAGCATGTATACTAATCTGTTGCGCGAATTTGACGGAAGGTCAAGTACTCGCGTCAAGAAAGCTGGCTTCACCCTATCCAACTGCTATAACTGCAAAGTGCTGAGATGTTTTCATGTCACTTGAATACCGTAAGCAGCTACGGATGCCACTTTGAGCGTGAATAATGTCATGGCCGTTTGAACGGGCAACTGTTTGGTTTCTGATACCCGCTGCCGCGATAAGCGCTTTTCTACAACGTTCAGTTACATGTTGTGAAAAAGTTGTACCTCGAGACGAGAAAATTACACCGAGATAGCAAAAAGTTGCACAACAAACTGCACTTGCTCACCGTAAAATCGCGGGTTATCTGCGCGGGCTACCACGCCGAAACTTAACAGCCTTGTTTTTTGACGGACCTGACACCCATCATCATCAAGGAGAATTTGGTTAGCCCTCAGAAGTGCGCAAAGTAGAGTGAGCATTCGCGGTCCAACTCCAGCCTGTCCAAACTTCTTTAAGACAATGTCTCGGGGTGTGATTAAGGCAGAAATTAAATCAATAAAAACCGCAAACAAAGGGAGTTTTTTTTTCGGTTTAATGAGATTGTGATCTGCTCGAGAAGTACTTAGCAGGCTGAGATAGTGGAACGCCCGGTCCTGAAGCCATGCTGCTCATCTGGAAAAAAAACCCAGTACTGTCAGAAAATCCGTGAGAAGTCTCGTCACTATGCTTGAGAGTAGTTTGTAGACACAACTTCATTTTGATATCGGCCGCCACGCAGCAGGGTCCGAAGGATCTCCTTTTCTATTTGTAATTACTTTAAGTAGGCATACAATTTCTGGCCCGAATGCCTTGTCATTTCGTATACGAGCGAGGGCAACATTGACTTTGTCTAGACTAAACGGTTCATCAAGAGCCTCAGCGAAAAATCTCTCGGGAGTTTTGAGCTCGTACGAAATAGGAATCTCGAGACGTACCGTATCCGCGAGGGCGAAAGCTGCTTGAAAGTGGCCTAAGAGTTTTTCAGATGGGATTGGACAGCTCGTAAAGTTGTTAGGCGTTCTTGTTGGTCGGCAAATGACCGTCTCTTGAGGTCTTGAAGCTTCCGAAAATGCTGTCGTGTGATTGAGTAAATAGCCGCCGCAGCGGGGTCATAGGACGATTGGTGGAGGGCTGTAAGTAGAATTTGCCTCAGCGCAAAGCAATCACTGTCGTACCAGCGCGGAGAGCGCCGCATATTTGGTAATGATTTAGAAGCTGAGTTTATAAGGACGCTGGTGACCTCAGCTATTGCCTCTTTAAGGGAGGCGTGCTGTAGCCTGTCAGGGTTAATCCGAGAAAGCAGCGAAATAACCATGTTGTTATCAAGGCGCTTCCCTACGCCGGTGCGTCGTTTATTAGCTCTAATCGATTTAATAGAGAGCTTGAGAACCACGGGGATATGTTTCTTAATCCTCGTCAGTAAGACGTGGAAAGCCGGCTCTTCACATATCACACAATTTGGTGGGGCTGAAGTTGCAAAAATGTCGATTGTTGAGCATCCCGTTCCTCCCATAGAGCCAACGCGTTGCAGGTTGGCATCGGCCTAATAAGTGGGGGTGCCTCTATCGGTACACACCCACAAACCGTATGCATCGAGTGACTCTAACAGAGCGGTAGTCCGTTCACTCGGGGGTCCTGCTCCAGCCGACAATTGAGATCCCCAGCTAGCAGTATTGTCTGACCAACGTCAACAAAGCATTTAGCAATGCTAATCTTCTCCAGTAATTAGTCTGTACTGTCACCGCTTCCCGAGTTAGCACTGCTGTACATGGCAATCAACAAAAGTGTGGATGACGAAAGGACTACAACATTATTCTCTGAGTAGAGCAGGTTTATGTTTCCAAGGCAGGGACCAGTAAGAACAGATACGCCATTTGTGGGACGACCGCGAGCGACTCGTTGAGAGCAACAGTGAAAACTATAATACCCGGGGACATCGAAACGTTGAACGGAAAATGTTTCTGTCAGGACAACGACGTCGAGTCCTGATAGGTGGTTACATAGTCCAGATTCTCTCATGCTTTGAACTCCTTCGCAGTTAAATTGGCATATTACTAGTTGTGGTTACGTTTGTATTGATTCCTTGCCTTCGGCGTCCGCCAGTTGTTGTGCTGTGAGTTAAACACTGTTTTGAGCTCTTTAAGGTCTTGCATAATTTTTATGACGTACTCTTGGAGATTGGGTTTCGGAGGTGGTATAGTCTGACGTTGTTGTTGCCACGGTAAAGCGACGATTTACTGGCCCTGCTGGTCGATAACTCAAATTTGTTGGTCGATTCCTCAGGGTTGTTGGCCAAGAAGCGGGTTTCCAAACCTCCTCCCTTGGCAGCTCTACGATGCTCAGGATAACCCTGGCCACTTTTTCCTTTTTTGCGAGTTTCCTGTTTGGAAATCCTTTTTTGAAACGTCTTTTTAACTTAGTGTTAAAAAAGCGTACGACGCTTCTGGCAGTTGCTTGGGCTATTTGATCTGCCGTTTCGGGGCAGTACTTCCTTTGACTAAATCGAACATGATCCGATTGAATTTTTGTCAGAGGCATGTACCTTAGAAGATTACCTTTAGAGAGACTCTGCAGATTTGAACTGGCTTTTTAACAGTACTCTGGGATTGTCACAGGAACTGAAAGCACCGCAAATTCTGAATCAGGGTGGCTTGCCTTTAGCCACTCAGCAAAGCCACGGACAGCTAATAACATTTTGGTACCTTTACTACCAAAATTCGTGGGATAGCAGTCGGCCAAGATCAGCAACTCGAACCGAAGCAGACTATCTGTTCCTTCCATGTCCACCAAGTTGCTAACATCGGATGACCGCAAAACTCAACGATTTAATAAACCGTTGGAGGTTCATTGATGTATCCAGGGTTACAACCTCCAAGATACACGAAAGCCGTACCCGGGGCATCCTTCCAATATCTCTCCTCGATGAAACAAGGATGAAGCCATCCAGTTCACCGTCGTCAGATTCATCTGGCCGGGGGCCCCCTTCCGCCAAACCAGAGCCAACCCGCTCTTGATCTTTATCTGCGAGCTCGTTATTGTTGCTCTTGTAGCCAGCAGCATCCACGTTCTTGTTTGACACGATGCTGGCTGCTGTTCCCTCCTTCGGCTGTGTCTCGAGTTCGCCCTGCGGTTGCATGTTCTTAACCGTTTGTAAGGCGTCTTCCTTTGCGTATTGCGTTTTGTCCCCGTCGGCTATCCTCCATTTTTCACAGTGGCACTACGGCGCTTCTCGTCCTCGGTGCTACTTTTCCGTACTCACTCTCACTCTCTCAGCTTCAACAACCGGAGAGGCACAGTAGCAGCAGCGCACAGACCCGTGTTGCTGCTTTTCTCTGTTATTTGATGTCACTAGCCGTCTCTCCGCCGTGCCGCTTCTCCGTTGCCACTTTAGCAGCGACGACGACAACATCAACAACGGCGAAAAGAAGATAGGAGAGGCAGTAGCTACGTAATACACAGCAGCGGTGAAGACAGTTCAGCGCACTATGGTTATGTCAGCCACTCCCTATTTCCTCTCCCCGACGGGATAGCGCTGCTCTTGTTCCGTCTCCCCTGCAGTGGCGTAGTCCTTTCGTCACCGATGGGCGCTCTTTCAATGTCTGGCGTCTGCGCTGGTTCGCCCGCTATCTGCACGTTTAATATTTAAATGTACATACTATTTAAATAACGCCTTTAGTCGCGCACTTAGATCTGCCAGCTTCCCGTGTGTGTAGAGCCCTTTGATCTGTCGAGGGATGATGGAAAAAGACCTGACGGCCTGACTTTGACGCCTTTTGAGCTTAGCCGCATGCTTGTTTGGGACGCAACTGTAACCAAATCATCAGTCCCTTCGATGGTGCAGGTGTGGACCGAGCAGGTCATGCTTCCAGGTTAGCTGAGGCTAGCGAATGCAGAAAGTACTCTAGCCTTGATTACCCGCACAAATTTTGTCCGATGAAGTATCTCGAAAAATCGGATACTTTTCTTCTCCGAGAGTCTAAACGTCCACCTCATAGGTGGCTGACTCTTAGTGGTCTGACCCCCTGCCCGCTTAATTCTCCACAATTCATCAATTTCCTTGCAGTAATGTTTAGGACCAGCGATTCCGTAACCAGAAAACTCTGCTTGATCTATGTCCGGTATGAGGTCACTCTGAGCGAAATACAGCGCATTGACACCGTTTTTACGGTGGAAGACGTGATCCTTTGAGAGGGTTTAGAGAACAACAAAGCAACCGGCCCCAATCAAGTAAGGAATGAGCATCTAAAAAGCGCACCAATTTTGGTTCTATGCTGAGAGGCACTATTCAACAAATGCTTCCGTGTTGACATAATCCCGTCTCAATGCCTCGAAGGTACACTGTTTATCATTCCTAAAAATAATTGTGATCCAACGCACTACTGAATAGCACGGTTTCGACCAAATCGGTTTATAATGACGACATGCATCAACCTGCTGGAGGCCATCAGGGAGGCTCGGGCAAAGCCCCAACCCCTGTAGGCTGTAATCGTAGATTTTATTGCCGCCTTCGATTTAGCGTCCAGAGACACTATTCTGCAAACTCTGGTCAAAGCTGGTCTCCCTCCTGTCGTTCTCAATCTATCGGTGGCAGTCCTGCAAAGCAACAACATCAGAATAGATGACTGTGCGCACAAATTGCTTTTTTTCTCTAGACTATGGACGTGGTGCAGGGTAACAACTTAAGCCCATTACTTTTCTCAGTCCATATCTAGGACCTACGCGCGAAAATCTGGGGTCTGAGAAATCTGGTAAACGTGATTATACGCAGGTAGTCTCGCTATTTACGGGAAAAGTCGCTTTCAGGTTCAACAGGCTCTAGCCAGACTTCACGCGACCACGTCTGAGCTTGGACCGATTGTAAATCTGACGACGACAGTAGCCATAAAGTTCAGAACGGGCGGGCGCTTAGTTACTAACGATGGGCTTCGTTTGGCCGGTTCTGGCCTACCCTACGTTAGTAAGTCTCCCTACCGCTGGCTGCTTCTAACGTCGAACTGCCGATCTTTCCGTCAGCATATCAAGAAAGAATGCAGAAAGGCACTGACAGCAATGACTACAGTTAGACTTCAGCAACTGTTGTCTAAGTAACCTGAATACAGTGTACCTCAGGGAAGTCCTGGGCCTCCATAGAACAGCCCGCAATTGACGTGTCTATTTCCTCACGGACACCCCTTATTCGTCGAGAAGCCAAGGCCACGTTTCGACCTGCTGATATCTCCCAATTACGTCAACATTCTTCAAACGCTTTATGAATGCTTTGATTAAAGCGCCCTCCGAGAAAGAGAGAAGAACCTAGACATGGACACTTCATTTGCGTGAATTCGATCCTACTCTGCGAAAACCCAGAAAGCTTTGTACGTATTTGGCCATCATCAACCGCGGGAAAGCGGTTTTCATTTAGGTATTACATGCATATAGTCCAGGTATTACATATTCAGCGCAGAATTGAGTTAGTCTACCAGCTTCTCAACTACAAAAAAGCAGCGCAAGCCATAGTTTACTTCCTTTAGCAGAGTTCCGTTTTTAACAAGTATGAGGTAAGTGTACTTAATGTGTACTGTTCTTTCGTAGTAAAAGAGTGCCGGTGTTAGGTGCCGGCGTATCCACAGAGAAGCTCGGAGGACTGGACCGCAACATAATGTCCTCTCTGAGGGTAACTGGTGAACGCCTGGAGCTGGGTGATGCTGGCCCGTTGAATTGGATATGTTGGCGATTCTCCTTCTCGAAACTAAGACATTTTTCAAGAATAACAGTTTTGCCACACTAGCAATATCCCTTCGGTGAGTTTGGCCAGAGCAGGGCGCGCAATAGTCGCACCGGATGGTGCCTGACCGATGCGGGCATGGGTTTTAAAATGTGACTATTTTCCCCTCTTAGAATACGCGATGGTTTTTGCAAATAAGATAAATGGAAAAGCAGACATGTAGGGGCTACTGGGGCCAACCTGCAAAAGCAGCCAGGATTCTGGCTGCTTTTGCAGGTTGGCCCAACTCGAGTTGTTACTAGAGTCAACTTACTGGAACACCTGTGTGAAACCTCAGTGCTGGTTTATAAGCCGTTTTATTTTATTTAATAGAAGTTCACGGCAGTTTCATTGCCGATGTTATGTCCATCGTATCTTTAATGCACCGAGCGCCGGGCACAATGAGATATCTAGAGTTCCTTCAACAGTCGTTGTGGCAGAATGGCCGCTGACTCTCAGCTGTATGACTTATCATCTATTGTCAATGAGCATCGCTCAAAAAAGTTTGATCAACATCAGGAGTCAGACACCCCGGCAACGTATCTTTTCTAGAATTAGCCTTAAGCTTAACACAAAGTGGCTAAATGCAAAACTTATGTTGCAAAACGAATTTGGTTTGGTGGGACAAGCGCTTATACTTTGTTGAGCACAAACGCAATTATCATGTTTTTTTTGTCGCATTCCAACAGCTATAAAGACCCAGATTTAGACGGCGGTGTTGGTCTTGCGCCCGGATACTTTGCTTTTCAAAATGCTAGTATTCAACGGACAGTGCGGGTGTATACCGATACCAAAAGGGTCAATCAAATCGTCACTATTAACACGTTCACGTAAGTAGTAAATTCATTGACACAAACATATTACAGTGCATGTATAGTATACAGGAGGAAAGAGTAAATTCGATTGTTTAGTGAGAAAAGAGAAAAACGAAGACAACTATGTAGTTCTTGCAGGAAAGAAAAAAGTATTAAAAAGTTACGATATTTTAAGCAAATGTAGCGAGTTCCGAGCCACAGGACGCATGACATTATTGACACTTCAGTTTACTCTTAACTGTCAGGACCACTGGTATTTGTTCGGACGAGTAATATACTGCCTGAGCATAGCTGGTGTACATGATCTTAATTGTCCAACTCAAAAATACGATAGCTGACTCTGAGTAAAGCTGTCGCAACTCATAGTCTGCGGCTAGTATTTATTATTGGGCAGTATATATAGGAGTGAGCAGGCTTCAGCGCCTAGAGACCAAACATAATCTGCCACCCTTTAGGGAGCTTAATTAGAATTGTATATAACGCTGCCATACACTGTACCATTGTAAACAGCAGACAGCCGACGAATTGCAGGTCGTGTTCACAGCGGTTGGTGCTGCAGCGATGAGACAATGAGTGTTTACAGAGGACGTATGCTGTACCTTTAAACAGGGTATAGCTTACGCTGCGAACAAGAAATACTAACGACTCGCCGTTTTTGTCGATTGCCTTTGGACTGCTGCTCAAACTATATTACTGGAGAAACTAGGTGTTACTCACAAGTACCCTGGGTCTACTTAAAATAATATAGAAGGCAGGGCTAGATCCGGAATATAGAAAATCCTCTGTTTTTCGTTTATGGTAGATCTCCGGGAAAATCTAAAAGCAGTAAAAATGATGTATGTCGACCTGTAGTCGCGCAGTCATCTCAGTAACCTTTTGGTTAGAATATTATTTTAATTTGCGGCAGCACTTTACTGCCCTTCTGCTCGAAGCAAACGCCCCCGCGCCTAATCCAGTTATTGAGCAACCGCTCACTCTGGAGCAGCACGACATGAATTCGCCGTTTACGCTAGAGGAAGTTGTGCAGATCTTGCGCGGGTTACGCATGAAAAAGAGTAGCTATCCTGATGGGATCCATTACGAACATTGGGCTGAGTCGTCCGATGTTTTAGCGGAGGAGCTGTGTAAGCTGTTTAATCAGATACTCAGTGGGGGACACATACCCCAGGTTTGGCACGAGGCCAGGCTTACTCTGCTATTTAGGGCAAAAAAGGTGACAACGTGGACGATCCAAATCTCTATCGGGGTATCGCGTCGGAACGCATCCTCAAGAAAATCTTTGCCAAGTTTAATATCTCGAAGGTGCTTCCAACTGTGGAGAAGGCACTATCTCCGGAGCAATTCGGATTCAGGAAAGGTCGAGGTACGCAGGACGCGATCCACGCACTCCAGTCGGAAGTTGAACGGGTGTTGGCTGTGCCCAGAAGTCACTTGTACGCCGTCTTTATCGATTGTGTCAAGGCCTTTGACAAAGCTCCCCGTCGCCTACTAGTCCATTCATTTCGACATGCTTGGGTGGATGGTTCTTTCCTACGAGTGCTCTCCACCTTCTTTGCTGAAGATTGCCTTGAATCAAACGTAAGGGGAGAAGACATCTTGCAGCTGAGTCAAAACGCAGGGACCCCCCAAGGGGACCCTCTTAGTTGCCTGGCATTCTCCTTGCTTATCGCAGACCTAGCTCGCCATGTGGAGGATGAGTTTAGAAACGCCGTCGTCATCATGTATGCGGATGACATAGTAGTGGCCTGCCAAGACCGCGGTGCCATTTGTCAAATTGTCGGCGACCTACAAAGAAAGTTCCCTTTACCGTAAGGGCCTGGAAATAAATGCGCGGAAGACGAAAGCCATGAAGTTTTGCCGTGGGGTTGATTGGCCGCAGCAGACGCAATACCCTGTTGTGGCTAACCGTTGCTGGAGTTTATCAACTCTTTCCCGTACTTGGGGGTGAGACTATACTATACGAGAACGATTTTTTCCAGCACATCGGCAACAGGTGTTGAGCGGCTATTACCTCTATTCACACAGAGGTGAGACCCTCGACGACTGCCTTTGAGTGCGGCCGTGCGTCTTTTTAAGCTTAATATTGTGCCAGTGTTGAGCTACAGCCTTGGCAGGGTGTGGGGCCATCTTTCAGCGCCAAATTTTGCGCAGCTAGAAATGTGCTTCACAATATATAGGAAGCGGGTCCTTGCTTACCCCGGACGGCAAGAAGCCGCTTCGTGTACCTGCTAGCGGGTTGAGGGCCGGCAGTGAAAACAATCAGTCAGGCTCAGGTCACCTATTACAGGACCACTTCAGCAATTTTTGTTGGAGTGGCAGGGAAAAGTGACCGAGGCCTCGGCAGAGGTAGCGCAATTGGATGTGTACCTCGCCAGGGAGCTTTGGGATGGAATGACATGCACTAGCCGGCACGTGTACACAAGATACATTGCATGGCTATCATCACTGGTATGTTCGACCCAAGGATTTCGCCAAGTTGGCGATCAATGTCGTTGCCGATTCTCTGTCGCAGATATACGCTAAATACTACGCTGCCAAAAGCATCGGCAGTCTTTGCACTTTTTTGCTCGGTGGGACGGTCGCTAAAGTGTTTAAAATGTATCAAATGAATGAATTGTATTGTAATTATGAACTATCTTGAAATGCAATGTTATTGCGAAATAAACAATATATATAAGAATATTAAACCGCATATTCTAATTTTAAGTTCCAATACAAATATGCGTTCATATGGTTTCATTTTCAGGACACTCGTTCCATATGGAAATAGATGTAACGCAATAGAGGGTACAGGTAAATTCACTTCAAATAAATACATTTAACTAGCTAACGGTATATTTACTACGTTTGGCAGCAACTGCAACACTAATCTGTTCTAATTACTGCCTAATATCACTTTTTCTATGATTGATTAATTAGTTTATTGTTCGCTTGGCATGTACGCCTAAATACACATCTAACCCTTTTATATCAGGGGCGCTTAGAGCCGCGGAATATATGTTATCTAATAATGAATACTGTTAAAGCAATAGGATTATTCGATGCAAGATCAATCAGATTCGGAATGATCTTAGTGGAGAATTGAGAAAAAAAATAAGGTGGAAAAAGTTTTTCCCTTTTTTCTGATGACTGTGTCCTAATTTAAGGAGCAAAAGGCAAACGTAGCTATAGTGACGGACAGTTGGTTTTGAGAGACCTAATATAAAAACAAGCCCAATTTGTCAATCGGCTGCTTTATGAGTCCGTGTTAGCGAGACTGCAGCCAACATTTTGGCTGCAACAAAATCCGAAACGAAGAACGTTTTGGATAGCTTAAGGGCCGTCCATGATGGACCCGCCCTTGAAAACACCACCCCGACGACAGAAATAACATGCCTTTTGGCGTCAAGAAGAGGAAGACGTTACCCGAGACTTTACAACAGACTGTTCAAGACGAAGCGAATAACAAGAACGGTAATAACAGTGGATTCACATTCACATTTCCCACAAAGAGAAACGTTTGGCGGCACAAAAAATTGAGCAGTTAGACAAGCGTAGAGATTATCTTAACGCAAGTACCATGGCCAAAGTCGTCTTTTGTAGGCAACCTATTGAAAGTAACACGCCTGTTAGCTTCGAAAAAGAGTCACTGCTAACTTTATTCAAGACAATTCACACATTGTCCCCAGAAGTAGAATTTCTGGTGACAAGTCAAGTATCGCTGTTTGGACTCCTTCATTCATTCAAGGACTCAGGCAAAATCCTCAAGAAACTAAAATAATAGAGAGTGACTCACGTTCGTTGCCGGCACGCAATTCAAGGCGACGGACGAAAGCCTTTAGGCCAAGTGATGCTTACATTCAACCGACAACCTCCGACCTCTATTTTTCTAGGTTATAAATCGCACGCGCTAGCGCTCGAACCGGACGAGCTGATGGTCTGCTTCACGTTTCTCCGAGCCGGTCATATAGCAAGTCAGTGTACCCTACAGTAAATATGTCGTAGATATGGGAAGGGCATATAGCCGCTGCTTCATGTCGAAGCACGCTTCGGTGTGTTAATTGTTATGGACCACATCCTGCTAACGCCTCCACATGCCCGAGACTTTTCTTTCTTAGGAAGAAGAATAGACTCAGTTAGAGACTGCAGTTAGAGATAACTACCTCTAAGGGTGGAAACCCTTCAATAATTTCCAGTCTAGGCACTTATTTAAAAAAAAAAACACGTGTGTCGCGGCCGCAACAAGAAGGTCCCAAGTTCTTTTACCACGGCCCCGGGTCAACACCAAGGCCCACAAGACGCTCACAGACGTATCGTCATTGTCTGGTCTTCTTTCAGTAGTCCGTCCGGAGCTAGCTGAGGTCATCAAAACCATTACTGAAGTTCTTCACCCACTACTTGCTTTACTACCACTTGTTGAGAAGCTTAAACACACCTCATTATATCTTTTTTAAACTGTCATACGTATTTTATTTATTTATATTATACGCAGTACACTTGTACTACAAAGTTAGGTCAACCGCAGTAAACCAGGCCTGAGGGCAGCGAGCCTAACACCGCGGCCGCATTTCCACGTTGCACTTCAATGGATATTCTCTGCAGCAGAAATTCTTCCGCTTTTTTCTCATTCTTCTCACTTGCCGCCTCGATTCCTGTAAGATGGCGCCAGCGTGTCCCACACGGTTGCGTCCCACACAAAGCCCTCTCCGGAGGACCAGGGAGCCAGGGATTCATTATAATGTAAAATGGCACCAGGTTACATAACCTGACGGCCCACAGAATCACCTAAAGGAAACGCGTAAACTCACGTTGACTTCAATGCTGCTCGAAGAATCCTAGCTAAAGTATCCGAAGGAGAAAGCACCAATGCAGCTAGAATCCTAATCTCTACAGGCACGCTGTCATCTGACGAAGACACCGCCAGCGCAATAAAAGCAAAATACCTGCCTGCACCATGCGGGCCTATAGGGCCTGAACCACCATCAACAGATTCCGGATTCACACGCAAGGAAGACACTTCGCCGTTGTTCAATCCTTTCTAAGAAGTTTCACAGCAGGATTGGACTTTATCCTTCCGAGAATACTAGCCGACCCGCTGTCTCCAAACCTCGGCGAAGCAGCAAATTAGTTGACAATATCTATAGCCAAAGTTGTTGACATATTGCGCTTGCTTTGGGCTAACGCCACCATAACCGACTCACTTTCTCCCTCAATGGTCGGCTTTGGTTCACTTAGAGCTGGTCATGCTGCTACCCTAGCAGAAAATGGACAAGTTTTCTTACACAAAACGAATATAAATAAGTAAAGAAAAGCATTTTACATTAAAAAAAAGAAGGATACAGCTCTTATCTGCAAAGATCAGATAGTACCTGCAACGGGTACACAGTGAAACAACAAACGCTGTTAAACAACAAGCGATCACTATTTTGCCTCATCGCGATAAACAAGAATTATGGCACTGAAAAAAGCTCCCAGGATCATGTGCTTTCTTGTATTTGGAGTGGGAGGTTTTGGAAATGCGTAATGCTGGCAGCTGGATAGCTAGCAGAGACTAGTGTGAACTAACCCATTAACCCGGGCTCCTTTCAACCCCCTCAGACTTATAACTTTGTGACACTTCTCGGGAACGTATGTCTAGAGGGAAAGCCTCCTTCCACCCCTCAATCGGTAAATAAAGACGTTTTCTTTTCTATTCGAACTATATAATGATAGGACAAGGCCGTAAGTGATCTGCATGAGGGCTAACAGTATTAAAAAGAGGCAAAGCTATCGGCGAAAGCCAGGCAGAGCCACGGCTATCAATTACTCATAACATCCATTAGTCTTGACCAGCAGTACAAGAAAGCGCAGATGGCTGAAGCGTGGCTGCCAAAGAAAAGTCGGTACACTAAAGTGCATGTACCTCGGAGTGAGTAATCTGTTAGGCAATGAATAAATGGGCGCTGATATTGATGTAGGAGAACATGTCTACATGCCTACGGAAACCTACTAAGTGTTTGTGATTTTTATAATTAATGTGTTTTTGCTTTATATGTATATATTATCCAGACTTTCTCGTAATATCCACAATAACTCGCACGGTGGCAAGTCAGGCAATTAAGCTGCGTGCTTTACAAGCTTAACTTAAAGTTTTGGTAGATATTCTGTAGTATACGAACTGTTGTCACTGCACTACCCTATTCTAGTTTGATTATTGCCACAAGTTCACTCCTAAAGAAAGTTCCGATCTTCATCTGCCAGCTGACCAACAGCGCTTCACTTTTGTAGGCGGAGGTGCTCTAACACCGGACCACTGCAAGCTTAGGTAGTAGAGGGTTAAAAAGTATTGAAAGGAGAACATATATCCTCAGTTGTTTCTCTTTTAGGACGTTGTTCGAATAAAACGTCTAGTTCGAATCTTATGCACCATCCATGTGCACTGCTCAAAAATAGTTTCCTCGCGAATGAGCAATCGATGTCCTTCGAAAACATTATATCATTTATGGAGGCTGTACAAACAAAACATAGTTATGTATCCCAGTTTTTGAGTACGGCTTTCTGTACTGCTATTTTCTCAAACCGTAGTCTATAAGGGAAGATTCACCTAAGCATTTTTAAGGTCTCAATGTATTTCATTTTTGTGCGTGCAATAGACATCTCTATATAGATGGTTACCAGCGACACATGTGTGTCACATATTCTTAAAAGCTTCCAGAAACGCTTCCAGAAAGAAAAAAAGCAGATAAAGCTACTTAATGTCAGTGCGATTGTTTAATACCGTTTCTCCAAAATGATACCAACATAGAAGAATGAGATAAGTAACAGATGTAGCTGAGAAGACGCTGCACGTTTTAAGTACATTTTAGAAAAAAATAAGGTATGTACCGTCCTTCATCACAGATGTTTATTATTGTTAATTTCTTCAAATGTTGTTAAGTTTGCGGGTTCATTAGCCTATCATTAGTATATAGATTAGCCTTTTAAGCAGTGAAATCGAAATCAGGCTCTCGCGAAGCTTGCGAAGGAGAAGACAAGTATTGCACCCCAGGTCTCTTCGCCACCGGCCCTCTTTTGATAAAATAGTTATTGGAAGGTGATACGTGACTAGTAATCACGTGCAGAACAAGCATAAACATATGTTACTAGACCGGTTCAGCAAACAAGTGAGTTTTATACAATACGGCAATACGATTTTAGTATCGGCCAACTTAGTAATAGACTGAACGATCGTTACGAAAGATATTTTACTGAGGGTACCAGTAATTTTACTAAGATTACTATTGATCCGAGCGGGCAGAGCCTTATGTATCAACTTAGAGTATTCTAGTTATGTTTAACTTGATGAACGTAATGGGATCCGTCTTACGACGCAATGCAAAAGCAGTTCCGTGGACGTTAAATGTTGTCTGAGGGCCAGCCCACAGGCTCGTTAAGCCCTGACTCCCTCCCTCCCCAGGATTCGTAATTTCACGGCATTTCTTTGACACCTTTAAAAGGAGAAGTCACACTTTTTGGTGCCTGATGCGCCATGATGATGTTTTCTTTTCTAAGATCTGTAGGGGTGCGCCGAGGTCGCGGTAAGGATCTAGCCGCTCCCCTTATCCTCTCCATAGGCTCTTCGTCTTGGCCTATTTCTCCTAGGCAATAGCTATGCCTTTCCTCTGTCCCGCTTCCTCCACACTTCTTTCGAACGCATGATGTGTGTCACAATCTCCCTGAAGTGGAGACCACACATATCGACAGCGGGCCGATGCGCCCCTTTTTTGACAGTAGGATAAAATTAAGTCGAACACATCTTTATTGTAACTAAGGTAAGTGATAAAAACTGTGTTTGTTCGAGTACTAAGACCCTGAACTTGATTTAAGTTTACTTAAATTAAGGAGTCTTAGCAGCGTGCGGTAAAGTTGGGTCGTGTTTCGTGTTGGCTCCCGTAAAATCGACTACTACGAGAGGCTTGACTGTGATATTCGTAATGATAGTTGTATCATTCAGAGTTTTTATAATGAGTGTTCGAACAGTGCATAGTATACGCCCGGAGGTACTCTGGTTGCCTCTCAGAGGGTTCAGATCTCTTCCGGGCTCTCTGACAACCGTGTCCGATTTGCCAACTTCATTGCTAGCCGTTAGTTTGTGCCCAACTTGCGGGCGGGAGTCACTACGGCTTAAAAGCAGAGAAGCCTGCGCAGTCGTCGTGGCCTAGTGGTAGCGTCATCGACTGCCAGTTGTTGGGCCCTCGATTCAACTCCCAAGGGTGGATTTTTTTTGGTTTTCTTGCGTCCAATCGTTCCAAGGCATTTGGACAGCTAGGACGATGCCGGTCGAGTCCAGCGGCAGTAAGCTGCCTGGTAGCTTGAATATATCCAGGCTCTAGATATGCCAAAGAGACACCAATCGCTGCCCAAGCTGATGTCTCGAAGCCGGCTGAGAAGAGGGCTTGCAGCGCATCGCCTGGTGTATCACAAGTTGATCCAACCACAGGTGCCAAAACATCGGAAATCTCAGACGGAGGTGTAACACCAGGGTGAAAGCGAAGAAAAGGTTTCTCTGTATAATCCGATGAACGCGACGAATCGTTTACGCTGGTAGTGTCCAAGCGTGAACAGAAGTTTATGTCTCGTTAGCAACGTCAGTTGGACAAGCTGAGAATGAAGGCATCTAGTGGTCTTTTCAACGCCTTCAGAGTGGTGATACGAAAAAAAACGACAGAGGATTCAGCTTCTAAGGAGTTCGCTGACGGCACATTGTTAAAATTGTGCAAGGCTATTCATTCTAATTGTCCTGACTGCAAGATATCAAGCAATAAGGCCGCTCTTTCTGTATGGGTTAACACAGAGGATGCGGCTAGGGAACTAACGCAGCTCTCTGCAATAGGGTCGATACCTGTCACGGTAACCTGTCCAGCACTAACTTCATTCAAGGCGAGAATTCAAGGCATCGATGTTGCGTTTACAGACGACGAGATATACCAAGAACTAGCAGATTTTGGTGTGGTGCACGTTCGACGTTTATTCCGGACAGGTCACGCATGCAAAACCCCACTCAGCAAGGTGATCCTGACCATCGACCGTCAACCGCCTATGTCCGTTTTCCTGGGATACAAAACCCACTCCGTCGTTCTTGAGCCCGATCAACCGAAGTTGTGCTACAATTGTCAACGAATGGGACATCAAGCAGACAGGTGCACTTTTCGCAAGGCCTGCAAAAATGTGGAGGAGGAGGAGAGTGTCTTTAAGTTGCACAAAACATTTGAGGTTTATTAACTGTAGTGGCCCTACGTGGCCGGATCGCCTTCCTGTCCGCGTGTGGCCTACCTCCGCGAGCGGAACAGGATCGTTATGGAGGCGAGAGTTCTACAACAAGTTAAGGCATCGCATCCGCCTGCATAGATTAGCGAGGCTCCTGATGTCACAGCCACTGTCGTGAAAGACGTAAAACCCAGAGGTTCCATCAAAGATAAGGCTTCGCACGTTGCAGTTCTTAGGGGCATTTCTACCACACAAGAAAGCTCCTCACCGCAGCTGCTCCTTCCTCACCCACAACCGCTACCAAAGCCCAAACGGAAGCGAAGCAACACGTATAGGAATCGTCACGCTCGGCCGCGGTATACTGCTAAATACACCACAAAGAGAAACACCCGCAAGACATCTCGCAGATTTTTTGGGGGCGCCTTAACAGACGTCGCACGGATGTTAAAGGGTATTAGTCCTGATCTGGCAGCAACTTTGAAAACGATTGCGAAAGCCCTGAAACCTCTATTGGCTCTCTTTCCACTCGCACAGAAGCTCAAAGCCTTTACATCATAATGCCAGATAATAACCCACACGGAACTGAGGCCGCGCATGCGTCTCTAGTTTTGGATAACTCTAACAAGGCTACGTGTCCGGTTTGCAAAGGTGTCTTTACAAGTAGGGGTCTTGCCAGACATATATCGGCCAGACATGCTGACGCCGCGAACGGGCCGTCCACATCCCATCGAACTATGACGGAAAGAAATTAATATTGACACTCTACTCGTTGACATTCAGGCAAAGATGCACCAAGCCAAAGTTACGCATTTTACCCAATTTGGAGGCCTACTGTTGCGGAGAAACTTACAAACGTTTTCTCAAACGTTGCCAAGGACAACGACTTCTACGCCTGGTATTCCCCGCTGTGGCAAGGGATCAGGTAATGCTTCCGGTTCTCTAGGCGGCTTATGTATGCCGGAAGCGGTCATGATGGCAGGACCGCGATCGTGTCATCATTGACTGAGGCTGCAGAGGGTTAGGTCATTACTGGATAAAGATTGAGTGGAAGCTTATAGCAAAGAACTAAGAGTTGACCAACAGATTGTCGTCTTTATTGACTCCCCTCCAGTTGGAAGGACAAAGCAGAGCAGTTAGACAGCCCCCTTGCTTGTTTGGGACGCAACTGTAACCTACTCATTAGCACCTTCGATGGTCAGTACGGGGGGACCAGGCAGTCATGCGTCTAGGTTAGCAGAGGCTAACAAATGTAGAAAATACGCGGCGAAGCGCAGCATCTGTCCGGGACACATTGTCGAACTGGGCTAATCCTGGGTTAGAGAGCCCGTGACTACACGTTCACGCGGAGACAATTGTTTCACTCCAAATGATATATATAATATATATAATGATATATATATATATATATATAATATATATATATATATACAGGAAGAAAGTACTTTAGCTATTGTATTTCGATTCTACGTTACGAAGTTCAAACCGACTCCATAAAGCTTGTATCCTGTTTTTGTATCGTTTGATCTTATCCTCTTTCGGCCAGTGAGATAGTTCTGGCTGGGTATTTTCTAGAAGAGTACGCCAGATACGAGGTCTAGACTGTCAATGCACACGAGGGTCCTATGCTGTGTTCCAGAGAACCAGGCACAGAATGTAGCCCTGCGCAACTTGAGGTGATTTCGTCTTAAGATTATGTCGTACGTGGAATCTGTTGCAGACACATCGATACGCGCTTATTTACCAGAGTTACACCCTACATCACAATGTTCAACTGCATTATGTACGTAGACTGAGTGGAATAAAGCTTCTGCTCTCGAGCGAGTGTTTTCAAGTAGTTTCAACCATTGTCCGTTGCAGCATTCGGTTTGGCGCGCCCAACGTGGACGCCTTGCTACGTCTGGTAACGTGGATGGCATGGTTTTTCGATATGATTCTGGAGGGCATATGTGCTTCTATGAACATATAGCTATAATATAATCATAGATAAATATTACGATCAAAATACGCAGTGCACACTGTTTCTATAGTGTTCGAGCGCTATGAAAACATTAGGTTTGCCGTTACACTAGCATAGAAATGTTATAACGGCGTTATTTATTTTGCAGATGGCACGCTTTTTCCAGCCTTCGAGAAACCGCCGAAGAGCGTAAAGTTTTACTCAGATTTTTTTTTTAAGCCGTGGTCCCTGTATCTACAGAAACGATGGGGTGCTAGATGGTCAACTTATCGCCCGCCTTCCAAGGAGGCAGCGACCTTTTAATGAAACTGGCGACCCCGAACTCGATAAGTAAGTTTTTAGACATCCATGAGATTGTTTTTCCGCAAATGGATAGACCCACCCTAGGCAAGCATGATCGAAATGTAATTTTACTAACGGCCAGTGTTACCGACTACGAATAGTAGACGGTAACATTTAATTAGCTTAGCAACACGCGTTTAAATAACGGTTTTGTTGTTTACGTAATTTAAAAGGTATGCAGTTTACCTAGAGTTTTTCTAACTGAAATTGCAACTTACATAATTTGTTTTCGTATAGTTGTTTTTTGCGAAACACCGACACACGTGAAGGGGACATTCGACGCAAGCAGGTTCCGGCGCTACTTTATCTGGCTTGGGAAGTTTGCGACGCCGGTTGTGATAAGCCTTCCTCACATTCCTTCATGGGGATCCTTTCACTGCGAGCCAACGTAAGCGGTTTACATCCTGACGAGAACAAACATCACTTCTACATTGACGTCCATGCATGTAAGTTTGTCACTACTTGATAACTTTGATTTAATAAAGCTTTGTTCATGTTTTGATTCGATATACGCAAAACATGCATTTTTTAAATCTATTTGATGATGTTGTCTTATGAACCTTATATAGCGTTGATTATGTGTTACTTTAATTTTTCAACATACTCATCTTTCTATGCAACTTATCTGGGTAAACAGCGGAGCGCATGTCTGTTGTTTAGCGGTTTTTAATGTCCTCGCCATTGTATGTGAATATGAAAACAAAACCGTTGGCGTGGAACAATACAGTATCAAGCAACTTGTGTTTTATTCAAAACCTTTTACGAAATGGCTGTTCACTGGCAAACAGCTAGAAAGTACGTATCAAATATTGTAAAAACTTGCGTCTAGTGATTACGATTTAGGCAAAACATTCGTATTTGTGGCTCCGAAAGTAATAATTCTTGAGCAAGCACATTATTTACGGAACGCCAATGTTTGGTACGGATTTTGGAGCGGCGGTGTTATCGGCCCTTATTTTGAAAACGCCCG
>QVRM01002776.1:0-101107 GCA_003439945.1 Dermanyssus gallinae
CATATCGACCCGCCGATTCTGAAAGCCGACACCATGCGGAATGAGACGTTGTTCAGCATGGTGCCGAGCTGTGGCGACGGGAAAGCCCTAAGGAATCCACCGCTGAAGGTGTCTCGTGCTGCCAAGAAGACTGCCTTCTCCGTAGAAGACTCAAGGCTTTCGGTGATCTCACGGGCTATAACTTTACATCTGTAGTTATCAAGCACTCTCTGCGTTACACGTTTCTCCTAAGGACCTGGATCCAACTTATTATTATTATTATTATTATTATTATTATTATTATTATTATTATTATTATTATTATTATTTATTATCATCATTATCATTATTATTATTTTTGTTAATGCTGTTATTATTGATATTGTGGGTATCGTTGTTGTAATTGTTGTCTTTGTAATGTTAGTGTCGATTTAATTGTTTCTGACGTGAGTGTGTTTGTTGCTAATGCTATCGTTGATGTTAACGATACTTGAGACATGATTGCTGCCAACATTGTTACCGCTGTTGTTAACCGTTTTTGTTGTTGTTGCTGCTGCTGCTGTTTCTGGTGATCTAACCAGCTGACCACCGAAGCTATGGCGGCAGCAGTGGTGTCAGTCGGGAAAAAGTATGTTGCTGATCTACCGTAATTGCCTCTGAACCTGCCGTTGACGTTGTTGTTGTTGCTGCCACAACCCGTGTGTCAGACCACCACCCCAAACAGCAGCATCACCACCACCACCACCTCTTCTACGACCACCAGCAACCGACCAGGTGCCAAGAGGTCAAAGAGGTCAGGGAGGTCTAATAGCTCCATAATGGCCTGATAACGAACCCACGACCGTGCTGCCGGGACCTGTATCTGTCTCTCTTCCGGGCGCTCCATACCACCCCCCCCCGGTCCCCGATTCCCCCCCCCGGTCCCCGATTTCCCCCCCCCCCGGTCCCCGATTCCCCCCCCCCGCCCCCGTCAGTCAGGAAGATTTGCTGTCCAGCTTTGCTAGCTACTCTACCGCGGACGTCATAGCTCGGCAGCACCAGCAGCAACTTCATCAGCAACAGCTGGATCAGCAGAAACAGCAACAACCGCTGTAATAGTAATCAGAAATAGTGGTAGAAGCCGTGGCAGAACGGCGACGCTAACATTGGCCGATTGACCACCGATCACCACCAATGCGTTGTGTTGTGCACGTGTCTCGCGTCAGGTGGGAGCCGAACGAGTGCCGGCTGCTGCTGCTGCTGATGCTTAACTAGGTCTTCATTTAGTTGTGTCCTGCCCCCTCTGGCACAACTTCCGGTGTTGGTTGTCCGTCCGTCCGTCCGTATGTCCGGCTGTTCGATTGACTGGCTTGACCTGTTGGTTCGAGCAGAGCACGCTGGAGCGTCGAGTGAGACGAGAGTTCGTCCAAATCAATGGTCGTCTCTCTGTTGTCGGCCGATTGTCGACACGTAGAGGATAAGTAAAACTGAAGGTAGAGCAGCAGCAGCAGCATCAGTAGCAACAGCAACAACAACGGCAGCTAGATCTAGGTGATAGGTGATCTACCTATCACCACATTGATTAGGTGGACAGCGTTACGGCTGGCCGTGTGTGTGTGTATGGATCAACCAACGTTCTTGGCTGCCACTGTAGGAAACAACCTCTGAGCTCGTCCCTGCTTGCCTTTGAGAGTGAGCGAAGCATCGTAGGCAAAACGTAATATGTATGATTTTGTTTTATTGGATTTTATTACAGATTTGTTAATTGTATATATATATATATATATATATATACATATATATATATATATATATACAACTCTGATACAAAAGGGTGACATGTATATTTAGGTGTACGTGCCGAGCGAATAATAAATTAATATTGGTTAGGCTGTGCAACTTATCTCATATCATATCAAATCATATTATACAATGCCCGCTGCATAAAAGTTGCGCACGCAGAATTCGTCAAGGTTATAGCATGCTCCCGTCAGACATTCATATTGGTATCCCTGCTACGTCATTTTACATGCAATTGTTATAAAATGTGGTTGGGATTTCTTCTAGCGTTCAGATCTAAATGCTGGTCCGTCGGAGCATATATTGGGTGCAACGTTTAGTATTTATGGCCTGTAAAAACCCTGTTCAATTTTAAAGTTCATTATTTAAACATTTGTTTCTTTATAATAATACACTTATATATATATATATATATATATATATATATATATATATATATATATATATATATATATATATATATATATATAAGTGTATTAATCTCCTAGTTAAGGAATAATCTGAAAAAAACATCGTGCTGAAACTTCAGATTGTTTTTACGTATACGCATATATGGATGTGAATTGGTTTATGTATATTATAAATAGTATTACATACAGGAGGGCGTCTTGCTTTGTGCACGCGTTCTTTTTCTGCAGGTGTGCATGATTATTTATAATATTCATTTATAATAAGTAAATTTTGTAATATTACATGACTCTATCAAATCAAGCTCAACATTACTAATATTTACAAATATATATTTTTTTCATGCAAATGGGATGAAAAAGTATTAGATGGCCGGTAAATCTAACACTATAAGTCGCGCGACCAGTCCTGGTCCATTTTGTAAATATTTTTTTTAAGATTTGTTGGCTTATGTAAATGTAATGTTTAAAAAATTGTATATACATATATATATATGTTTCCTTCCAACCATAACATATATAATTAGTCCTCAACAGCTTCGACTCTCCCAAACAGAGCCAGTAGCTAGAGTTCAGGCAGTGCTTTCTGCAGAAAAAGAGTTACGTGCGTGGAAGAGGCCAATACACAGTTAGTCTCTCAAGATTGTATACAATGTATATATATGACGAACTTACGGTACACTGTTGAAATTTTGTTTAGACAAATTATTAAACAAGGTGCAACTGTATTGTATAAGGTGGCTAATTGGCTCTGCTGGGATTTAAGTCACCCTGTTTCAATCCTACCAAGGATCTGCTAGTAATGTTTGCACTGTGGCTTTGTGTATAAAGGACAAGTTGTTCTATTAGATTGAGCATGTCATGGCTAATGTGTGCGTCGCAAATCTTCAGAAACAAAACTTACAAGCCAGACTCACCGTTAACATTAAGTTTAGGCATAAAGCGTCTTGTCTTGTACGCGCTCCCCGTTTCATAGGTGTTGTCAGTATGTTCTAAACCGTACAAAAGAACCAACTGCGGCCCCTATTATCCGCGGGCTCCCTATGTTATACTAAAAAGTTATGCAAGGAAGGTAGACAGATGGTGACAATACTTCCCCTATTTGAAATTGATTTCATGCTGATTCGAGTTGTCGAACATGTTGTGGTAGCCCAATCAATCTCCGTAGAGGCATAACAAACACAGGAGACGGAAGATAGTCTAGCATTAAAAACAACCTCTTTAAAAAATGGTTTTAATTCTTAGTTAGAGGAATCGAATACGCAGCCACTGCGTTGACAGGCAAGAGCACCTTCTCCATCTTCTAGCGTGTCAAACGTGGGTTTCTATTTGTAGTTGGGTTTAGTATTGTCCTGTGTTACGCGAGCGAAACAGCTAAGCTTTAAAATGTGCTATTTCTTTTGATAAGCGCAAGTTAGTCGGTATCTAATCCTACAAGTTTCTGTTAAGCAAAATGAAACCCACTTTTCAGTGGGTGTACGCTTCAGCCTGCGTGTGTGGGTCAGCCAACATTTCTTTTCCCTCCTTTTTTGTGTGCCTTATTTAGAAACATCCAGCAGCCGCAGCAGCAGCAGTCATATCGTGCAAGATTGAGCGTAATTGCCAGAGAATCCCCTATGTGTGGTGAAACGCATTAAACGTAAGCCATTTCTTCTTCTTCTCTCGTTTGAAGGTGCTCCGTCTTGCTCTAGAGGCGGGCGCGAACGCCCTATATCCGCGACCAACACATACCCAAACACACACCTATCCATACAGACAGCATCAATGTATCTTCAAAACGTTCATCACTGCACTGCGCTTCTTCGTTGGCGCCCGCGCGTAGTCGAAAGAGAAGATACAGAGAAAAATAGAGAGAGAGAGACAGAGACGCTACAGAGAAGTCACTGTGCAAAACTTTAGAGACACAGACAAGCGTCGTTTAAGCATTGGTTTTTCGAAATTCTCCTTGTTGTTTTTGCCGCCGCCGCCGCCATCATTATCATCGTCGTCGTCGTCACCTTCTTCTTTTTCTTTATCATCGTGATGATCGTCATCTTCATCGTCACCAGCATCATCGTCATAATGCCTCCACCACTGTGAGCCACCATCAGCGCCCACAAACGTCACTGTCATTCATCGACGTGTGGACTAGGCGGGAGTCGACAATCCGTCATTTTTCCCGCCTCACCTTCGAGGAATCCGGAAACAGCGGGCTCATGAGTCGAGTCACTGTGTGCGGTCACGTGCCGAGGGGCGGGCGACGCATCCCTTCCTGTGTCTCTCAACAGGACAACAGCGCGCGGACGGAGGGACGACGCTGCTGACGACGACCACGGCAACGACAGGTCAGACAGAGGCGGCAGGACGCTAGCAGGGGGCGCGGCGCGTGCCAGGAGCCAGCGGCGATCGACCAGTATCGGTAGTAATAGTCGTAGTAGTAGTAGTATAACTACGTCACATCGCTGGGCCGCACCACATTGGCAACGCGTGTCCACGCGACTCATGTGCCGTGCCCCATGCGGTCGTCAGAAGCTGTACTATTGTTGTTGTTGTCGGTGACTTTGTTGGTTGGCTGGATGTTCGGTCAGTTGTTCGTAGAGAGAGGAAGAGAGAGAGAGAGCGCTAGAGAGAGAGGTGGAGACAATAGACGGCTGCCGTCAGTATTGCCACCTACTGTCGAAGGATGGCGGTGCGGCGCTGCGCCGCTCCACGGCACCGCCCGCGTTACCGTGCTTAGCTGCGCCCACAGGAACTCACTGTACCTCTCTTCTGTCGTACTACCTCTTGTTGCCATCGCAAGCCACCACCAGCTCTTGCGGTCCATAGTCCACGACTCGCGCCCATTTCTCGGCCCCGGATTCCCTCTAGCTCCGCGACTCCAATGATGTTGAGCACCAGACAAACACAAACACACACCCACACGTTCACATATGTATCACAAACGCTTCACGCTACGTGCAGACATACAAGCACACATACAAATATATATATATATATATATATATATATATATATATATATATTATACATATATATATATATATATATATATATATATGGGAGAGAAAAGAGCGAGCATGGAGTATACGTGCGCGTAGGTGTCCGTCCTGAGGGCAAAGATCCTCTTGGCGTGGAGTTGACTCTCGTCGTACTCGGGCAGGAATAGCATCAGTAGCCGCCGTCGCCGCAGCAGCAGCAGCATCAGCATCAGCCCTGGTGGTGGACTATCAGTGGTAACGGGAAGCCGCCATACGGATATACGAGGCAAACGATACGAGGGTAACTGGCTCGCTGTGCTGCTATTTGGGAGAACGGGTCGTTGTCGTCGTCGTGTGGTCGTGGTCATGGCGGGGCCTGCGGCGTGTGTCGATATCCCGCAGCGCGGATTAGTTCGCTTCCATACGATTCACCCTCCTCCTCCAGGGCGTGCAGGGCACCCTGTGGGCTAGCATACGCGCTAGGACGGCGCAACACATCAACACACACATATATATATATATATATGAGTATGTCTGTGTGTAAGGGGGTTCTGCCTGCGGTCAACAGTCATGTCGATTTCAGCGAAGGCTTCCCAGACGCAGGCCAGTCGGAACGCCACGGATTATTCTCCGTAGGGGCCAGCACGTACGTTCAGCTCCATATGCGCTCTTCGTTTACTTTACTCTGTAGTGTAGTTTGCACAAACGAAGCCGATAAAAAGTGATACAACGAACGGATCAGGTCTTCCAGAGCATAGCGATACTACTAGCCAAGTAGTGCAGCCTTTTTAGATGGCTCCAGAAATATTTTCCTATATTATTTAACATTTACTTTGTGCATAATTGTATTTTTTAAATTTGTACAGTTTTGTGTACGCTTGTATAAACAGCATACGTGGTCTTTGAATTCAAGAACCCTTTAATCTGCGCGTGCAATAACGCACACGGCAGATTGCTACGGTGGAATTTACTGAAAATGAATTTAAGCGATGCGTGTTGGATAAACAAGCATTTAGAGAGGTGATGCTCTTAATAAACCCTTACCAGCGAAGACCTTGCGGGAGACCATTTGCATAGACAGTGCAAGTACGAACAGAAAGAGAGTATATGTCGGGATTTACCAAACCCACCAATTCTTCACTTTGCTCAATCGTGTCGTTAGAGCCAGAAGGGAGAAAGCCATATAGTACGAGAGAGAACGCGCACTATGGATTACATCAAGCCTATATTTGAAGACATTCCGACAGACATTCCTGTGGTCATCACCGTCGCCTCTCCAGCTACCCAGATTGCCTAAACGCGCCACGCCTATTGCCAATGCTCCCCTATAGCAACGGGATACGCTGTCAAGAGCCGACGAGAGAATCCTTGGCCCTTCTCGACAGGCCCACCTACAGTGAACACGTACACATACCGAAGCAAGCTCGGTCACTGCCGCTGCTGCGCCCGCTATGGCCCACCGTGCAAGAAGTAAGAGGAGGAGGGGGTTCGTGGAGCTGGACCGAGTTCTGGGTTTGGAGGCTGGGACATTGTTGGCTGGGCTAAACAAAGTCAAAAGTCAAAAAAGCCTCGTTGAGTCACCTCGTTGCGAACGGGGGACCACGAGAGCTAGGCCGGGTCACGAGAAGGTCGGTTAGGGGAGAGAAGCCCTCCGTTCTAAGAGGTGGCGAAACGCCCAGTCTCTTGCTCGTTCTTTTACCTCCAGTTCCTTCTCCAACTGCTGGCTTCTGCTGCTGCTACTGCTGTTGTTGCTGCTGCTTTCTGCGGCTAGGCTACAACGAGCGTGGCGGCAACGACCACCGCGCGATGGATTTAGTGTTTTATGGCGTATTTAAGCCAAATAAGTGAGGTCATTTTTCAAATTCGACATCGTCGCCGCTCTAGATACACACACACGTGTATGTATATCTATATATAGGCTTTGAGCACTCATCGTACAGGCAGTATCCCGAGGAAGTAGGATCTATTCATTGGGCCGAGGGCCGTCGAGCGGAGGGAGGCAGGGAGGGAGTAGCGGGCGATGAAACGTTAGGGTCATTCATATTGGGCGGCTCTGCGGCTGGTTGGCTTGCTAGATCAACGAAAAGGCGCTTCGGGTGAATATGACTGCCGAGTTGAAACAACGAGAACGAGGACAACGGCGGCGAAGGTGATAGTGAGGTGCAAAGGCCGAGAATTTGAGCCTACAGACTGTGTGGCTGGCCGGCCGGCCGCAGCTCTTGAGGAAGGGCTGTGGGGGTTGGTTGGTTGGTTTTCGCTTGATCCGCTCGTGGTTCCACTTCTACTCCCCCTCCTACCCTCAGTGTGCCCCTCCCTCCACCTCTTCTTCCTGCCCGATTCTCCGACACTTCGTCTTTTCGGCAGTGCACCTTGACAGCAGGGGGAAATAAATTGTCCAATTTAAAGTGCAAGTGCGTAGTGCGATCTATCCGACAACGCCAACAAAGGGGCAGGCTACGCCCGGTGCTATGAAGGAGCTCCTCGCCAATTTCTTACATATCGGCTGCTATTGCTGTTGCACATCAGCGCTTGAGCGCCTCAGTGTTGATTGAACAAAGGGGTTGCTAATACTGTACTTACGACACGTCACAGGCTGTGCCCGCAAGTAGGGACTACAACGATGGAATATTTTGGCTGTTCGGCTGAGCCCGAAAGGCTTCAGCTATTGACGTCAAGTAGCATCATCCTTCACAGAGAAATGTACCTATGGCTGCACAAGGTTTATCAAGTCAAGGTGGTAAGGTCTCGATATGCTCACAGTGGTAAATCGTGTAGTCAACGGTGAGCTTCTTAATACGAAAACCACAGGGCGATTGACATATATATATATATATATATATATATATACGTTGCGTACACCGTACGAAGGTAGACTCATAGTCTTTTGAGAACACACATTTAATCATAGGTTTTAGTCGTAATTTAGTCCATTGGATTTACTATCGCTTCTCATCGTCAGCCGATAGAGATGTTTTTCGTCTTCTACTTTCGTCGTTGTTGTCACCGCCGCCGGATCTCGTGTCGCCGAGTATAATTAACCAACTAACGATCTAACTAACGGCTGTCACGCTGTAACAGCCAACCTCAGTAGCGGTGGCGTCGACGGTGAATCTCTTGCGTTGCTCAGACGAGGCGAATTTCATATACAGGCCTATCTTCTTGCTTACTATTACTCTCCTACCGCAATTGGCCCTGGTTCTACTAGCCCTGTAGCCAGTCCACTTGATGCAGCAGTCACTCAGCCAAATTGTCAATCAGTCAGTCAGCCTGTCAGATGTAGTCACTGTGTGTCGATTACGTAAGAACGACGCGACCGTGGGCCGGGTGGACGGTGCAGGACGGCGATACGCCCAAAGTGTCTCCGCAGATTTTTCACCACGTCCCCTCACCTTTTTTTTAGTCACACAGCAGAAGCTGCAGAAGGTGCCGAAGTGTGTGAGCTGTGTACGCTGCTGTGTTAGGAGGATGTGATGGGACGATCGTCACTAAGTTGTAACCGCAACCTAATGACGTCGATTGGGGCGGTGGCAGCGGCCATTACCACAACAACCACAACAACAACAATAAAATCAACACGACAACAACAACAACAACAACAGTTAACAACAGCAGCAACAACAACAGTTAACCACAGCAGCAACAACAACAGTTAACAACAGCAGCAACAACAACAACAGTTTACAGCAACAACCGCTGAAGCAGCAGCAGACGGTGTTGGCATCGCTAACTCTGCGCACAAATTTCAAGTTCACCAAGACGGGGCACCCCTGAATTAAGTGGGCAGTGTCACCTCTCGACGGCTGTTTGGTGGTGCCGGGCAGCAGCAGCAAAAGCGGGTGGTGACGCGTTGGGTGACGACGACCAAATAGATACACGTAGATAGATAGATTTCTTCGCTCTCCCCCCTCTCTCTCTCTCTATTTCTCTCTATCTTCCTCTTTTCTCTCTTTTTGTCCCGTGCTTGCTGCTTAGATGTCGATGCTGTCTGTGACTGCGTGCCATGGCTGAGTTTTGTTCGAGCATTTCTGTTCATCTGTTCTATCCCAAGGTCCATTAGTGTATGCGTACGTATTCTGTCCTGGCTGGGTGACACCGCCGCCGCCATGATGATGATAATGATGATAATGAAGAGAATAATAATAATGATGATGAAGCAGATGATGATGATGATGTTAGTTGTAATGATGCTGATGAGGATGGCGGTGGTGGTGATGGTGGTTATACCTACTTGTACGACTGTAGTTTCCAACCAGTCTAATTACGCCGCCCGCTACCTGGCTAACTGATAGTTCGCGTGACGAGACACCGGCTGCGACGATGACCCACCACTGCTGGCGTTGTGGCGAGCGAAAGTTTCCACAGCTGTTGATGGGGAATTGTGAAGACGGCGGATCATCGGCGCTCGCTGTAGCAAACGCCGATGTTGTGACGTCGTCGTCATCGTTGTTGCTGCTGCTGCTGCTGTCGCCGTTTCGCGTTTAGGGTATTGGGCCGCATCCGCCAATTGGCGGTCGGCGGTGACTACTCAAGGGTCCTTCTGCGCGTCTCTAAACGCCGCTTCCGTGGTGACATCTTGTTTTACCTGAGCACGCAAAACGACGCGAAACGACGACAACAACAACAACAGCAGCAGCAGCAACAACAACGCCTAACCCCAACGACAAGGACCACATTGAACGTCATTACCAAGTGAGTGCGCATTACATCACGATTTAAAAAAAGAAACTAAACGGAAGAAGGACAACGAATAGAAGGAATATGGGGAAGGAGAGATCATAGCCGATGTGATAGTCGCGCTTTAGTAAGGTTGGGACTTGGGGCAGCTGAGGGGCTTGGGCCAGCTGAGCAGCGACGATAGATGCCAAAGTTCGGGGAGACGGCGTGGTGCTGGGGGTGAGGGATAGCAGAGAGAGCTAGTCGTGGCTGTCATCTGCTAGGGTGTCGCCGGCCGGTTCGACCACCTTTCGAATTTTCTTTGAGTGATGCTCATTGGCAATAGATTAAAACCAGCGGCCAAGCTGCTGTCACAAGGACGCTTGGCAAAATCCCAGATTTCTCAACATGTGCGGCCCTTGACGCATTGAAAATATATGCCTCGCAGCCCGTAATAAAAATAAGATAGTCTTTAATTTGAAACAACCCTCTTAAAACATGTTTGTAATTCTAAGTGCCAGACACTTCGACCAACAAGTCATTAACATATTATTATTTCAGCTACTATACTAAACTGCACTATAACCGATGCCATTTATTGTATAGCCGCGGCAGTCGCAATAAGGAAGAATGTGCTTGTCCTCTCGAAAAGCATACCTTCCGGCCAACCTTTTACCAGCGAGTGCATGACAAAAGCGAAATTAACATTATTGAGATTCTGACATGGCTAGTAGATAAGCTCTAAATGGGCGATTTAGTAGCACGGTTAGCAGTGAATTAATTAAGTACAGCAATCTGGCTGATCTTGTGATCTCTACGGGCATTCAGATTGAGAGTCTTGACGCCGAAAAAAGGAGTTTCAGGCACACTTGAGTTCTTCGCTTCGAAATCGTGCTTTGGCACGAATTCGACTTTGCCTGAAGAACACAAGTCAACCTCAAAACTCAACTCCACACTCTCCAGTACCTGAAGAACCTCAAGACCTTTGTTGGCAAGGGTGAAACGTGTCTGTTTTGGTGGAAATACGATGAGTTGCTGGCACTGTTCCGCTGATGGAGGCCACAGGACAAACCAGCACCGGGGACTGCAGAGAGGTTGGGACTTTTAGAAAGTCCCCCAGCTGTCTGGTTATCAGTAATCATTGCTGCGCAGGTGCTCCCAAAGGACTTACAAGGCCGCTCCGTACGAAATTCAATCATGGGATGGGCTGGCGTGCTCAGCGCCGGAAGATCTGTCTGTGGGCATGATTGGCGAATTTCAGAGGAATGCAATAGCAGCCTGTGTGATCGCGCTCGAAAATACCTGCGAGATGATTCCAGTCACCATTTTTTATAGTTGAGCCGTGACCGTCTCCAGCACTAGCCTCGTTACTGATGCGGTGAGACCTTCGACGTCTAAAGTCGGGGGAGGCGCAGCTAGCGCAGCCGTAGCCACGAGGTAGCCGGTATTCCTGCAAGTGTCTTTAGCCCCGAAAGAGCCGTTGTGTGTCATCCGGATCTCACGTACGGGTTTCTTTGACCGCGCCTAGGGATATGGCGCAGTAAAGTCGCGGATGTTTCCGCCGAACATGATCATCGTGGACTTCGCTTTAAAGGGAAATTTCGTTCTTTATAAAGGTATGAATTTGCCTTCGTCGTGCTCTTCCTCTTCCCTTCGTCGTTGCCGCCTACGTCGTCCTTGTCAATGCGGCTCTCGCATTAAAGCTGCTTATTGTCTGGTTGGGTTTCCTTGCGCGATGGCTGCGAGAGACCTCTTGTGGATCTGGGCGATGGACTAAATGCGTCGTCTGCCACTGCATTGTCATCGGCCGGCGGATCTGCATGACATCTGCAGATGTGACGTCGTTTAGCAGCTGCACCGTCGCATGCACTATGATAACATGCTCGCACAACTCCAAATTTGATCATAATCAGTATGAATTCGGAAAGTTCTGACCAAAAGTACATACATTAAAGAAAGACGAAATTCGTAAAAAGAACAAGGAACACGAACCTTGAAACCAAACAGTTCCTTTAATCGCATGCCGAAGGCGCAGCCTCTAGGCAACGACAAGAAGCTGATGGCTCAAGATAAAAGCCGTAACCTATAATCTCTTGTGTGCCTAACCTATAATCCGTAACCTATAATCTGCGATCATAATCGCATACAAATTGCAAATCGAACACAATCAGCCGGAAGCCCCGAGAGGGGCAATTGCAATTTCTCAGAGTCACAACCACAGCATCTCAGAGCAAACACTATTGGCGAACGCTAACTGCACGCGCACTGATTGATGCAAGTATCATTGAACGAAAAACAAATTCAAACTTCCTAAAAGCAGCACGCCGCAATAATAATAATAATAATCCCTTGTAGTACAATGTATTTCTTAACAAAACAACCCTTGTAATACAATGTATTTCGTTTAGGTTTGAATGTGTATTTGTGGACAATATTGCATGCGACAATATTGCATACGACTTTCTGACAGATATAGAAAGTAAAGGCTGTTGTAGGCAGCTACTCCTGCAGCTAAGTGTCTCAATTTTGAAAGAGAAGTAAACCAGTCCACTTCTCTCAGAATTGCGGCAGCGACATCAACAAACAACATGGCAAGACACGTACGATTGCGATTTCAACAGTAAAGTCGTAGTATAAGCAGCAGTAGTTGCAGAGACGACAACAATAGCGACAGCACTGACAACAACAACAACAACAACAACAATAACCACAACAACGACATCACTGACAACAACACCAACAACAGTGACAACAACAGCAACAGCAACAACAACAGAAGAGCAGCAAAAAAGCATACCGTTGCTCCTGCCATTTCTTCATTCATCCATATGAACGAAGGAACGTGGAAGAAGCAAGCGTGTCGTCGCCAGTGTTGTCTTGTGTGTATGAGTCTTGAGAGAGATAGAGAGCGAGAGAGGGAGAGATAGAGAGAGGGGAGGGGGAGTTCCGCTAAAGGGAACCGCGAGAACCGGCGGACCGGAGGAGCAATGCTAAGAGTGGAGCTACACTCAATGGGTTGCACTGGAGGTAGCTTCGGCGTTGGCAGCTGATAGGAGAAGGAATAGTCAGTCGTCGTCGTCGTCATCGTCACTGTCGTAGCTGATGCTGGTCCTGCTGCTGTAGTTGTAGTGATAGTTGAGGAGCGAGCCTTTCATGATTCGGAAAAGCTTCGTGGAGCTACAAAAGAGGGGGAGAGAGAGAGAGAGAATAGGGAGGGAAAAGGAAGAGGGTATGATGTCCAGGCCACGCCGTGGGGCCATGGGGTTGGGCTATGGGGTTGGCTTGGCCTGCTCACGCCACTGCCTGTCTTGGCAGCACAGCCTGCCGACACGCTAGCCTGTTCAGTCAGCCTGGCCGTCGTGGTCGTGGTCGTGGTGTCGACGTGACGCGCTTACCAAGTTCGCGGTTTGTACTCGTCCGCTCGGCCGCCGCCGGCAGCAGGGCAACCCCTCGTGCGGGGGTTCCCCGCCTACTATAGTACCCCCGGCGACCGGCTCGAACGAGTCTGCTGGCAAAACTTTCGTCGTTGTCGTCGTCGCTCCCTTACTCCCCTTTCAATGCTTACCTCATGGCTCTCCTCTTCATAGGCTTGACGGCACCACCCCACGACGACGACGACGACCACCATCGCCCCACAATTGCCCCCACCGCCCCACGACTGCCCCCAGCGACACCCCCAAGCGCCATCCAGTCAGTCAGTCAGTCAGAAACCGCTCCATTCTCTTCTTTTCGAAACGGGACGTAGACCAACCGGGGTGAGGCTGGGGGCTGCTTTCGAGCTGCTGTCCAACACGCACGGGCGGCAATCCGATAACTCTACAATTTCTTGCTCTAAGGGCTATCCCCTTTTTCTTCTACTGCTGCTGCTGCTGTTGCTGCAACAACAGCAGCAGCAGGTGCAGCCTGCACTCAAAGTCCACAGCACTCGAAGCTGCTGTACAACGGACCCGTGGCGGTAGTTTGTATTAGGAGTAGTGTTGGAACAGGCATTAGCATACATAGAAGGCGTACATGTATGTTGTCGACTCGTAGTGACACTTGGTAGGTTCAAACGTCGGTAGCCATCATACCTATTTTTTGCCTCATAATATTGTACTGTTAAGGCGAGCGAGCGAACTGCGAAAAAATAAACCGAGTATGCTTGCTTGCTGTTCTGGCGGAAGGGCAAATTCCGTAGACTGAAGGTTTGCAATACGGCCATTGAATGTCGGCGCTCGAGTCTACACAGAATCTAATCATAAATCAATTAGTTGAGAAAATATTTTAAATTATTTTAAATGTTATAGTAATTTTCATAGCAAATGATGTGATTTTATCAACATCTGACGGATAATGTGCAGAGCACTTCAGGCCTTCTCTTAAATCGATTGTTTGTTTACATGACTCTAGACGAACAATAACCTTGCGACAGCTACCTTTATGGAACAGAGGCTGTTGTCATTTTACCCAGGTCGCTCGACGATGACTGTAGCTAGCGATTATTCTTGCTCGAGATTTAGATGATTGGCGTCCCACTTGCGGTGCGTTTCGTAACGCAACCTGCTATGTTTCGTCTAATTCTAAACTTAATGTTTGGGTATGCCTTTATTAATTTAGGTGTTTGTAAATCGCGATTATTGCTCCTTGGGCGACACGACTTGTTTCCCCCATATGTTTCTGTTTCCTTTTTGGCTTTATGGCTTTGGTCTAGTATGTTCGTTACTTCGTTAACTCAACTATAACCCTAATATATCTACCCGAGAAGATATTTTTAACTGTGGTTATTAACCTCAAAGTGGTTCGGACGACTTTTGGCAAATCTACGGTGAGAGCATCAACGCGTTTCGACACGCTACTTGGATGTTAGCTGCGGCCTAGCAGAGGATTATTTTCGAAGAAAATAAGCCAGCTGTCAGCTATATGAACACAGTTTATGAAGCTGTTGACAGCGATAACGCTAAGGAGCGAAGCCAACCGAAGTGTTTCATAACAGTAACAAGCGATTTCGTCCCCCCCCCCCCGTTTCTGCTATCTCTGTAGTAGTTTGGCCGGCAACGACTGTTCGGCGTGGTATCGAAGGCATGCTCGCCTAGATATATGGGAGTGCTATTTCAACTACTGCTAATAATATCGACATTTGCTAACTACTTTGGTGGCTGCTGCTGCTGCTACTTGTGGTTATGCTGCATCGGCGACTATTACGAACACAGTTTTGCTGCTGGCCGCAATTGAATTACGTTTCGATTAACAACATCAACTTCATTCTGCACTCGACTACCATCCAAATCAGAGAGAGACGAGAAGGGATAACGAGAAGCAATATAGAAACGAGAGATAATGCTATGTCTGCCATTGTCGTGGTGTGCCAGCTTCACTGACGCACAAAGAGACTGACAGAGAAACAAGGCAAGTGATAGATAGGGATAGACAAATAGAAAGAGCATGAGGGAGAGATAGACAGAAATAAGGCCGAAGACTGAAACAAAAAGGGGGAGAAGAAACGAAAGGAAGAGAGAGGCGGGGTGAGAGGAGAAGGCTATGAGGGGCAAGGAGGAAAGCCTCCTCGAGGAACTCGCAAGCGCTAAGCGAACAAATTCCGTGCCTAATGTGTCCTCAGACGACCTCATCTCTGTACGGGCTTGTTAGATATCGGAGACGACGACGACGACGATAGCGACAGTGTCGGTGTGCGGTCGGAGCCGTCGGTGGAGGTCGGAGCGCGCGTCTTTCGCCATGCGAACGAGAGAGTCGTGCTCGTCCTGGTCGTCGTCTGGGTCCTCACGTCGACGATCAAAGCGAACTCTAACGGTGTAGCAGCTACGAACTCACTCCTACGACAGACTCAGATAGATTGATAAAAGCGATAAATAAAGAGAAACACAACAATGTCGAGGTGCTAGATCGTCATAGAGGGAATCGAAGACAACAAAAAAATGAGAGCAGCGAGGGACCCATCCAGGCGAAAACATGAAAAAGTGAGCAGCCGCAGCAGCGAAAATTGTCTTGCGTTGTGGGGCAGGATCACGAAGACACGGAGACACAAAACGAGGAAGACGAGGCAGAGAAGCGTACTCGTATGATCAAATAAAAGGCCGCCTTTCATCGGGTGCGTTTATATATATATATATATATGGACACGTACGAAAAGTCGTGCAGCGGCATGTTGAGTATGTACAGAAAGCATTGCACAGGCTGCCCGTAGATTGTGCGGTCTCAGTGCGGTCCGGCTTTGACGCGATCCTAACCCCCCCCCGAAGCAAGTGTCTTGTCTGGCCTCGACTGAGTAAGGTAAGTGGTTGGCGACTAGTTGGCACCCTATACCAGCAAGACACACGACACGGCGGCTTCGGTCGCTGCCGCTCCAGCGCACCCCTCCCTACATGTCCCCTTGTCGGTGGACTTCATCAAAAGCCTACCTATTCGGCGAATCGAGACTTGATTTGCCCGTTTTATTATTTTTGCCTCATTTGGTAGCCGACGACCACGATGTTGTTCTGTTGAGGTTGCTGTTGCTACTACACTCGACTGTCACCGACCGTTCTTCTACAGCGGAGTAGCAGGATATGGGCGTCCCAGTATCAGGACACCAACTGGTGTGAGGGGGGGGGGGAATAGCGATTCTGTCTGAGCCAGTTTCTTCATCTTTAGAGATGCATACTAGCACCCCCAGTTATGTCACCCCAGGAAAGGCAACAACGATACAATCGTCGTATGCGGCGCAGATCTTTCGGTGGGGACTAAAGCAGAGGAAGGGAGGGAAAACAAAGTAGGAGAACTGAGGACACGAAGAGAAAGAAACAGACAGACAGACAGAGAAAGAAAGAAACTGGGGGAGGAAAAAAGGAAGAAAAATACGATACCTCTTGTTCTTAGCTAAGTGGTAGGCGACCGTGCGGTCAACCCACGACGGCTAACGCAATCATGCTATAGCGGTCCAATTGAGGACTCTGGTTTACCGCTAAGTGCTCATAGCGCCTGCTGCCCTGCAACAGTCTGTCTTCAAATGATTTCGATTGCTGATCATCGGCGAGTGGAGGTGTCGAGCACGCACTGTGTTCTGTGTTATGAACAGGCACTGTGTCCCGCAATGAAAATGACAAGTTTTTTTAGGTGTGGAGTTCATCGGTTTACGATAGTTGAAACAGTTATGGGGACGGGCCACGAAAATGGACGCAAACTTGCCATGCATGAACGGAAAATTGATTGACAAATCTGAAGTCTTTTGAAAGGAAAGACCAGTTATGGTGTCTGTGCCCAGGGTGGAGGGCTGTCTGTGACAAATTGCTGTATCGTAAAATTTCGCATTATAGGATAAACATTTCAGTTATAATAATAATAATAATAATAATAATAATAATAATAATAATAATAATAATAATAATAATAATAATATCTAGCCGATAAGGTGTCGGAATCCTCGTTACTGTTTGCCTTAACAAGGTTCGTCATCACCGTGGTTGCCATCTTTGTCGCTGTAGAAGTTCAATAAATGATTGATACTTGTTGTGGTGGCTACGCGTTCCGCGGTATCGACAACTGTCGCTATAACGGCAGACAAAATCACAGTGCGACAACAACAGCAACACGAAACGTTCAGCAGCACCTTTTTGGGTGCCATCTTCGTTACCATCATCGTCGTCATAGAGGGCGCTGCCCTACCGAGAATGCTCCCGGTGCGAGAGCCCGCCGACTCCGGGCTACGAGAAGGGCATCCGTTGACTGAATATGTGCTTACCTGCGAACGCGATAGATGAGGTGTGATAACGGGGTAATTCGACTTCACGTGACTTTATCACCAACACCACCACCACCCGTCTCAGCGCCACTATCGCCTCTATCATAGGTGTGTCGATGGGGTTGCTTCTGTACGTTTGCGTCTTTGGCTCAACCCAGCAGCAAGGAATTTAACACGGCAAACGACCGGTCACGCCAATAATAATAATAATAATAATAATTATTATTATTATTATTATTATTATTATTATTATTATTATTATTATTATTATTATTATTTTATTATTATTATTATTATCATTGTCGCCACCGTTATCACCAAGCACCAGTAGTACAAAATAATTATCCTACCATAGGCGCTATTCATTGGCAGGAAACAGGCAGAGCACGATGAATCTGGCTCAAACGTTCATACCTCACAATTGTGACAACTGAAAACTATAATAAAAGGTATAGTTAATATTAGTCGTATTATTAATCTAACTATTATATATATTCCCTCTCCTTCACTACAACTACCACTACAGATACTACACTTTCGATATTAGACGTCTACTCAAGGCTGGTTGCTGTTACTGCTGTTCGGTGTTACCTTTGCCATCATCGTTAGCAATGCCGTCGTATCGTGATCACCCACTGATGATGGTGGCGGCGGCAGCGGGGTCGGTTAAGTGCCCGGTAAACGACCACGGACATGTGTAGGAACATGTTCTTATCCTGTTTGTGTCAGTCATGTTATCTCTCTCTCTCTCTATATATATATATATATATATATATATATATAGTAGTATATCAGGTCGTAATAACAGCGAAGAACACAAGACGAACTTCACCATCGTTTTCTTCAGCCTGTACAGTCTGTGGGCGGCCCGTCAGAAGCACGGGGGCACTCATGGTGGTGATGCTACTGGTCAGCTTCTACTGGTTCCTTTCGGTCTGATTCCTTCTTCATCGTCGTCAGGTCTGCTATCATTATTATCTGCATGTCGTTTTTGTGTATGTAGTAGCTGGTAGAGCAGCCAACAACAGAAGAGCGAGAGAGAGAGAGAGAGAGCGAGTCAAACGAAGGGGAAGGAGAGAGAGAGAGAGTTAAAGGTAGAGAGCGTAATGGCTCAATGTAGCAGAGTTGCAATGAAATGCAGCTAGCTTTGGTCCAACACCAACGACAACTGCTGTGCGGATTCGTTGAATTGATCGGCCCTCGCCTGGATGCCGCGTCCAAGCGAAGAAGCGCTCCTGCTGCCAGCTGTCCGTGTATCGTGAAGGGTTCGTGTTGTCGTATGCCGATTAGGCAGCTCTGGAAGCCGGTTGGCCGGTTGACGGCGTTCAAAAATTATTAATGGTTCATTCAATGAACAGAGCGAGAGAGAGAGAGAGAGCAAGACAGAAAAGCAGAGAGTGAGAGTCAGGTACAGAGAGAGAGAGAGACAGGGATAAATACGCCGTTGAATACAATTACGTGTAGCCTTCTGTCTACCCTTTGGCTTCTCATGGTCACTTTAGTCATCATGCGGTGGGTTTGTGTGTTGTTTTTGCTATTAATAGTATGGATAGTATCACTAACATTAGTACTTGCTGTTAATATGATTTCGATTATTATTACTAGTATTAGTGTTTTAATATTATTATTATTATTATTATTATTATTATTATTATTATTATTATGACTACTAGTATTATTATTTCTCAAGCGAGCTTTATTGCAAACTTCCTCGAGCAAGAAAAGCAGAGTGACTTCCGCGTTCGTTCTTAGTGTTTTCTCGCCAATTGTTTGATTTACTTTCTTTATTTGTAGCTGTAAACACAGTACAGTTAAATGGCGCCTTTGTCGGCGGCTATCGGCGGCATAAACTAACGACCGTAGAAGAATAGAACGGCACGACTGACCTACATAACTCGGTCGTCAGAACCCAAAACTCGAAAACATTTTTGGGCTGACTCTCAGAAAGACTCATTTAACGTTCGCGGAATCGCTTTCGCGTTGCTTTGTAAGACAGATCCTATACATACAAATGTGCAACGGTGGGAATCGAACCTGTGCACATATGTGTCTCCTTAGGTTACAAGGCGCCCGCAAATGCATCACGTCATCGGACTCGACTAACCCAAAAGTCTGGATACCGCGCACTTTAAAACAGTGCACCCTATCGTGTAGTTCATGCTGCTGCTACTGTTGTTGCCGTCGCTTTTGTTGATGCTGTTGGTTGTCTGTTTGTACTTTGGTGCGTTTTTTTTCGTTCGCCTCTCGTTCGACCTTGCTGGTATCGTTTTGTCCATCAGAACCGAAAACAACGAGAACTACTCACGGAGGTGCGGGAAGCCGGTGTAGCGAAGCCTGTTAGGCCTCGTTCTTGGCCTCGTAGCTTTACTCCTTACTTGAGCTGATTTTGGCAGTCTTTCTACTTAAACGACGTAGCTTACAATTCTCATTGGCTTTACTAAGGACCTCTTTAGAGTCGCCGACGAGTATGATCTGCTTCAAATGAGATTGATTCTTCATCACTACTCGTACTCCTTTCAGCAATTATGCTATATTAGCGATATCAGCAAATATTGACTTAGCACAGAACACTGGTACTCCAGATGATAAAGCCCTTGCGCGTGTATTGTGTACTCGGTGCAATTCTAGAATTATCAGTCTTGTTCGCGGAGTGGCTGGGAAATGCCGCATTATTGAAGAATACAGCAATTTGTTTTCAGTTTGTTGTGGCTTACCATAAAAATGGCGTTGTTTTTCTGGTAAAATTACTTCACCCCCCTTTCAGAGGAACGCTGTGTCTTAAGCTTTAAACCTTGAGCAGTTATTGCGGCTTGATCGTTTAGAATTATACTTTCACTTAACAAGACTTTTTACGAACAGTACATCTTATGCCCACGGTGCCCTTGTGGCTGAACACGCTATCTTGACACTTGTAAAGATTTTAAGTTGCTTCCTAAGGTAGGGAGAAATGAGTTACGCACGGACAGACCCTACCTTTAGATATGGGCCAAAGAGTGTCGGAGTCACCGCAAGACTACCGGCGTTACCGACTAAAACTCCAGGTTTTCGATGGTCAGAAAGCCTTTGTAAAGCAGTCTCTCTTAAGCTTTGCTTAAGTTTATTCAGGGTGTTAAGGTTAGTAGGTGGGAGCGGTGAGTGCCTACCGGAGCAACTGGCGGGGTCACCTGTGAGGAGGGTTCACCCTAAACCAGAATTGTTCCGTTCTGCAAGTCTGCGTTGACTTTCGACGTCGTCTTTCATGACGGGGGTCTTTACAGAAGCACTCGGCTTAAGGAAAAACGAGTATCGTGTGGAACGCATAGTCTTGTGCGAATTATGTGTGCAGTGGATGCACCTGGACGTTGAAAATTGTCCAGGTAGACCTAAACATCTCTATGACCAGTTATAACTTGGGTCACAAGAAAGTCCTTGCTGCCTTCCGAACGATCCGTCCCCTCTTTGATGTCCGAACTAGATCCCGAACGTTGGCCTTAGACTCTCACCTCCGCAATTCTGCCCATTCTCGTTGCCACTCGGAAAGCATGGCTTCTTGCTCTGCCTCTCTTGCGTGTTCTGGTCTCCTTGCCACAGTCTGCGCTGTGCTTGGCAACGAGACCCTACGGAAGAGTGCCGGCTGCAACCAGGGCAGCAGCTGTACTTACTGTACGGTATGCTTGAATGATCCGTAACGCTGTCATTCGCAGGGTCTTCCTTAGCAGCGTTTTTTGTTCTCTCTGTGGCTGTTGCCGAGGTGTAACCAGACCGAACTACCGAAAAGAGCTATGGATGAGACCGCCGACATTACTAGTTTCCTCCGATCTGCTCGCTTAGGGCGTGGATGTTCGATAGACGCATCGCAGTATTGTTTTCTGCTTTCTTTGTCTTTGTCATGACAGATATTTCAGAGATCGTGGGCAATATTGAATTGATGTGTCTCATTGTCATTAAGAAACGCTGATCTGGATCCCATATTCAAGGGAAAGCCACCGTTCACAGAGTATGTTTGTACATGAGACGTACTTGCTATGACTGGCGACTTCTCGCGTTTGAACTGCTTGGTAAACTGTTTGCTATAGGAAAAAATATATATAGCCGAACTTTAACGGAATAACTTGTTCCACCTAAAAAAAAACATTTAAGAAAAAATCTACACTTTTGTGATCATAATTTACTATGCAAAAGCTGGTACGCACGAATTAGTTTCAATCAAATGTACTTTTTCTGTAAGAGCAGTCTGACGGAGCGATGTGACGAAGCGGTTGACTCAGCTGTCATCAGCGAAGGTGTCAGTTCGATTGAGCATTCGATTGCCCACACGACACACGCTGTAGATGCTCTGGGTTCGTTTTTGAGCTCTCGGCCTAAGCAATTATTACGAGACGTAGGTGAGTATCTAGACCAGCAATATAGATAAGTAACCGCAGCTATTGGTGCTTACGTGGCCGCTATGCGTTTGTTTGTATGAGCAGTGTATGTGGGTGCATGTCTTTGTCGTGATTGTTGCGGCTTTGCTGTCGTTGCCCGTTGTCGTCATAGACCGTTGAGACAGGACATTTAGAGAGCGACACGGTTTGCGCGCCCATACTCAGTGAGTATGGGCTGCCGTAGACGATCAGGCACGTGGACGGACAGGCATCAGATGCTATCATCTTGTTAGCGGAACAGTGTTGAATATTCGCGTATTCAGTTTGAGGCCGCCAAGGGAGGGTCGGAAGCCCCACTTCCCGTAGCTTCGTAGGCTTCGTAGATTCCTTGTCGGCGAGAGCATGGCTCGATGTATGACAGCGAAAACCTGGCCCAAAACGGCCCGTGGGCTCGTGCGGGATAGGACGTCACGCACTGTCGCTAAACAACGATGGACATGAATCATTAACGACCCCCCTCCCTCAGTGTGAGCAATGCACTCGGGCGCTCGGGCATGATTTATTCACGCTGTTTGTTCGCGCCACTTTGATATATATCTAGATTGATCTATATCATTGTTTATTTTCAAAGCCGCGCTTATTATACCCGTATGCATGCAGTTGGTATGTGCAGGCGGTAGTGTGGTGCAGATAAATAGTGTCTGCCCGCTAAAATGAGGCGTGGTGGAAAGTTAAAACGTGCAACACGTGCTTTACTTATGCTATACCGCAAACTATAGTTACATTGGTGTATAAAACTAATATATATATATATATATATATATATATATATATATATTATAGTATATATATATATTTCTGTACATATACATAGTTAACTTAGACTACTGCACAGTACGAACAGCTGCTTGGAGACGACGAAAAAAGCTCGTTTTCCAGAAGTGAGGCCAAAGGCCAATCGGTGGTTTGTTCAAACAGCAGAAGTCGCTGAAACAGCCCGAGACAAGAGCTCGGAAGATATGCGTGACGTTGGAAAATCAACAACATTGACATCAACAACTTAGTTGACACAGTGACTATATTATTACTGGCGGTGAGCCACGACACTGGTATTAACTCGCACGTGAAGCAGCAGAAATAGCATCTCGTCATGTCGTCGGATGTCGTCCTAGCACAAAATATGACTGTCTACTCAGTCATTGACGGTAGTCGACGTTTTTTTTTTTATCTATCCATCTATTTTCGCCAGCCTCTCTCGTTGGCATTGAAGTGAAGGAGATTTTTCCTAGTCAACGTACACATATGAAAGCCTTCGCGCAAATACTTGCATCTTTGCAGGGTCCCCCTCTCTTTGTCTCTAGTTCTCCTAAAATCTGTCCTTCTCTCGCTTTATGAAAATATATATGCGTGTGTGTGCACTTGCATTTTTACATGTTTTTCTTCCTTTTTCATTTCTTCAGCTGTTTCTTTGTAAATATACAATATATAGCAATCGAGGACACCAGTTGGTGTCGTTCAAAAACGTGCACAAACAGCACGAGACGCGGCAGCGGGTCAATTGAGGTGCGCCTTCGTTCAAATATTACTCCCTGTGATAAGCTGTTTAAAATAATAATAGTAATAATAATAGTAATAGTAATAATAATAATAATAATAATAATAATAATTATTATTAATTATTATTATTATTATTATTATTATTATTATTATAACATTAATAATTATAATAATTGTCACCTTGTCGTGACTGTAGACTATGACGCTCTAGTGATCTACCCAGACTAATTTTACTGAAAACGTATGTTTATATTTCATCATATTGATAATATTCAATGCTAATTTTACTGTTTTTTTTCTAATTAATTTACCTCCATTTTTTATTTTTATTTTAAAAGTTAATTTTCTTCTGCTTCTTCTTATGATTGCGAATCATAGCCATCATGTCAGGCGGACTGGACAGTATTTAGCGATGTGCTGCTCGAACAGGTGTTGTTTAGAAAGCGATAACATAAAATCACACAAGGTAGATTCAAACTGACATTCAAATGTATATAATACTCACTTGTATATGTCTATTTGCTCTATCTTGCTTGTGAGGGCCAGTTGGGGGGGGGGGGGGGAGGGGCGATGCCTAGGGTGCGAGCCTGAAAAGACAATGGCGGCCATGGCGAGTGACGCTGTTCCTGCTGGTTATGTTATCCGTTCAAGTTCACCATGGTTTGATTATAGTTAAGGTGCTAATGGTTATGATGCGGCTGCTGCTGCCGCTGTTGCCGGCGACACCACGCTGGTGTCGACAATGGTGATGATACTTTCGTATCTGACGCGACTAGGCACCGACAACAGGCCTATGAACAGCAGCTAGAAGATTAATGAAAACCTAATCATTATCTGACTGGCGGTCGCGGTGGCCACCGCCTGTTCTCACCTCGCTTCTTTTCCCTCCCTTCCCCCCTCCCTCTTTTCCTACGACTTCAGCACTTCAGCCGCAGCGCGCACCTTACTGCACACACGGTCCAATTCAATCGAATCGTTCGTCAGTCAGTCAGTGATCGTCACTTGGGCGATGGTTGGAGATCAACTGCAACCTCCGGCAAGCGCAACAGACGTAAACAATATGTACATGTATATACATGTATATATATATATATATATGCACATATGTCGCCCCCGCGGGGGGTACCTAAACGATGTTGACGGCGGCGGCACCAATGACAGCAGCAGCACCAGCAGCTCAAAGTTGTTCGATTCGCTAGTGAAACAGACAATCATCATGTATAGGAATCTCTTGGTTCACTCTCTCATCGCCTCGCCCATTCCCTCTTTATCCGCCTCGTCACTCTGGGTCTGTTAGCTTTTCGCCCCCGGCGTGCGTAAGACGTGTTCGCTGTACGAGCAGTAGCTGTCAACAACAATAACAACAACAACACTACAAGCAACAACAACAACGACAACACTACAAGCAACAGCAACAACAACAACACTACAAACAACAACAACAGCAACACACAGAACATTTTACAGGCTCTCGTTAAAGTACGGCGAGTGTTCGATCAGAGCTACGACGGCAACGGACAGACGACTAAACGAGAATGAAACGACACAAGGAAGAAACAAGAAGGAGAGGAAGAAAAAGAAGACGAAAACAGAAATGAAGCAAAATTCATTTTTCATTTTTCCAATATCGCGGTCGTTGCGGTGGTGGCGGCGTCGATTCAACTGTCATCGTTCTCGAGAATTATAGGCGTAGTTTTTGTTGTTGTTTGTTGTTACCGTTGTTTGTTGTCGTTGTTGTCGTGCTTCGTAGTAATACGCTGTTATTGTTTTAGCGTTACTGTTGTTGACCTTGTTGTTGTTGTTGGTGTTGCTTATATCGATTATTCCTGTCGTTGTTCCTCTTGTTGTTGTTGTCAATGAACTCTCTCTCTCTGTCGTTTGAACCTTTCAGCTGCTATATCTTGCTATATAGTCTACAAGGTTCTGCTGCCGCCTTGGTATCGTAATTAGCGCACGTGCTTTTCCAATCTCTCACGGTATTGCACCTAATATTGATGTTGCTTGGTTTCTGGGCATATGAACCTACAATGCCGCGTTAAAAAATTAAGTTTGTCTGGGGCTGCCGGCACATATATAATAACAGTAAAGGATATGGTATGCAGCGATGTTATCGGGCTCATTTGTCAGCTAGTGTACTCTAATTTCCCGTCAGCGTCTTTGTTTATTGACAAATGCTATTTGTCAAATGCTATCAAGCGAAACACGTGTCCAACAAAAACAGAAAAAAGCAGTAACAAATTACAGTGGTGAGAAAGAGGTAATGCAGATCAAAGAGCAAACGTCACGGAGATATACCTAATTCAAGCCGTTTGATCATCTGCAAGCAATCATTGTATTAAGCATGGTGGCTCTATTGTCCTAGTCTGCGTAATTTCCCGCGATATTGGCTACTCCCCTTCAAATAAAACATTAGGCATATTAACAATAGTTATGACAGCAATTACCGCAACAAAACAAACACAATAGCAACTTTACATAGGTCGGCAACACAAACAAAAGTGCTCGAACTGAGAACAACAAGAAGAGAAACCAGAGCAACTAGCACTAACAACAATAACTAATAGAACAACGACGACGACGACCACAACCGCAAGAACAACAATAATGCGAAATTCGGCATTTTAGATCGTTGTTACCCTGTACTAAACAAATGCGTTGATGAACGGCGGCGGTCAACGACGCCATCATTAACAACAATAGTGGCAAAGACAGCAGCAGCAACAACAACAACAGCAACAACAACATCCAGCAACAACAACAACGACAACAACAGCAGCAGCAGCAACAACAACAATAATGCTAGTAATTTTACCGATAACTGAAACAACAACAACCATAACAACGCAAGCAACAACGACCATCTCAACAAAAAACAACAACAACAACAACAACAACAGCTTCTTTTGTCGTATCTCTGGCATCGTGTGCGTGTTTGCACGTACACACATACACACTTCGTTTTGTGCTTGCGTGCGTCGTGCGGTGGCAGGGCTGCCTATGCACGCGCGTGCACGCATGAGCATGTACGGGTGCGCGGATTATCGGCGTTATTCAGCAGCTCTTCAAGGTGGCATTTCGTTCAGCAAACGTTTCTCAGCTGCCATTTTGTCTACGAAGTGTCGTCATCCTCATACATTCATTCCATCCGTCCCGCTATCCATCCATCCATCGTCGTCGTGGTCGCCGGCAACGATATTGCCAACGTTGTCAGCTCTCAGCTCTTATCAGACGCCGAAATGGCGACCGAATTGAACCGCCTCCTCTAGCCGTGGGGCACTGCACCCCCCTCCCAACTGCAGGCGGCAGCATTGCAAGCTAATAGCTGCAGAGCCTGTCGACGGCGGGCCAGTATGCTGTCTCTGGTCTCTGCTCTCTGGTTTCGTTCCCTGCGTACAACATGAATGCCCACCCGACCACCCGCTCGTAGTGAGTCTGCCTCAATGGCCGTACGCCGTGCGACCGTATGTCTGCTTGGCCATGACGAGTACGGGTTTGACGGTTGCCATGACAACGACGCCGACAATGAAGACGACGACGATGAAGATGAAGAAGAAGAGGACGTGGGCACGACAACAGGGACGTTACGGCAAGCGTATACGAGCGAGGGTGGGGGTTGTGGGGATCGACACTAATTCACCCCGAGTGTCTTGGATGCAGCAGCGGCAGCAGCTATGGCGCCCACACCCTGTGGCGTCCGCCACACCGTCGTCGGCTCGACATCTTTGCCGACAGATGACCAGAGAAGACGAAGAAGAAGAAGGAAAAGAAAATGCATCAGCAACGACTTCTTCTCCTGCGACTTCTGCTGTTGTTGCTGCTGGTGCTGCAAACGCAGCAACAACGACAACCGAAAAAAATCCGGCCTTCGGCCTCAAAGTCGAGAAGCTCATTAATTCTCGCTGCCGCTACTTCTGCTGCTGTTGATGGTGATTATGATGATGATGCTGCTGCTGCTGCTGCCGCCGCTACTCGGTAAGCATTGAACGAACGTTAACTATAACACCGTCATTAATTTGCTGTAGCAATATGCACAACGAACGCAATCATGCTGTATCTCTCTCTCTCTCTCTCTCTCTCTCTCTATATATATATATATATATATATATATATATAATATACATATATAAGGAGAACATACTTTGATTTACTATCCCGGTTAGTTTGCGTTATTTTTACTGCCTCAACCAAGGCTCTAACGGCATTCCGGGCATACTAGTCCTGCTTCATCGTCCTGCATCTATTTGGAATACTGACGATAACTTAACATTCGAAGTACTGAAATATATATATATATATATATATATATATCGCTGCTTCATCGCTCTGCATCTATTTGGAATACTGACGATAACTTAACATTCGAGGTACTGAAATATATATATATATATATGCAAAGGCATTTTATTTTGAGGCAAGTGTCATATAAGTTATTGTTATTATGTCAAAGTATATTAAGCGGATCAGCCACAGACAGGCAATTTCATAAAGTTCAACGGCAGCTATGGCTTTTGAGCGAAAATTATCAAAACTTTTCTCATGGGAGTCTCATATGGAGTGGGAATCCAGTAGTGCTTAGTAGTCAGTAGTCGCGTAAAAATAAATTGAGTCTGACACATGCAGAATTTCAATGATGAATCGTTGCGAATACTTTCAATTTGGCTTTCGCGGAAAGGAAACGTGAACAAGTGAGCGGCAAAGGTGGCCTTCTCCGCGTATGTAGCTTCTCCGAGCAGATGCCTTACTTGTATACAACTAGCTTACTAATATATATATATACAAATTCGTAATTTTTTGCACATAATGCAGAATTTTTCAACACCGATGCAAAAAGTTCCTTGGGCGTTTCTCGCACTAACCGCTATATAGTGGTCGCAGTCCACGAGTTTCTCCACGTTCTCGGTGCATCCAAGGGCTCCTAGAATGGCAGATGTTGACTACACATCTACCGTCATGTAGATGTGTGGTCGCGTGGAGTATTCTGCCGTTCAACGTATCATGGGGCGGTTTGTGTAAACGTCGCTTCGGTAAGTAGCCTCTCACAGTTGAACAAATCTTGTGTGTAGGGAAAAATGTACCAAATATAGGTGAGAATATTAGAACATATATATATATATAATATATATATATATATATATATATATATATATGTACATTCCTGGTGCCGGGCCCTCTGTGATCAAGATGGCAGAGACCCACTCCAAGAGGCGAGATCAAGGGGGCCTGGTCATTACACTTAAGCAGGGCTGAGACCAGCCAATCTCCCAAACTGGGAAAATGGGGCATGCAATTTTTGGCATATGTCGGTACATGCACGCTCGTAACATGAGTGATAAGTATACGTGAGGCTTGTATATAGTGTAAAAATGGTCGACAATTTCTTTCTTGAACAGCAAAGTTTCAGATCGGCGGGAATTGCCGCCAAGTGCCATCATCATGGCGGTTGCTACAGCGTGTGTTCGTTTGTGTCCATCCCGGGGATTCGTCACGGATCTTGTAAAGTAGTTGAGCGCACGCCACACTTCATTCCCTGGCGCCCGTTTCTCGGCGTTTTCCTACCACCTCACAGCGCAGCAACCTATTGACAACCTCTTCGGACTTTCACTCTCAGTGCGGTCTCTCGGTCTAACTGCCCTTACGAAACGAACGAGCCATCAAGATCTTTGAATTGAGGTTATTAATCTGGACATGTGTAGACGTCTGGGCGTATATGTGCCGGCAATATATGTGTTCGTATGTGTGTGTATGTGTTCATACAGTTAAAGTCTTTCTGCTCCATCTTAGCTGTGGTGTCTCGTTAGCAAAACAAGGTGAGGTATAGAGCGAACAATGTATACACGGACTCATATATATATATATATATATATATATTATAGAAAGAGAGACAGATCGATACTCTAACAAAAAAAATACAAGTGGTGTTCGATGACGGCGGTAGGGATACAACGGCCAGTGCGGCCATTTTGTGGCGTTTAAGAGCACGATCTCACCAGTATAGTGTAAACTTGCGTGAACTAAACTCCAGCGTTCGTTCTCCTTCAATATATATATATATATATATATTTAAATATAATTTTTGTTTCTTGTTGTTCCTCGCTCTCTTCCTCTATCTGTGTCTGTTATTCGCCGCACACTTAAAGCAATTGTGAGGTGATGACGAATCCCACCCACCCACAAGTCGCTGACGTACGCGTCAAGATTAAGTGCCTTCTTGCGTGAACGCCAGCATGAATGCCACCGGCGCCACCGCCAGCATCGTCGGCGGTCCCATCAACTACGACCTGAACTAGACTCAATGAGGGGGCACGCACCTAGTGTACAACCCACTTCTCGTAGGGCTCGCACCCCGCGAGGGGATCGAGTTCTTCTCTGTTGTTGCCCTTGTCTCTCTCTCTCTTTCGTTTTTTTTGCATCTCTGTAGATATATATATATACATTATATATATAACGAATCGTCAGGCCTCCTTAGGCCGTTCAGTAGGGAATTCAAAACAAGTGTGTGCTGCTCCTGCTGCTGGTGGAGCTGTTTAACAGTGCCCGTCGTGAAGCGGCTACCGATGACAAACAGCTTACCGTTGGCAGGGACCGCGTTGGTGGCAGGTATATCGTAGCGGGCAATCTTTGAGTACGCCCGCCACAATAGCAAAAACAACAACAATAGCAGTAGCAACAACAGCATCATCATCATCTGTAGTAACAACAGCAGAAAAGACGACGACAACGACAAAAACAACAACAACAGCAACAACAACAACACAACAACAACAATCGTTCACTTTGCTGCTCTCGCTTTTACGCGCTCGAAATAGACAGGAGGGGGAACAGGAGGAACCGAGCCCAAGAAAACGGGAGCGCGAAATTCGATCCGACTCATCCATCTCCATGATGCTGCTTCTGATGATGTCGATGTCGATGATGATGTTGATGATGATGGTAATGATAACGATGATAAGGCCAGAAGGATGGTGGTGATGGTGATGTTGAAGTGAGAGACGTCTACCATCGACCTGGATCGGCCTACCAACAATATCACCATCAAGACTACCGTAAGGACGGACCTCCGGGTGTCTGCAGCTGCCTTGGAACAATAAGCACCTCGGCCTCGCAGTAGCAGGCCTGATAGGAGCCAGCACGGTAGACCATATGTGCCCCTTGGGACGGGAAGTTCGTATTCGTAATAGTTAGACGACGACGACGATGACTACGACGACACAACAACAACAACAACAACAACAACAACGATGACAACGATGACAAACTTGATGGACGATGGCGTAGCTCTATAACGCAACAGTCACATCGCGACCGCTGCTGCTGCTGCTGTTGCTGCCGCCGCCGCCGCTTTCTACTAACATAAATATATTAAACTTACCTAATTGAAAACCAACTAATAATAGTTATTACATTATAAATAAAGAGCAGCGTTGTTCGCCGTTAACAACGACCTCGATTAGCAGATACAGATTGCCCGTTTGATCGACTGGAATGTTTTGGCAGTTGCGGCATCTTAATCGTTCGCGTGTCTGGGCCGCTGCATCGTCTTGACACCTAGGGGGGCAAATGGGCAATAGAAATTGTACATAAATTCGGTAAGCACAAAATTAATCCTTAACCAACTACTTAAGGCCTGACCAACCTTAAGGCTGAACAACGCGTAGTCTAGTCTATGATCGTTTACGTTTTGCCATTTGTGTGATGTTTACAGATTTGTGGAAGTTTTGCGCAGTTTACAGTACATGCCAAACTACGTGATTTAGTATTGGCACAGAAATAATTCGCACAGAAATTTTACGTTTCAAACTAACGATCGACCACATTTCCATTATGTTTCAACGTTTGCATAAAGTGCTCTCATTATGGGAATGTCCGAGTTATTATAAATTAGGATCGATCGTAAAGAAAAAAGGAGCCAAAAATAGGCCGCGTGTAAAAGCGCAGAAAGTACATATTGTTTATTTCGCAATAACATTGCATTTCAAGATGTTACATAATTACAATACAGTTCAGTATATACAATTTGAACACTTAAGCGACCGTCCCACCGAAAAGCGCGGAAAGTAATCATCCTTAGTAGCCATAGTAAAACATTGTACTGATATTAGGAATAATCATACCTGTTATCACATTTTATTATTACAGTAATACAATTAATAGATTGCTACTCGTTAATTTGTAATCCTAATACTACAATTACGACTGCTTGATTAGTTCGTAATAACCAGTATCTCAATAGCGATACTCTAATAAATAGTATGCGCTAATTCTCGCGACCTCGAGGTGTTCTTAGAAGGGAGGGAAGGTGTCGAATTTTTCAATTCATGCAATTTGTTGCTGGTAGCGGTAGTCGTCTGCGCAGTTTTAGTGGTGCGGCGCTTGAACGTTTTAATTTGACAACAGGCGCAACCTCGTTGCTGCCAAACGAAGCTGGCCAGCTTCTCCCTCGAACCCACACAGCCACAGAGCAAAGGGCCAATTCGAACTCTATCGGCGAGCGACCGAGATAGCGTGCGGCGTGCAGCACGAGCGACTTTAAAGCAATCAACTAATGGCTTCCTCCTACGATGTGTCGACCGTTGAGAGCAGTGAATGTGTGAATATATATATATATAGCTCGTGCGGGTTCCCATTTCCTCAGATATTTGCTCTCTCTCTCTCTCCCTCTATCTATGTTACTGCCACTCTCTTGGTCTTCAGACTCTGCCTGAAGACCTGATCCTCGCGTTGTAGCGCCCAGCATCGGCTCTAACGAGATATTTCGTCGTTTCTAGCGGCAGCGACGGGCGGCGGCGGGCTGAGTTCGCGCAGTCGGACTAATTTAGACAGTGGACGGACTCCAGCCAGCTTCGGGGGAGGAAGGGGGTTGTTGGGGTTAGCAAGCTGGGCAACCTTGTATGTTATGTCTTTGTGCGCCACCTTGCCGCCGCCATGAAGGCACCGACTTGGAACATCGACACTCCTCAACCTCCTCATGCCCCCCCCCCCCGTATTCCCTCTTCCCCGAGCGCCCCCGACTACTTCTGCGGAGTGGCACACGACACCGTGTGCCGCTCCGCAGAGGTAGTTGGGGGGGGGGGGGTAGTTGGACACCGTTAGCCACCCCTCTGCATAGGCGCGCACACACGCACACAGATATATAGAGCGAGACGGGCGGACATACAGATATACATTGGCGCACTAATACGGAGGTAAAAAGTAGGCATACATACATATACATGCACACACATATAGAGGAGCGCAAACTCATACGTGCTAGGTGTGTCCAGAAGGATCGATTGGCCGCAGAAGAAGCCGCAGCAGCGCAAGTTTAACTGGGTGCAACAGGAATGCTGCAACTTGGTACGGTGACCATGGTCGGAGGCTGGGGGGTATCGCCGACTAGTCATGGTGAGTAGCAGCCATCGTCGTAGTAGCAGTAGTGGTGGTCGAAATAGTGGCTGTTAGCAAAAGTGGTGGGGGTGGCAGGGTGGTGGTGTTAACCTAAAGCCTCGAAGTGCTCAAACTGTGTGACGACAGGTTACTACACCCTGCAATACACACGAGTATTTTGTGGATATGTGTGTGTGTTTGTGTGTCTCAGAGAGCGGACGGTCTTGAAAAATGGGGAAAACAGGTCGGTGACAGATGCTGCTGCTACTGTTACCCCTGCTTCTACTCGTTCTCCTGAGCAGAACGAGTTCGGGTTAGCTCTCCGATCTTGCGCTTGATGCGGCCGCTATTGGCGTTACTATCTCTATCTCGTTGTTGTTGTCGTCGTCGTCTCCGTTGTTGCTATCGTTATTGTTGTTGTGGTGTTTTCCTGGAAACACTCGCTGGAGACATCATTCAGTCAATGGCACGCCTTGCCACCTTCTGCCAAAGATGAGCTTGCACGCTTCTATGTTTGGATAAGTATCTCCATATATTCCTTTAGTGGCCCCTATTTAAAACTTAGCTGCTAGTCCTCCAGCAGAGCAACATTTCCCCCCCCCCGATTATGTACATGAAGATTTTGAGCCTGGTGCTGATGCTGTTACTGTAGCAACAGCAGCACCTTCTGTTACTGCTGCTACAGCCAGGTATGGTGGAAGCCGCGTTAAAGGCGCGAGGAGCGTATCCGGACGTACAGCCCAGCTGCTGGTGCTTCAGCTACTAATTCCACAAAGACTAGATATATTGATGCTAATAATGATGGTCATGAACAACAAGATGGCGTCGACGAGGACCACCTCCCTCACCACCCTCCTCAAGTCCATCACAAGCATCAGCAGTGCCATTGGCTGCATACTAAAGAAAGTAAAGTTTTCAGGCTGACCCATAGCCAAGATTTAGCGTCCACGGAACTGTTTTTCACATTGCTTCATAGACGGATCCCCATAAATACAAATGTGCAACTGTGGGGTTCGAACCCGCGCACCTATGTGTCTCCTCCGGTTGCGAGGCGCAGACTTAAAAGCCACCACGCCACCGGGTTGCATACTACCACTACTACTACTGTCTCTAGTACTACTACTACTACTATTACTCCTACTTCTAATACAACTATAGAACTGCGCCTACTATAAGAGCACTGCACAAAATGAATATGGCTGACGATCATGATATGGGGATGTGTGCGTGTGAGGGCGCGTGCTTTTCCTCGCCGTCTCCGCCATTTTCTCCCTCTTCCTGCTCGCGAACGGCATTGGTGGCTTCACTACCTCTGGCGACCGTCATCGTCGTCGAACTCGTCGGCCTTCTTCTCCGATCCGGCAATAGTTGCTTGCGGCACGTCCGTTTGCTCAAGGGAGCGGCCGGTTTGTCAATCAGTAGCGATAGGTTGGTCGCTGGGTCGCTCGGCAAAGACGCGTCTTTGCCGCCGCCGCCGCCGAGCGACAGACGACACCTCGAACAGCCAGCGGCAGATTGGCCGAAATGCATTTTCGTCTCACTTGTCTGTCCAACACGGCGCATATGTCTGCTTGGCTGCCTGGCTGTATGTATGTGTCTATATATATATATATATATATATATATATATATTTATATATGTGTAAATATTTGGGGTTATGGGGTGGGGCCAACGCCGGTGTCGTCCCGGTGAATGGCAACATGCTAACCAATCAGCAAGTATACCAAACATCCAAGACAGACATTCTCAATGAAATGACAATAGCGCGTATTCGGTGGCGTTCGTTGACATTACGCGAGGTAAGTAACGTGCTTATTTTTTGTCCCTTTCTCGAGACTTTCTGGAAGAAACAAAACCGCACATTACTTACCGCTACACCGCTGGACTGCTTAGGCAGTGCTTCCAAGAGACTACATCGAGAACAAATGTAGCAAATGCCTATCATCGCTCGTAAGGCATGCAATTGCGTATAGCTTTGACACCGCTCACCATGGTATCGGTATTGTTATCAGTTCTATACTGACCTACTACGCGCCACTGTCACGATTGGAGAAAGCTTTGGTGAACAAACAGAAACCTGCTGAACTGGCCGGCCGTTCCGAGGGAGGTTATTTTGCGTCTATTTTGTAAGAAAGTTCAATATTTTATACACAGCAACTGGTGCAAGGGCCATTTGGTAAACTCCGTAGTGTCCATGCAGTCAGCTCATAGTGCGCAACGGCAAACGCCAACAACAACAATCACGACAAAGACAATCTCTAATCTGATTGAACAAATATTTGTCCCAGAATATGCTCATCATCATCATCATTACTTCGAGACTTCAGTATGATCGCAGTTAGCGTGAATTTCAACAATGACGCACAATTTTATGACTCCGAAGAGAAAGAGTGCGGCGGTGATACGCCCAGGTGTAAAGTGCTGCGGCCAAAGACAGATCCAATAAAACGGCTGAATGGGACAGGTCCAATAAACGGCTAAGCAAAATGAGCACGTAGAGTTTGCGAAAAGAATGGGATAGGGAAAGATCCCGGCTTTGCTCTCTGTAGTATCGAGCGTCTCCGCGCTCGAGCTATGAGATGGCACACTCGAATATTGGAACAATCCAAGCCACGGCATTTAGTTAGTCCTATCACGGGCAGCTGCAGCAGCGGCAGCACCAGCAGCAGATTCTGCCGTTATTGGCATAAGCGCCAGGTACTGTCGTGTGTCGTATTATCGTGCAATAGTTTCTCTACGCAACCGACGCTAACTTTGCTCTAACTCTTTGCCAACAAGTTGATCTTCTACGTAAAATCATCACAATATTTGACTCGCAATAGCCTGATCTTTGTTTGACCAGGGCCAGGCGACGGTTTTATAGGATCTGCCCCAAATCCTATAAAACCGTCGCCAAACAAGGATTTGAGTCTGCATCGTTCTGCTGATGTGTGTTTAAATGCGCCTCCAAATTTGACCCTCGATTACGGAATGCTCTCATTGCTGACTATTACTGCAAAGCAAGGGCAAAAAACGAACATATATATACACTCCTAAATGGAAGATCATTTCAAAAACATGTGAGAAAACCCCACGTATTAGTACATAACAAACAACATATATATATATATATATATATATATATATATATATATATATTGCATCAATACGAATAAACGCAGCCACAAAGCGTGTATTGTTGTTGCTGTTGTTCTTGTTGCATATTTGATTTAACAGAGTAGATCATTCTCTTCTGCTTCGCAACTTGAAACATTTAGGTATCCACATATGTACAGTGCCTTTATAAGTCTCTTGTTCTTTCTAAACTTACATATTGCTCTCCTGCCTGGGAGCCCCATCTGTCTAAATACAGAAAGCTAGTGAAAAGCGTCCAAAACACATTCCTGAGACGCCTGCGGATCAGGTGTGCCCTCAAAGCGTGTTAGTGATGCAATTCCTAGTATTGACTTACTTTCCATGCAAGGCAACTTATCTGCTCTACGTCAACTGAGCAAGTAAAGGTGAGTTTACGTTATGTTATATTCTTATAAGTGTACTCTCATTACTTACTACTTATTATATGTATTATTATTACAAATGCTATATTTCTGGACTCCTTCTGGCTTTTTGGGAGTGCGTTGTTTCATAATCCCAAATAGAGAATTAACCCTAAACAATTTCCGAACGCCGCTCGTTGCCTGCCACAGATCTACAAGCGGCCGTAGCATATCACACAATTAGGCCCTTTAAATTTTAGCACTGTCATCATTCTTGGAGTCAATACCAAGTCAAAACCACAAGCGGCTCAGTTGCTTTTAAGAGTTGCAGCGGTGTGCGCTTTTTCTCGAGAGAAGGGTCAATAATTGCCGTCTCCTGATTTTCGGAAAACAAGGAGGTCCAAGATGAGCGTTCAATTGCATCGACGTTTGACTTGTTTCGACGTTAGTCGCACCCGATCAATGTATGGTGCTTTGCACATGCATGAACTTGTTTGGCTGTATCATCGCTACATCTGCACTCCAAGGGCTGCAACAGTAAATATAATCGAATAGTAGCAACCACGCAGTACAAACAACGGTTACATTACTAAAGAAAAATCAACGACTGCAATGACAATGTGTCCTGCCTAAGGAGAAATAACAATGACATTGTTATTTCTCCTTTGCATCAGTAACAACAACAGCAGCAGCAGCAGCAACAACAACGACATAACTTACTGTCGGGCAAAACGACGAAACTCACGCTAACAACAAGTTCAGTCCTAGCTAGCCTACACCTATAACACTCAGTCCGTGCGAATAACATAACAATACTAGCAACTACACTAGCATAAGCACTCCGCACCGCACAACAAGAACCGCAATAACAACACCAACAACAAATGTGTTAGTAACGACAACCCAAGCAACAAGTATAAAAACAAAAACAGCAACAACAACAACTAGTGTATTAACAACAACAACATCAACAGAACAACAACTATAACGACGACAGCAGCAACAAATATAACAACAACAGCAGCAACAAATATAACAATAACAACAACAACAACGACAACAATGACGGGTATTGTCGGCCGCAATGATCGAATTAAGACAACAACATTTCGCAACGCCGAGAAAGTTGCTTTTCTCCGTCTTCTCTCTCTCTCTCTCACACACACACTCTATATATCTATATCTATTGCTTTTTTCCGTAGTCTTTCCGTCGCCAGACATTGATCCATCCACCTGGTTTGGCAGGAGACACAGACCAGACCCCAACAGATCAATACAGACGGACGGACAGACAGTCGGTTGGTCAATCAGTTATTCAGTCAATCGCCGTTTGATCATCAGCCTCCTACCGCGCCCGGCAGAAGACAACCAGCGAATCCCACCAGCTCACTCATCTTCCTTTAGCATCTTGGATTCGCCAGCGTCTTTTTCTTCTTTTTTTCTTCTTCGTTGCTGCTGCTGCTGGCAGCAACTATTTGGCATGATTGTCTTCCTGTCTGCCTATATTTCGCTACCTCTCTTACTCTTTCTTCCATGCTCTATCTAGTATATATATATATATATATATATACATATATATATATATATATATATATATATATATATATATATACATATATGCGTGATTGATGGGTCGCGTGATTGATGAGTGCAAATGAACGACATCATTCATTGGCGTGCATCTTCAGTGGCATGACTACACTGGCCAAAGTTGTTGTTTTTATTGCTGCTGCTGTTGTTGTTGTTGTTGCTGTTGTTGCCATGCCGTCCGCTATATATTTCCACTTTTACCGACTTTTCTTCGGCTTCTTTCTCCTATTATTATGAGTCTCACCAGAATGATGATGATGATGATGATTGATGATGAGGACGGTGTTCTTCACTATCATCATCATCATCATCGTCATCATTATCATCACCATTGTTATCATTAATAACGTTGTTAGTGGTGTTATCATCGTGATTTTTATTGGTGCTAATGTTATTATTATTATTATTACGATGGCCACGACGAAGAGTGACCTGAAGCAGTCAAGCCCGACAAATGGTCAACGGTGGAAGAGTTCTCGCTGGCCAGTCAGCCAGCCAGTCAGTTCGGTATAGCGTTCCGTCTTCATTAACTACAACAACAGCAACAACAACAACAACAATAACGAGAACAACAACCACCACCACTACAACAGCAGCAACAACAACAACAACAAAAACGACAATAACAACAACATTAACCACAACAACAACAACAACGACAATAACGACAATAACAACAACATTAACCACAACAACAACAACTACTACTGACTACTACTTCAGCAACAACTACGCCAACAATATCAACAAGATGGGTCGAACTCCGACGACGACGACGACGAGAACAACAACATCAACGGGTGGGAGGCGGGAATCGGAAAGACGGATACGGTCGGCAGTGCCAACGAGATGAAAAAGAAATAAGGAAGATAATGAGTTTGTTTGCCAATGACTGATTTTGCTCAGCAGCCGTCAGTGGACCAGTCAGACAGTTATTAGTCAATTCAATCAGTCAATCAATAATCTTGCTGCTCTTCAACATAATCATCATCATCATCGTTCTTGTCTACATAATCATAAAACTCCTTTTCATCTTTGTCGGTATAGTTAACGCTACCAACGTTATCAACGCCAATTGTGTACCGGATGCCGGATAAGATGGACGGTGGGCGACAAAGTGTGATGAGTGACAAAACAAATTCTCACTGGTGATGTAATCATCACGATGGTGATGAAGATGAGAACGGTAATCGAGATTCTGGTAGTGAGAATGATGGTGACAATGCATGAAACGACGGTGGATTATATTTGTATCGAATTACCATCTCCAAGGCCACGACGGATTATTAATATATTTCGACTGCCTATGTGGACAGCGCACGTTGCTAATGGCAGCAGTGGCAACAACAACAACAACAACAAGAGCAGCAGCAGCAAACAACAACAAAATAACAACCACAGCAAAAACAACAATAATGATATCAACAATTGCAAGAACAATTACAACACCATTAAAATCATCACTAGCGAGAACAACGACAACAACAGCCCGCTGCGTACAACACTATAGTAAAGCAACAAATATGAAATTAGTAAAAAGCAAATGTAACAACAAGAACAACAACAACGATGGCGACGATGATAAGCTCCCTGAATGAACTAATCTACGAATTGGCCGATATATGAAGGATCTACGCCAATGAAGCTCCACAGAATTATTCACCTGCTTGCAGCACGAGGTTCGACCACGGCTGTCGTAGATCAGGTTCTGCTGTAGATGGTGACGCTATATATCATAATGGCGTTCGTATTATGCAAAGCAGGTCCGATTAGTCAATAAACACTAGAAGATGTAGAGAGCTCAACACATCGTCCCGTAGGTTGCCTGCGGCAGTACACAGATGCTATTTACTTGATCTGGCGTCGGCACGCGGAGGCCTGCTTGAGCCTGCAGCGAGGTACGGTTCGAAGATATGGGCGTTCATCCCCGCCATCAGCTTTTAAAAAGACAAATGGTTATCTCGTTGCCTTCTTAAGGCCGATTACGGTCAGAATAAACGCAACAGAGCGGTGGGTGAAGCCAGAATGGTAAAAAATCTTTGCTTTCCGGCATCGTTTGACAGATTTGCCATCAGGTGTGCGGCCTATTGCAATCCGTTCCATGTGTGCGCTTCAATGTACAGCAAAATAATCAAGATAATTTTGGGAGTTTTTAGGAGCTAGGTAGAGCTAGGTAGAGCAGTTTTCAGTTACACATAGAGTAACGCACAAAACACTCTATTAAACTTGATTATGACATTATACAACATGTGCCTTTTTACATGACAAGATCCCGCAGGACATCCCGGGATAGCTAACGTCTTAAACTACTCTCCTCCTTCGATCGTTTGAAGCTAAACATATGCAGTTCATGACTGATAAACTAAGGGACATTATTGGTTTTTAGTAGGTTGGAGCGCCAGACTACCGGCCCACACCTGCAGACAAAAAGCACATGTGCTGCGTTGGCTATCTACCCATTCGGTTGGAAATCTTTGACTTTTGGGAGGCCTGGGTTCGAGACCCAAACCGGCAACTCCTAAAATGGTTTTCATGGTTTCCAATTTAAACAAGGTGAATACCGGAGTGGCCTAATAATCGACTATGGTCGGAAAAAAACGAGGAGCACAGATACCTCAATAAAAAGAGATGGCGCATTACCATCCAGCGCCCCATTAAGTTTTAGCGTTTAACTTGCCAAATACTATATTAGAGTCTTCATTCTTTCATCTTTCGTCAATATACCTATTTGCCTAACATCCCATTATAAGATAGCATCTTTATGGTTAGTCTTTACTAACACTAAAATCACTTTTCGCTTCTGCATTGAGGAATGCTTAACGGATATTTCCAGTTGCTTCTGCCATATGCCTCTTAATTCGGTTGAAGTATCGTCGAACATTGAGCGGAAACCTATTAACTTATTAATTTAGTTTACTTTATAAAATATTAGTAGTATAATTATATACATGTGTTAGGGTTCTCACAGAGACGGCTATATGTCAGTTTCAATATGTTTTGATGTAAAAAATAAGATCGTATTGTGCCAACCGACAAAACAGTTTTTGTTTAACGAGGGCCATGCCATGCAGCCATATGCACGTGGAGTAAATTTCCATTGAATATTCATCAAATTCAGATTCCTCGTTTTGCCCAGTATATATACTTAGGAAATGTACGTTTTAGTGGAATAGTAAAAGCTGGTTCGCAATATAGAGTCGCTTATCACTGACTGCGTTCAACTTTTTATTGGACCTTTTTACATGTAGGAATGATCATACTGCAATAGACAGCCATTTGGTGCGTTTGCGAGAGGCACCATAGAACAACATAGATGTTGTGATTGGCTATTATTAGGCCAATGTTGCAAAACTTGTTGTAACTTGAAAAAATCGTGTGTGACCGAACCGAAGCTCAAGGGTAGCCGTCACACCACTGCACGAGTGCCTGCGCGAGATACAAAGGCAACGTTAAATAAACAAACGTGATAAACAAAAATGATACGTGTAACATATACATAATGTATTACATTGAAAATAAACTCTTTTATATTACTAGAACTTCATTATACACAATAAACAAACAAACAAACAATCATTTATTACCCAAGCTGAGTCTATGTTACATATGAATTTGATATTTGCCAGCTTGATCAGCTGTTGTACAGAGTAGACGTGTTCAACATTTGCTCCCACGTTAAATAATACACCTAGCAACATACTTCGACCGACAAAACTGTCGAGCCAATCGTTTTCGAATCAACAGTCTCAGTCCCAAGACAGTTGACATGTGTGGCAAATGACTAACGTTGTTCTGGCGTCAGGACGCGAACACCCCGAAAACTCCTTCTGAAGCAGAAGACTTGCACTGCACTTCGCTGCTTCGATCAGAGAGAGATAGATTTGGCTGGATGGCGAACTTGGCCTGAACTGTTGCTGGCTACGTCTGCCAATGCAGCCAAGATCAAATAACCATCACTATAAAACCATCACCAGCTTGCCTATAGGAGGGCCACGAAGTTCGTATGTTGTGTGAACTTGACTTGAGCGTGTTTGTGTGTTTTGGCTGTTTGCTGCTAATGTTGCTGCTGCTAATAAAATTGCTGAAAACTGCTTAGCAGAAAATGTTATTTTCTGCTACTGCTACAACTATTGCTAATGCAGTAGTTGGCTTGGGCTGTGTATAAGTGCTCAAGCGTTCGCGTGTTTTCTTACGTCGGCGGCAGCGGTGGTGGCGGCGGCTGTGGCGATGGCCACGGCGAGCTACACCAGACATAATTTGCGTTGAGCATCCGTTTGAGTCGTCGCATCATGACACCACTACCATGGCCACCACCACCATCATAATAAATGTGTGTCCATGAATCTCGTGCTTAGATCTATCTGTCTACAGACTATCCGTGTAACTGACTATCTGTCTGCCTGTCTGTATGTATGTATGTATGTGCGTCCGTCTGTGTTTTTGTTTGTCTGTTTATTTGTCTTGTTGTTGTTATTGGTGTTGTTGTTGTTATTGGTGTTGTTGTTATTGGTGTTGTTGTTGTTGTTGGTGGTGGTGGTCTGTCATTCTACTATGGTGCGCTACGATCATGCTTCATTTTGCATTCGACGCGGCGCATGTTGACATCAGCGCGGACACCGTGACCGCCGTAGCAGCAATGGTGTAGCAGCAGTGGTGGAAGTAGTCAAAGTCGTAGTCGTAGAAGTAGTGGCAGGAGTTGTGAACGCCAGCCCGCCTCAACATGAACAGCAACAACATAACAGCCGCGCTAAGCGAGTCTGACACAAGTCGTGGTGGCAACGGTAGCAGCGGCGGCCCAACGTAGCCCAACGCTACAAACCCGTAGGTAGCAAAGATGCTGCCAGAGAGGCAGAGTACCAGCAGTAACAGGAATACCGCCAGCAGCAGCAGCTCCAGCAACAGCAACCGCAGACGGAGAGCAGAAACTGATACTAAGAAATGTACAAAAAGAGTGTCATACTACGCCCTTTGGCGCGATGACGTCGGTTGGTAAAGGTGGTGTGGGATGACGTTGTTATTGCTGTTGTTGTTGTTGTTGTTGTTGTTGTTGTTGTTGTTGTTGTTGTTGTTGCAGTTGTTGTTGTTGTTGTTGCAGTTGTTGTTGTTGTTGTTGTTGTTTTTGCTGCTGCTGTTGTCGTTCTTGTTGTTGTTGCTGTTATTGTTGCTGTTGTCGTTGTTGTTGTTGTTGTTGTCGTTGTTGTTGTTGTTGCTGCTGTCGCTTGGACGGCCCGTGAAACCTCATCTCTCACTTTCTTTCGCTGTTTCTGTTTCCCTCTCTCTGCCTAACGTTTTCCCCTCTGTATATATATATATATATATATATATATATATATATATATTTGTATATCTTGCTGACATTCATTCTCGACGCCGTGTTGTCCTTTCGCGCGTTGTCCGCCGTCGCCACCTGTTGACAGATGCAAATGCACTCTGTTCCGCGGCTTGCCATCGTCGTCTTCTTGTTGTCGTCGTTGTTCGTGCCCTTATTGCCGATTGCTCGTTTCTTGTCGTTGTCCTGCTGATGTTCCTGCCAATGTTTCTGCCGCTGGTGCTGAAGGAAGCAAGCAAGCAAGGATGATGGCGGCGGCTGGTGGCGACGAGTGGCGGCGATCTCGCCGCCACGCGATGATCGCCACTTTTGGTTCGTTGTTTCTGCACCGCAAACGATACACGCGTTTCCTGCGTTCAGTGTAGGACCTCCTCCCGACGTAGGTGGTCGTGGAGGTGAGCACACAAACGGGCAAGCATCACGTTGATATTGCCAATGTTGTTGTTGTTGTTGTGGTTGCTGTTGTTGCTGTTATTGTCGTTGTTGTTACTGTTGTGGTTGTTGCTGCCGTTGTGTTGTTGTTGTCGTCGTCGTTGTCGTTAGGTAGAGATGTCTACGACAAAGACGAAATGCGAGTCAGTCACTGGCTTCGATTGTGGGAGGGAGGAAATTAATGGGCGGGTCGCTGAATCTGCTTCTGCTGAGTCGCGGCCGAAGCGACGATATCTCTCTCGGTGCGAGCTGGAAATAAGAAGAAGGCGGACACAGTCGTAGTCGTGGTAATAGTAGTTGTCGTCATAGTAATACTAGTTCTCCGGCCCTGGAAAACTTACCTAAGGTGCAGGGGGTTACACACAAACGCGGGAGAAGTCTGACAGTGGTTAGTTAGAAATGACTCAAAATCATTTAAAAAGGTAATTGTAGTAATAGTAGTAGTTGCAGTGGTGGTAAACTTAACGGTCAAGTCTATCCTACAGATCAGCCGGAAGAGAACGAGGGAGTTAATGACCATGCTTTAGGGCCGGCAAATCCCATGCAGTGATCAAGCTCAGAAAGTCTGCACAAACAGAACTTGGCTCAAATTGAAGGCGTCGGAAAGAGCGCCATGCGTCCGCTGAGTGTAGGTGCTTGGGTCCTCTCTAACATGGCTAAGCTAATATGCTGTTTACGTCCCCGTATAAGACGAAGTCGCACGTGCGTGTAAAGGAGCAAACCTAGGAGAGGAGATGCTTGGCGCATACACAAGAACAGCTTACAATCAGAACCTGCCGGAAGAAGCCTAGGTATCTTGAGAAAGACGTATATTGAGAGATCACACAATCAAAAGACGTTATCATACGCGAGCAGGGAAAGATAACACATCATACGAGGACCACAACTGGGTCGATAGCAAGCATCGCAGGACCGCTAGGTGATGTGGAGCTAAGGGCTCCAGACCAGGGCTGAAAGGCTACCGCTGAGGTCAAGCATGGGCAACTCGACTTATACAAGACACGGAGTCATGGAGGAGGTGGGACAAGACTAGCGGTTAGCGGCCAACACCGCTTCCAGCATGATCTGTGTCGGAGGCCCTAGACCCCGAAAAGCCCACAGCGAGCAATAGTACTTAGTAAGCCGTCCTCTACTGTACAAACTTTCGCGAACATATAAGCAGGCCGTTGAGAGATTGTGATAGATGCTGCAACAAGCTGAGTCTCGGACTGAAATTCGAACACAAATATATGCTTCTAAAAGACTATATACAAAGCGCAATGCAAGCGAAAGAGCATATGGGTCGAGAAGGAATAAAACCGACGACAATTGAAGGAGCAACTAGAACAACGTCACCAGAAAGCCAGTCGACTGGCTAGCCCAAACGAAGTCTACCACTATCTAGAAGTGTGCATGGTACGCTTGGCAGAAGGCAAAGAGAGATTGTTTAATGAGGAGTTTTCTCTAACATCGAAGTAGGCCCTGCGAGAGTAACGCCCCGGCGTAAGTCTCACACAAGCTGCCGACTAACTTGGATACACGTAAGTGTGTTTTCCCACCTCCTCAGAAGACAAAGCAGAAGTGGTATTGGAAGTCACAGTAGTGTAAGGCGAAGTGCCGCCAACAGTTGTCGATGAAGCCTATGATGAAGGCCACGGTAATACGGGCCAGGCGTATTTAACACGGGCGCCTCCCTTCGTTCCGGGCGCTGCTGTCAATGTGTCAATGTTTCTAGCCGACACTGTTTGCCACTCACTATAAGCCGCATAGCCCGCCATTTCTAGTGAGGCGTGAGGAAATCAGGACTGAGACGAGCGAGAAGGACGGTGACGGTGTGACATGATGACGGTGTCGCACCGCCGACAAAAACCAACATGGCACCATCGAAATATTTCGTGGTTTTCAGACGATGCGGTTGATATTGTGGTTGCTGCTGCTGTTGTTGTTGTTGTTGTGGTTGCTGCCGCTGTTGTCATTGTTGTTTCTGTTATTGCTGCCGCTGCCGATGCTGTTGTTATTGTTGTTTCTGTTATTGCTGCTGCTGCCGATGCTGTTGTTGTCGGTGCTGTTGAAACTGCTGCTACTGCTGATGCTGTTGTCGTGTTGTTGTTGTTGCTGTTGTTGTTGTGGTTGTTGCTGTTGCTGTTGTTGTCGTTGTTGTTGCTGTCGTTGCTATTGCTGTTGTTGTCGTCGTCGTCGTCGTCGTTGTCGTTAGGCAGAGATGTCTACGACAAAGACGAAATGCGTCGTTTTTTCGAATGTTGCTCGTACTGAACTTCGTCAGCTGCGTAGAATGATGTGACAGTTGGATGGAGCTAGAGCATGAAGCCCGAGTTGTCATCATCGCTCTTCACCTCTGAATATGGCTTCGTTGTCGTTGTTGTCGCTGTCGTCGTCATCATCATCATCATCATGTTCGCCGCCGCCGCCGTCGTCGTTGGGTCGCTCAGCAGAAGAGTCACGCCCGCCTCTGTCGCTTTCGTCGTAGTTGTCGGTGTAGCGATCGCTATGGCCCGGCTGAGGATGTGGACATCGGCGTCTGACGCTTGTTCGTCGAGTGCGCGGCGTTGAACTTCGACGCTTCGGCCGCGGCCAGAACGGATGTCTTCTATGCATCGACGGCCGACCTACGTAAGTCGAACGAGCGAGCAAACGAACCACAGCAAGCTAGCGCAAAGTAGACGTAACGTGTAGAGAAACGGATTGTCAGAGCGAGTCAGGCACTCGACCTGTTGCAAGATCGTCATAGCCGTAATAATCATCATCATCATCGTCGTCGTCATCGTCGCCGTCGACGCTACCGCCACCGCCGCCATTGCCGGATCGTCGGCATAATACTAATAGTAATAATGTTGAACGAAGGCAGTTGTTGCTGTTGTGGTTGTGTTTGCCGTAAAGTGCGCTGGGCCCCGCTATGATGCTGGCTGGTTGGTTGGTTGGTTGGTGGTGTCACCAGCACGGATCTTGTTGCGCTGCTGTTGCTGCTGCTGCTGTTCCCTGGCCTCGCCTACGACGACATTGGCGGTACAAAAATCCACCTTACCACACGAAGGGAACAGGCGCGCGTCAACACACGCACAACCTATATATATATATATATATATATATATAGATATACGACACGTAGACACCGCGAACCGTCCATGAATAATAATTACAATAGGCGCATGAGCAACAACCGAACAGCGAGCGACAGAGCGCTCGGTGGCAGCTTCTCAGCCAGCAGCGACTCATAAAGAACTCACTCATGTGTCTGGCTGTCTCTGGCCATGCTAGGCAACAGCGACCACGATCAAATATGGCGACAAGTCTGTCGTTGCCTTGATACTTAAACGCAGCAGCAGCAGCAACGACAACAACAACAACATAGAAGCAACAACAACATGGGAGCAACATCAACAACAACACCAGAGCAACAACAACATATGAGCAACATCAACAACAACAACACAAGAGCAACAACAATGACAACATAGGAGCAACAACAATGACAACACAGGAACAAGTACAACACTGTAGTAGCAACAAGAAAAGTATAGGAGAAACAACGACAACAATATAGGAGCAGCACCAACAACAATAGCGACAACAACAACATTAAAAACATAAAGAACAATAATAATAACAACAACAACTCGTACAGACAAGGTAGGCGATTGACCATTCTGTGAAGGAAGAATGACTTGTTGACTCACGCGTCCTTCGTGTTGTTGAACAGGCAGCAACGCACAGCCGAAACTGCATGACTTTCGAGTAGGCCAAACACGTACAAACGTACACAATGTGTGCCTTGTTGACCTCAACTGGTGCTTCTTGACCAAACCAAACCATTCTCCGCGATGCGCGATGTTGCTCTCATGCAGTGTATTCTTCCTGCAGGAGTCTATCGAATGACCACGGTCTGTTTGACTCGTGTGCTGTTGTGATAGAGCGCTGCTACATTGATTGTAGAGATGTTCAATTACTGCAAACGTCATGTCGACATAGACGTGTCCTTGAGACGGCCTGAATGTCATTCAGTTTGGAAATCGTCTTCTCGAGACGATGGAGTTTTGCCGTACCAGTCATGTGGCAAATCAAATCTCATCTACAGATACACGAGTGAAACACCCCTTTGCCCCTACAAAGACTACTTCTGGACTTCGTAAGTAAGACCGGAACGCAGCCAAAGGATATACCGATGTCGACTCTGAAGCGATTTTAGATCAAATTAGATTTTCTGCCTGCGTAGCAGAATTGCCGAGTGCAGTCCTAAAGTACAGACTACAGACTAGGGCTGCACCTGGGCACCAAAATAACCGACGACAATACGACCACTATCACGATAGGTTCGGAGTTGATTGGCCGTTAAGAGTTGTCCAGTTCAAGAATGACGATATGGTCTTTGCCGCCCTCCTATTGACAAGTCTCGCGCGCACCGCTTTGCAATGCCTTGATATGCACGACGCACGATATGTGCGTCTTCTTAAGCGTATATGCATACATTTCCGTACATGCATGCGTATGTATATATCTAAGCACAGATAAGTACCTAGCTATCAACGTACAGATTACAAACTCATAGATGAATTACGTAAGAAAACGTGTGCTGACTAGTGCACAGCGAGATGAGTACGCGCACGTTTGAAACATAACATAATAAAGGTAGACTTAAAAAGTATTTGATATTCTATATCTATTATTTAATTGATAATTAATAATATTTAATTAAATAGTTACAATAGAACTATTTAACTATTCTTAATGGTTCCCCATTAAGAATAGCATTCAAAGATTACTAGCCTTATTAAAGACAGGAAAGCTCATTTTGTCTCTCAATGTAGCGCGCGTGCGGCCCCGAACATCTAAGGGCATCACAGACCTGTTATTGCTCTGTTTCAAAGTGTTAAACACACTTGATCCCATTAAGGAACGCCACAGAAGACGAGATTCTGTGTGTTACTTAATAGGCTAGAGTCTCGTTCGTTATCGGAATTAACCAGACAAATCACGCCACCAACTAAGAACGGCCATGCACCACCATCCACCAAATCAAGAAAGAGCTATCAATCTGTCAATCCTTCTAGGAACAGCGAGCGAATGAGCAAGCAGACAGGCATACATAAGACCTGCTAACAGACTGTGTTGAATTGCTCTGAAACAAACACGTTCAGAGAAACAAAGCGCTGGACGCATACGAGTGAAAGGATGCTGCAGGGAAATCCTGAAGACCAAGCGTTTGATAAAAAAAATATCAGCAGTAACGCATATACCTGTATGGTAAAATGGAGAAATAAATGGTGAAAAAATAAGTCCCGCTTGAAAAGCAAGCTGGTTTTAAGGCAACTCAGCATACCAAAAATATTGTCTTGGTGTCGACATCGATGTAAGAAAGCTACAAATAAATATAATAAAAACGGCAAAGTTGTTCAGATACTCTTGACTAACATGAGGGTATAAACTTAATATATTTTACCCTAATCAGAAATTGTTTGTATTGTCTAAAAGAGCTAACGTACTAAAGTTAACTAAATAAAACTAACCTGCAGTGGAGATTCCCAAAACCACTTGCCTCTTTTGCTGTCAATGTTGCTGAATTGAAGGTACAACTGTTTGAGTCGAACAAGACTTATAACGGCCACGGGGTATCTTTCTGGACTCAGTGATCTAAAGTGGTCTTTGTATATATATATATATATATATATATATATATATATATATATATATATATATATATATATATATATATATATATTGATTTCTCGTATGCCATGTATACATTAATATATACATCATCATTTTATATCAGGGGCGTCTAGAGCCGCAGCATATTACCTAAACATCCATACACCAATGTATCCTCCTCCAAAACCAACTAAGTGCACTTCGCTAAAACCCATCTCTCCTTTGTTATAACGGCCTGGCTTTTTCTCTGCAGTTGGGCCTCAAGATAGAGCCCCTGACAGGTTTAGAATTAAAAATATTTTTACAGAGGTTGTTTTTAATTTAACGGAAATGTATAAGGTATATATTACTCAATGCTGACTTTTGTACACAGCCCCCCCTCCCCAAAACTGTATATTATTTTACACTATGCTTCACTGACTCATTTCCCAATCCTCAGACTCGACACTCTATATTTTCCCCATCCGTTAATTTAGCTCGCTGTATCCAGCATATCCTTTTACCGTTTTTTCTTATGTCTGCTAAACCAGATCTGGCCCCCATCAACAACTGATATTTGCCCGTATATGCTTTTGTACCCAGTCTCCCTATCCGCGAATTTTACTTTGTGATCCCATTTCGGTTTTGCCATCAGCACCTAATCTGTTTACCTAAATATTTTATTTGCAACATTTTTAAACCTTGTACTAATCCTCACACCGTGTTATTCCTGTACAAATATTCTAGTAACTGTACGCAGCGTTACTCAAAAAATGTCCCCAACATAATTTCATAACTTTGTTCTATCCAATATACTTTTGTATACCTTAGATCCAACAACCCTGCCTCAAACCCTTCTTTTCGCAATTTCGATGCTTCTATAACCCGACTTTGAAAAAATCAAAATGCTCCACCACTCTCGTTCCTCCTCTTTTGAACTGCCTTCCTTATCTTACAGCAGTTTTTTCATACACCTCCCTAATTTTCTCGTCTACCTGCTTTTCCCCACTTGCCACCAACATGTGTTGTATGTATTTTCTCTGCCTCCATATGTATTTACCTAGTAATTTATTTTGTATAACAACTGCCTGCCCCGGTCTCCTCTCTTTCCGCTTACTTCGCCCATTCATGATCATTTCCAATATTGAATGCTTTCTCTTCATCCATCCTGATTTCCGCTACCTAGTTATCTACTTTGCCCGTCGTCAATTCATAGTCTACGCATGACTTCCTTTCCCTAAGAGTGTACGTATATCTCCCTTCTGCCCACGAGTCCAAATTTAAAATTTGAATTTATCTCGACTTTTCTAGTTGTATCAGTCTCCTGCTCGCTCTGTCTTTACTTCTAGCTGTTCGATATGTGCATCCTAATCTTTCAGACAAATTACTCGTTCTTTATCCTGGCATTCCCCATTGACCTTATTTCACTCTTTTCCTGGCATTCCTCATTGACCTATTCCGTACTTTTTTAAACAGAAATTTACGTTCTTTTCTGTGTTGCTTGGCGTTCAGTATACACCTATACCTGCCTATGTTATCCCCACTGCCATGGTGTATCTCAATAACTACCAGATCCTTTTTTTTGACAGTTACAACCTCTTTGTACGAAATAGCATTTCTGGTTAATGGATATCCCAATACCCTCAGTTTTATTGGTTGTTTTATTCACACACACACATATATATATATATATATATATATATATATATATATATACATAAACTGCGGCAGCATTAAAATATGTAAATAAAAGACAGCGGGTGTTAAAGCCGACGACGCGATAGGCTGCATTAAGATACCGATACAATACGTAAAGAAGAAAAGCCGCTACACTATTTTAAATATAATCTGTGTTTGTAATGCCTGGCCACCAGGGTCAGAGTGATTGTTGTCCACATTTGTCGTTGCTTTGAGTCATATTAATGTTGTTATTATTCGTTACTATTGTTGTTACTTCTTCTAAACCTACTACGATTACGACGACTTGAATGTTTCTATTATAGTTTTGCTTTCTGTCTACACGTTGTCCACAGTTCGCTGGTCAGCGATCCATCTCCGTGTCCTTCGAATTTAGATATATATATATATATATATATATATATATATATATATATAAGTCCTAGTGTTGAGTGCAAGAAGAAACGAGCCGATTGACAGGTGCCGCCAAGAGACAGACAAGCGCTAATCGATTAATCTTCACTTGTTTCAATTGATAAATAGATAGCTGAGCGGTTTGTTACAATGTTGTTGTTTTTCGTCACCACTGTTACGCTTGTTGTCTTGGTGCCGGGCGTCGCGCTGTTTTTGTCGCTGCTGTCTTTATGGTCGCTGATATGGAGTTGTTGGTTCGAATCGTAATAACAACAACAATAACAGTAACGAAAACTTGGTTGTTTTTCGTAGTACCCACACACCGGCTGAGCTGTCACGCAACGGAGCGGCTAGCCACATGATAGAGCTTGTTAACGAGCGATTCGTGCAACCAATCCGCGTCTCTCCTCGGCGTCATCGGCGGCCACTGATCAGTTCGTCGTAGACGTGGAGGCGATAGGCCCGAATTGGCGACAACAGTTATGCCTGCGGGTCACTCGCTGGCTTCCCTTGCTATTGCACATTTTTACTAATTTCTTGCTTTGCTTGAGAGCAATCGTGTCCTCTGCAATCTCTATACAACTGATACTAAAGGAGAGGCAAAATGTTCTATATATATATATCTACCGAAATTATTCATGCTCTTTACCTAAATCGAAAACATTAAGGGGCTCAAATAGAAGGATGCTTCATTTATGAATATACTCTTCCTCATTTTTATGACACTCCGCAGGTAATTATACGTTTAAATCTCAGTTTTAAGAACATTCTTCTCTTTTAAAACGGACGAGTATTTTACCACCTTCTATATGCACTAAGGAAGTGGCTCTATTTCTGTTAAGCGCATTTGCATTCATATTTGTTTTGTAATAATTTAACGGAAATAATAAAGCAAGGCGCTATAGACATTGTCTGTTTCAGTTTCTGTTAACTTCTAGAAATTTACGAACAATAATTACTCTATTTATGCTAATAAATCTTGACCGAACGCATTTACAAATGTACAACATGCCAAAAATACACTACTATAGCTTAAACTCGTAGACCAAAATACTCCCGCTTCGAACTTGTGCTAGGAATTTGTTTACTTTATGCTAAAAAATAGCGAACTGCGCAGAAAAATGTATTCCAATAGCAAAATCATCATAAATACAAATACTATAACGGGGTAACTTGCATGCGAAGCGCTTTTCCTTGCGGGCTTAAAATAATCACAACAAAGATGGAAAAGCGTGAAGAAGCCTCTTGTGAAGGTTCTCGGTTGCCTGGATTTGATAGTTTTGTTTACTCACACTTCCAATAAGATAAAAACGTCATCACGATGCATTATTATCTCGAAAGCCCTACTGGCAAAGCATAGCCGCTTTGTAGGCTCGAGGTCCTACGTCAGCTGGATAATATACGTATACATCGCCAGATCCGACCTCAGAATGCACCAGGTTGAAAAAAAAGAGCAAAATACCCGGCTGTTAGGCACGTTGCCGAACCGATATTTCCAGACATTGTTCCACACTGTCGGTCACAGTGATGATACATTTCAGCTGAACAAGCACTCCGCGGTCTTCGACGGCTTGGCAAACTACGTATTGAATCTGTGCTGCAAAACTCTTGCACAAGTTTACGAATAGTGTTCTTACAAGGCCGGTTATGTCGACCGTAAATTGTACGAAGGGGTCGCCAACACGCTCGTGCGGAGCTACTCCTTTAATGATATATCTTCGCAAACTCTACGCTTGACTGGCGGATCCATCTTAGATTCGACACCCCTAGTCTGTTCTGCTCACGCAGAAAGATATGAGATCACGAGAGTGAGGACAGCGCTGAGCGCAGGAACTTCTAAATGGCGGTAGCTGATTTTTTGGACACTCAGCTATATATATATATATATATATAGCGGCAGACTTATGACACAGCGCGCCAGCATACAGCATAGCATAGATAGTAAACCGCGGCATACAGAGCGACCATAATAAGCGTCAATGAACCGATGAGATCGTCATCTGTCTGCCATTGACAGCCAGTTTACAACTGCTGGTTGTTGCAACATCACCATCATCAGCAGCGATATCCGCAGTAGCAGAGGTTAGAGCGGCGGCAGTGTGCGTCCTTCCTTGAGCGTCAAATAGTGATCGTTGTTGGCAAAGTCGTAGTACTAATAGTGGTCGTCGTCGTCGGCGTCACCGTCGCCGTACTGATCGGAGTAGATGTGGGGTAGAGCGGTAACGCGCGCGCGCAGACCACGGACGGCCGTCTAATCGCCGCATCACGACGACGCGTATGTAAAGGAGCCAATGAGCCAATGAGCGGTCATCGCGGGCCGGGCTCCGTTCACGCACCGACGCTGACGCTGGCGCCGGCGCGTGCGCGCTGCGAGAAAGACAAGCGGGAAAACAGGTACGGCAGGGAATGAGGACACAACGAGAAAAAAAGGAAACGAACCAGCGGACAGATGAACGAAGGACGAATCCGCAGGCAGGCAGGCAGACAGACATACAGACAGGCAGAGATGCTCGGATATGGGAAAAATACGCGACGCAAAAATGCCGGTCGGGCGATCGGCAAGTGATGAGGATGCGGCAGCAGCAGCAGTAGCACCCACAGCCAACAACACACAACGAGTTGCAATAACAACAACAACTGCAGGAGTGGCAACAACAAAAACAACGTTAGCAGCAACAAACAACAATAACCATACCAGCAACAACTGCAGTTGCAACAATAACCAGAACAGCAACAACTGTAGTTGCAGCAATAACAGTAGCAACAACTGTAGTTACAACAATGACAGCAGCACCAACGACCAAACGAAAAACAGCAACAACGACGATGATACTGATGAAAACAGCAATAACAAGTGCAGGTGCCAAAACCGGGCATTGTTGTTACGTAGCTAGACGCACCGCAGAACCGTAAAAACAGTAGAGCTTAGGAGATTTATAGAAACACAAATGAGGAAGAATTGTGCGGGTGTGAGGTGAACGAGGGTGCCCCGACCCGACAGAAGATTGAAAACGAGACGATAAAATGGAAAACAGCTAGAAAGGTGAATAATCGAAAAAGGCGACAGAAGAGGAAAACGAAAGGGAGATACATTTAAAACAGAAAATCAAAAGCAGAAAATAACGACGCACACGAAAATCCCCACCGAACAAGGGAAAACAACAACAACAGCAGTAGCAGCAGCATCCAACCAAACAGCGGAGGAAAACGGCAAAATGATAACAACAACCGCAACAGCAGGGACAACAACAACAACAACAACAACAATAACAGGGACAACAACAACGGCGCAGCTGAATGGGCCAGATGTGTCAGCAGGCCAACGGCAAAGGACCCGACGCCATAAGGGACCCCCACTTACTGACTCTGATGGCTGCGGCAAATCACCTTTAACGTCGTCATCATCGTCCTCTTCGATGAATCGATACGTGATGCTGTTGCTGCTTCTGGAGGTGCTGCTGACCGTTTCTGCTGTTAATGACGACCCGGCCAGGTCCAGCGTACGGGGTAAACGCGTCGCCATCGGCGGCCGATGGACTTAATGGCCAGGTGGAAGAACTGAGGTGAAATGAGGTGCTGCGGTTATGAGGTGAGGTTATGATGATGGAGTCGTGGCAAAGTCGTGGAGAACCCGGCGGTGTGTCGGCGGCGATGCCACAGAACAGCAACAACATCAACAACAACAGCAGCAGCAGCAGCCAATTGTTGTTGCTGATATTAGTACTTCTGCCGTTGCTGTTGTGGCAGCCCCAACGGATCGTACCCAAGTGCTGACGTTGTCTTTGCGATTGTTGTTGTTGTTGTTGTTGTTGTTATTATTACTGTGGTTATTATTGTTGCCGTTATTGTCAGCTGTAGCTAGAAACAAGTGCCATTCCACCGTCGACCGGGAGCACAAGAAAGCTGGCAGTATCTCTATGGCTGGCTGCCGCCCCCGCCAGAAGAGTGTCGAATGCCAAAAAGCGTCAGCTGCTAACGAAATGCGATGTAGGCGAAAACCCGAAAAAACAAATGGCAAGAAAACGTTAAATTAAAATTAGCGATGCGCGTATAGAATACCTGTAAACGAGCAGCCCAGTCTAACCGGTACAGAGAATAAGAAAAAAACGTCGTGCAGCGTGTTTGATGACGGCGCCGGTGATGCAATTACAAAACATCTGGTCTAGCACATCGATAGTATCACGCCGAAGAATTCTTGCCTCAGCTGGACCCATCGCTGCTGCATGATACTAAACCAACGGCGTATCCAAGAACATATTATATTTTATATATCATAATGAAAACATATAATATGCTGAGACTGCGTAATATATATATATATATATATATATAACACTTTTAGTTTATGTTGTTAATTTTTTAATGAAAATAGTATTTAATTGACTGTAGGGTATTTGATTGTTGTACGGAATCTCAGGAAGCCCTGCGGCGGAACAAAGATACCTTGTAGCTGAACTCCGCTCGAAACGCGATGCCATATTAATACTTTCCAGAAGACGACACTCCTTTGTGACCGCGTTTTGTCTTTTTTTTAGCTTTTTGAAAATGTTTAACGTTTCCTGATCTATTGATTCATCCGTCTCTATGTCGATCGGCTGGACGATTAGCTGCAGAATAAATTCTCGATATTTCGCTAATTTGCGGTTTTTCGCAAGACAAGCAGAGGCGTCAGTACCGGCAGCCCGGCGTGTTCGAGCAACATAGCTGTTGGCAAGTGTCCATGACAAGGTGACGTCCCATACAAGTAGGCGGCTTCCCTTCCAAGAAGTTATCATTTGAACGTTCGGGCGTACGAAACAATCAAAAATCTAAGGTCGAGTGGCTCTTTCATAGCGGGTACCCCCGTGCATTCTGCAGTGTCCGGCAGACAACGTCTTTAGTGCGTAGTGTCGCGGATAGCTAGCCGCGCGAGAGAAGGGCCTGTAGCCACTTGCCTTTCATCAGATTGAAGAAAGCTTGTAGTCTAGCCCTTTCAGTCTCGTCGTTTGTGTCTGAGATGAAGAAGAAGGAGGCTTGTTTCCGCTCCACAACCGAAAATGCGGTCGAAATATCTTTGCGTTGCGAGAGATCGGAAAAGGCTTCCATTGCGCTTTAAAGTCTTCCAGGCTCGTACACGAAGCCCATTCGATCACTTCAGATGTACTTTCCGGCTGGCCGGCCGATTGGAAGCAATTAAATTTGAAAATCTGTGGTTGAGCACGACATATCATTGGCTGTGCGAACAACGAGGCTACCTGCGCCAGTGGGCAATGCAGCTTGGGCCATTCGTTGTCTCCTGGGCGCAATAAGCACTCAAACGTCACAGTAACTTGTTAAAAAATATTGGCTGTATATAATTATGTATAGTAAAACACATTTTATTTAACTCATGTTGGTGAAATTATGTATATTAAAACACATTTTATTTAACTCATGTTGGGTGTAAACAATTGTTCTCCAGTGAACGTGTCGACAAACTACATCAGCCCTAAATCCAAGCCTGGTAACGATCACCTGGACTAGGTGCCAAGCACCGTCGTGGCGTTACGTTGGATATCCAAATAACAGCCTTTGCCGGAAAATTTCACCAGCGCGTGGGTTCTCGTGGCCAATCTGACACACTTGCATACCTTAGTACTTCCTCAGTCATTTTATCTGGGCCCGCTAAAGTCTCAAAGGCCAAATTTCGAAAATCCATACGGTCTCCGATAGATGCGCACCTTCGACACTTATTTGGTATATATATATATATATATATATATATATATATATGAATATTAAGCTATCATAATAAATTTATTTTCAGCATAATACATTATGCATATGTTACACGTATCACGATGAATCAGCTAAGCTAATATATATATATATATATATATATATTACGTGCTTTACACGCAGAACCTCGCACAGGCTAGAAATACTACGTGTTTAAGACTGATATATTATATAGTATCTTCTTAAATAGGGAAGTAAAATCAACTAACTACAACGGCAGCTATTATTGACCCACGTGCCGCTTGTAATGTATTTGACTTAGTAAGTTGTTCATTCAGGTAAGGCGTAGTCTTCTGACATTCCTAGCATGCGTATTGGAGCAGTGTACTCCCACATAATTCGTATGTCGTTATCGTACACTAGCAGAATGGGATTTTGGCGTTTCGTTTTCCAGTCGCATTAATTATGCCATACGCTTAGAGTATGGCATTATGAGAAACAGAAGCTAAGATTGATCGAGTTCACCTGAATAGGCCGTGACCCGGTTGATGATGATGATACTGCCAGGTCTCATGACTACGACTAAAGTACTTAGTAAAAAGGTGGAGAATATTCGCAAATCTTTTATGACGTGCGGCATTGTCAAAATGACAAAATCTTTGTTTGTTTTTTAGCTGAAGATGATTGCAATCATTAACAATATCACCCCCCCCCCCCGCGAAGGTCTGCCAATGCATCTTCACTCTGGATCATTGTCGGCGAAGTGCTTGCTTGCTATACCCCGGCGGCATACAGGTGGGTGTTTGCCAACACCAGGCAAACTCAACATCATCATGGCACAAACCCAGCGGAATCGACCGATGTCTTCACGAAGAATTCACACGCTCCGCGAAGGGCAAACGAAGAGGAGGAGCCCAGAACCGCCTAAGAACCACTAAAAAAGCAGGAACGGGATTTGCGAATGAAAGCCATTACCTGCATATTCCGCCCCAGATCATTCCGCCCCACCCCTCCCGTGGTCCCAAAAAATACCTCGCCGGAATGCTAAGTATTGCCTTTGTTCCTTATTCCCCCTATTCCTCACTTGTTAGCGATCTCTCTCTCGCTCGTCATTTTCCTTCCAGAGCGATCGAGTAGTCTCAGCGAAACAGCGTCGGCTACCTTCCTCAGTTGTGGGGTCTCAATTGTCACAAGCACCGTCATCATTACTATGATCATCACCACTGCTGATTTAAATTTGCTCGGCCGTCGAAGACAAACACTTCACAATGAGATAAGACTGCTATTGTCGCTCGCGATGGTAAGGACCAAGAGCAGCAGCAACGACAACAACAACAACAGCGAAAACTATGATGACGACGACGACTCGGATGGCGATGATGGTAAATCAAAACATTGATTTTCTATAAGACCGGTAGAAAATAGTATTGCTGCGATGTCTGCGTACTGTGTGTATCTTTCTGTGAATGGGTATGTAAATGGCCGTACAGGCAGGGTGGCGCCGAACTCGACACCGGTACGGATCTCTTTTTAGCGGGGCCTTGTTGGGCCGAGATTGGACTGAACCCTTACTGTCGGGAATTGTCATCATGTCGATGGACATCTCGAAACGGCACCATAGACAGACAGACATACATACAGACAAACAGAGGCACAAACGAACGCAAACCCAAGGCGACCGAGGCGGTGGATCGGCCAATCTCAGTGGGCCGGTTCGATCTCGACGTTGTGAGAGCTGAGGACGACTGGGGCCTAGATTGCTTCATGGCTGTTGCCTCCATTGCTTCTGGACTAGGTATCGATGTACGCACATCGATAGCTAGTCCAACACACCCGTATGTGCGTATGTTTTGCCGATAGCGACTATATATATTCATATATAATATGTGTCTGAATCCCCAAATATGTATGTGGACGTGTGTGCACCCCTATATATATATATATATATATATATATATACATATATATATACATATATATATATATACAAGAGAACGGCGGTTACGGCAAGCGTCGGGCCTCACTCAGGCCACTCAAACGAGTAGATCTCGTCTTTCGATGGCCTCGACGTCGTCGGCCGAAATCGTTCGTGTAGCATCAAATGCCGACGGCCGCACGCGACACGGGCCCGTGTCCGTGTCCAGTACAGTTTTCCAAAGACAACGACACCGAGTCCACCACAGTAAGAGCAGCACGAGCGGTCGGTCTCAGCAGACTGGCCCAATCTATAAGGGCAATCTCGTCGGCGGCCGGTCGGCCGGCAAGTGATAGCTTTGATAGCTCGCCGATCGTTCTGTGGTATAGCTGGCGAACTCGATTTCCATTCGTGCACGTGCCCCTATATATATATATATGTATTTATATATATATATATATATATATATATATATATATATGTATTATATATATATATATATATATATATATATATATATATATATATATATATATATATGTATTTATATATATATATATATATATATATATATTATATATATATATATATGTATTATATATATATATATATATATATATACGCATGGGCCTGCTCGCCCATATGTACATGCAGAGCTATGGATATGGATACAGACTGAGACACACGGTCCTTCCCCAATACTCACACCCACGCACACACACACACACACGCATACAGACTCACAGAATCTATACTACAGCCTCGTTAAGTGATAACGCAATATATTCAGGGTATCCTGATACGGGGTATGCTGACTAAAGAACGAGTGATGGCGATTCACGCTGTCCCAAGCGGTTCATCGCCCAGGTTCGCTTGGTGGGAACTACTCCGCGAACGTTCGCCATGTAAACTGTCTGCTGAAAGCTAGCTTGTATATATATAGCAAATCATTTGCAGTATGCATTGTTTAAAGTTGTTTGCATAAAAATTACATGTATATATATTTTTGTTATTAATGCAGTTTTGGTAGAGCTCCATCTGTTTCGTTCAGGAGTGCAACTCTTAGAGGTAGACAAATAGATATAATACGCACAGGCAAAAAAAAATTTTTCCCGGTAAGGTTATTGCCCGTGTACGGTTTTCCATGTCATGGATAATTTTAATCCACTCTGGCATTTACCTTAACTAAATTGGAAACCATGCAAAGCAATTTAAGAGTGGCCGGTCTGGGTTTCGAAGCCAGTCCTCCCGAATGCAAGGCAAAGGCTTTGCCACTAAGCTATCTTGCTTGAAATTATAAATGTATTATTTCGTTTTCAATGTACATACTGCCAAAGTTCACAAGTTTATTTTCAAGGCTGTACAGTATCTCGATAGACTAGTGGATCTTAGATTTAGAGCAGAAGAACGGAAAAGTTTCAGGGTGAATTAGACTGACAGAAATCCAATAACAATATTTCATGTCATTACTCACACTCATAACAAGGGGATTTGACAAAACTATCAATCGTAAACATAAAATACAAATACGGTTAAACTCATACAAACAAAACACGGCATGCACTGCGTCGTGACCTATTGCTTACATACTCTTTCTTTTGTTGGCTTATAGTACGCACTTGCATTTGCTAAGAAAAATCAGCATATATATATATATATATATATATATACGATGGATACTGTAGACGCAGGTGTACGATGGTTGGCATCATGTAGATCTCTGATAGATCTGCCCCGCCTTCACGGTGATTCATCAGCGCCGCGTGATCTTTGCCAAATAAACGATCAAGCTCGCTAAAGAACAAACTATGGGCGATTGTTGTTGTTGTTGTCGTCGTCGTCGTCGTCGTTGTTGTTGTTGTTGTTGTTGTTGTTGTTGTTGTTGTTGTTGTTGTTGTTGTTGTTGTTGTTGTTGTTGTTGTTGTTGTTGTTGTTGTTATTGTCGCTTGCCAACAACTTCACTGCGCCTTTGTTGCTCTTTTTGTATCATCATCACCAACAACGCCAATACGACCAACCACCCCCTACTCATAACATCACCTTGATAAATCTCCTTCGCTTGTTTCTATAAAATCAAAATAAAAAACAATGAATACATGGCCGATCGAACACTTCTACAATTGCTATGAATGTCGTTGACGCTGTTTCCGCATATGCTGTGTTATGCTGCCGTTAATGTTGCTGCTGCTGCTTTTGTTGTTCGACCGCCGTGCTGTTGTTGTTGTGTTCGCTGTTTGTATTGCTACATTATTGCTGCTGTTGTGTTCTCTTCGCCGTCATCGCCATGTGCCAGCATCATCATTTATATTGTAACTAAAAGTGTTTTGTTGCTGCTGTACACGTTTTATTACTATAAGAATTGTAGCTAGCTTCATTTCCACGGCTGGTATCCTTCGCGTCGTTTATATTGTTGTAGTTCTTGTAGTTACTGTCGTTGTCGTTGTTGTTGTTATTGTTGTTGTTTTTGTTGTTGTTATTTCTGTTGTCATCTCTTCGGGTGGTAAATGGGTGGCAATTAATAAGCACTTGATGCTTCTGCCTGCAATGTTTACAAAGCTGATTTGATTTGGCTGGAGAAGAAATCTACATTATTCATGAAGTCTTTGCAAGCGGCCGTACGGACAACGACACCGTCGGAATCGCCGAAGAAACCTAGCAAGATCACACACGACCATCTCGTGTCGGAAGCGCTCAAGAGCAGGTCAATTTCTTGTCATCAGTCGTACGTTGTCTATGTGTATTTTCGTCGCTGTTGCTACTAAATGTGGCATTTCTGATGTTGTTAACGTTGTTGTTGCTGCTGCTCCTCTTGCTGATGATGTTGTTGGTATTGGTGGTGCTATATCGTTTTATTTGTTGTTGCTGATGTTTTGTCATTAATGTTGTTGTTGTTGTTTTTATCATTTTGGGTATCGTTCTTCTATGGTATTGTAGTTTTTGCTCTTATTATTACAATTGGTGTTGCCGCACTGTTAGTGTTGTCCTTTTTGTTAAAATTCTATTGGGATTAGCTCCTCTATTTAAGCACAACATTTCCTAAGCATGATAGATCTAAAGCAAGTAATGTTGGGAATTACGTTAATAGGATTTAATAAGGTATTGTTCTAAGGAGAGTGTAATTTTTATAGTCAAATAATTATAAGGTGGATCGCGCCGTTGGCTTTCTTTAGCGCTTGAACGTCTAGTCATAGGTAAGTGAATTTAAAACTTTCCAATTTATTTCGAAGATATACAAGATGTAACAAGGCTGTATTAAATATGCAGAGCTCGGAGAAGACTCCGTTAAAAATGTATGTATATATACATTTTTGAGTGCGATTTGATTACTTTTGCCATTACTTATCGAATGTTCCACGTATTATAGAGTGTATCTGTAGCCTGGAGTTGGCTTTTCCAATGAGCAGATTTGTACTTGCCACATGCTGCACGGGTTTAGCCAGCATGTCTGCAGCAATGTAGAAGTTCATGACCAATTATAAAGCTGCCGGTGCAGATAATGTAACACGCCCTGTGGGAAAAACCGCGCTATTTATTATGTAGTTTGATAATAGTGTACGCACCAGCAAAATTTAAATGGACTCTTATTGCATAGGCAAAGTGCCAAAATATAAATTTAAATACATGTATTCGAGCATGAGGTACAATCAGTATTTGATGTGCAATGTATCAATATTTTAATTGCTCAAGTAGACAACTTTGTATGACTTAGTTGTCAACAGCGTACGTTTGCTTAGACAGTCGCCGCTAATGGCTACTAAAGCCAATGCGTTTTTCTATTGTAAGAGACGTTAACATTGAAGTCTGCTCAAAGACGCCATCCTATGGCACTACACATAGATTTTGAGACTCACCACAATATGCCTAGAGGGCCACGTAAAGGCAACGTCCTGTTATAACGCTGTTGATTGTAGGCATTCCCAGGGACAAAGGGCGATACGGCGACGCCTTCGCCAAAACTTGCGTCCATGCAGGCTATAATTTTTCTAAATTAGGAATGCGACAAAGTACCCCAGCCACCAAACTAAATACTTTGTGATCTACGTTTTTATCTGATATTTTAACAGACAAAAACGAGCTGACGTTGTAACCTGCTCACTGACGTTGTGCCTAATATATAAAAAATTAATACAATACAATACAAAGTCTTATTTATTGAAAAAGGAGTGTTATATGTCTAGTCTTGCCACAATCAATGTCGTTCCGCTTAATATTGCTGCGTTCAGAACCTTGCAAACAAACGCAGTACCTTGCAATCTGTTCGAAGTTCCGAAGACAGATTGCAAGGTCCAGCATTTTCCAGAGGAAGGAAAGTCAGCTAGTGTTTTTACCGTCGTTGTCTATCGTCACAGTCGTTACTTAAACTTGATGGGGGATTGGATGGTAATGCACCATATCTTTTATTGAGACATCTGTGCGCCCCGTTTTTTTCCCGATCATGGTCGGTTTTTAGTACACTCTGGCATTCATCACCTTGTCTAAATTGGGAACCATGAAAACCAATTTAGGAGTGGCCGGTCTGGGACTCGAACCTAGGCTTCCCGAATGCAAGACAAAGGCTTTTGCCACTAAGCCATCTTGCTCTCGGTTACAGTCGTTAGGTCTGTTGTCGATCTTAAGCGGAAGACGTCACCTTTTCGCGGCTTCGGTGGCAATGTCGGCGGCTGGCAGCGCGCCCACCCGCCCGCGACTGCTAGCGCCATCTGTGGCAAGCATCGTAAACACGACGTCCAATCGACAGCGACAATGTGGCACAGCCAGAACAACATGCTCGACGTCAACGACGACGATGACTACGCTGCCCCGGGCATTGCGACACCCTGATTGGTTTCTTTAGTGGCGGTGGTATCTAGATGTGTCTCTCTGCCGCCTCTCTGTCTCTAAGCGTCTTTCCTGATGCCCGCCTAACGGATTTTCTTTTTTTTTACGCAATATTTTCACGCGATGGGCAAACCATCAGAAAGGACTTCGCGACTTACGACCGGCGGCGGCGACACGGGGCTCAAACCACGTCCCGCCAGTGCACGACCATGATCAACCAGGGTAACACCATCAGAAGCATCATCAGAAGGTCGATTCGTAAGACACGTGCAGCAACGAAGCCAGACGCGCAACAAACAACAACAACAACAACAGCAGCAACAACGACATCAACAACAGCAGCAACAACAACATCAACAACAACAACTCAGAAACAAACGTTCCTTGGTAGATCCTATGCTGACGTAAACGCACATTGTCGATGTTGGGTGTATCGTGTCTGCTGTTGTCTTATTGTGCAAGCTTACACATCGTAATAACGATAGACTGAAGAAGCTAATAACAGAAGTTGATCTGGTAATTTTCGCGGTGCTCGGCTCAAGAAGGACGGGCATGAGCGAAAATAATTCTATCAACATGAAACATGAAACACAGATATATATATATATATATATATATATATATATATATATATATATATATATATACAGGGTCATTCAGGAAGTATTGTACTTCTTTCGAGGTTTGATAGAACTCGGCAAGAAATTAAGTTTTCCTTATGGAGGGAAGACGCGGAAACGTCTTGTTTAAGAGAGAGAGTGAAGTTTATAAAAGTCGTTTTTCTGCCTTTTTTCTCCTACATAGTTGTGCGAAATCTACGTTTGCGGGAGAACCATGAAGAAACCGATTACACCGGCGTGTTCGGAGGAAAATTCTGCGCAACACTTCACTAGCTTGCGTGGAAGACACTTCACTAGCTTGCGTAGCAAAAAGCGAATACACAGATTAAGGAAAGTCATGAAAAGTCGATATGCTGTTATGTCGTACGTTAACGCTTTTTCGTGAAAAATCGTTAACATTTTCCATTACGACCAAACATGTATGTCCAAAGGACCACTCTCACGCAATAGCAAATTTAATGCCCACCACTTTCGTACCAAAGTGATGATGCTGCGTTACGTAGTTGCCAAGTCACTAAGCTTTTTCGATAGCCATATCGAAAGCGAAGACATGCATATTTGCATAGGGCGTATAAGAAGGTTAGGTACATATTTTGAGGTTTGGTAGAACCTAGCAAGAGAATAATTTTTCCTAGTTGATGGAGGGAGCGGAAACGTCTTTGCAAATGTTTACGGTTCTGAACGTGAAAACTTGCACGTAAAACATAAAACTATGACAGTCGAAAACGCTTAGTTACTTGACAACTACGTAACGCAGCACCATCACCTTAGTACGAAAATGATGGGCAATAAATTTGATATTGCGTGAGAGTGGTTTTTTGGACGTACATTTTTGGTCGCAATGGAAACATTTTACGATTTTTTATGAAAAAGCGTTAACGTAAAATATCGACTTTTCATGACTTTCCTTAATCTGGGTATTCGCTTTTTGCTACGCAAGCTAGTGAAGTGTCTTCCGTTGTGCAGAATTTTCCTCCGAACACGCCGGTGTAATCGGTTCCTTCATGCGTTGACTGGTTCTCCCGCAAACGTAGATTTCGCATAACTATGTAGGAGAAAAATACAGAAAAACTACTTTTATAAACTTCACTCTCCTAAACAAGACGTTTCCGCGTCTTCCCAACATAGGGAAAACTTATTTTCTTGCCGAGTTCTATCAAACCTCGAAAGAAGTACAATACTCCCTGAATGACCCTGTATATATATATATATATATATATATATATATATACGTGGATTGATGGCTGCATCGTTTCCGCCGGTTTACCTTTCGGTATTGACACACTATTTAAATCATATTACACATGTTCATTAAGTCTTGAAAACGGCGTACGTAACGCTGCTCGAAGAGGGGTTCCATCTATGGGTGTTATCTTGTAGAAGGGTTCTCACACTTTTTTCAACTTCTGCTCAAAACCCCTGCGAAACTCTTGCAATGAAAACGTAGGCAGGAATGGAAAGCGGCTTGCAAGATTCTTAATTGACAGCGTCATTCTTGACTATATCACGACCAAATATAAGCTGCTAATATATATATATATATATATATATATATATATATATATATATATATATATCTAAAATAATCACAGCAGCTTAACACAGTTACATTTAGTAGTTTGAGTAGTAGATTTTTCTTTATATCACCGCTGTGACATTTCGACAACGATGACGCATTCGGCCTTCTCAAAAAGTACAGGATGCCGTGTGCATTTAAGCAGCTTCTTCTCTCTCTATCTCTCTCTCTCTCTCTATATATATATATATATATATATATATATCCCTTATCTTATCTCTCTCACGATATCCCTGTATTTCCTTTTCCCCTCATCTTTGTCCGCTGTTAGCTATTGGCGCTTCTACGGCACCCACCTCTTTCTACTGTATCTAGCCAGTCTCATTCCCTTTTAATTGCAGATTAACAACGTATTACCTCTTCCGAATCAGCCGTCTTACATGTAATCTACCGTCTAGTCCCGCTCTACGCGCACGCCGGATTATCGCCATGCTCACCTACAAACATAATCTGGCCGTATTTTGACGCTTTCAGCAATAAAATCAGCTCACGGCTGCTGTGCTGCGACCATGTCGCTTTTCTTCTTTAGCTACTTTCTTCTTCAATATACGCACTCTTCAAGATGCGTGTTTACTATATGCTCGTGTCTACCTATATATATATATATATATATATATATATATATATATACTGCCCCAGCTGGTATTTATGTATTACGTCTCCGTTGTTATGTTTCATTTGTTGTGTTTGGTTATTATTATTATTATTATTATGTGTTTTTTTGTTGTATATTTGTTCATTCATAGACGCACGCGTTTGACGGAAGTATAGGTATTTTATGGCTTGTAATCTGGCGGCGAACGCGGCTAGACAATGAGCCTCGCTTCCTCAACGTCGCCATTGAAGATCACCTCTTTCCTCGTTGTCGCTTAGCAGCAGCAGCAGCAGCAGAGGTAATAAAGCTATCACGATTACTCGATAGTTGAATACAAACGGCAATGGGAATTCGTATAAATAGTGGATGATGGTAGTTGAGTAGCAGAAAAAGAAACTGGAAGACGAGGGAGACGAGATTCCTGTAGTAAAAATGTACACGTTTTGTTACCGTTGCGTAATACGGTTGAACGTCGTTATGAATAGCTTAGTTTGATGTGAAAAAAATAAGACAACGTTCACCTCCTAGATGATGGTACAATTTCAGCCCGTGACACAACCGTGGGACCGTCATCGCGGATATACACAGGCGCGGTAGAGCCATGCACAAGCTCCACACCGCTCATGTTCATAGCAAGAGCTCGGTCCTAGGAACGGGAGCTAAGAAAAGGTATGCAAAAAACAAGCGAAGCTGTTATAAAACACACAGTTATGAAATTTACTGCGCCGCAAGTGGTGGAACACCAACTTGGACTCTCTGTTCTGCCAAATGCCAAAAAAGGAACCAAAGTTTACTAACTTTTATACGAGATTGCATGTCACAACATCTATTTGTTGTTACCCGCGTTGCGTCTTCATCTTTGATTCATTTCATGTCATAGTAATCAATACCTACAAACAGTGCGAGCTATATGATTATAATCTATCTCAGTAGGATCTATCTCATCGAGCTCAAGGACTGTTGCATGCATGTGCGTGTGTTTTGGGCTTAGCAGTAAGCGGTATACACCTAACCTACACTTTTAAATCATTTATTTATATTATACGCAGTACACTTGTATTACAAAATTAGGTCAATCCCAGTAAACCACTGCCTGAGGGCAGCGAGCTTAGCACCGCGGCCGCATTTCTATGTTGCACTTCAATGGATATTCTCTGCAGCAGAAATTCTCCCGCCCTTTTCTCATCCTTCTCACTTGCCGCCCTGTTCCCCAATAGAATTGTTCTCTGGATTTAAGCTCATCATCATCCTAACCTACACTTGTAGATGATCGTCTCAACAATGTTCAGCAGTGTCGCCGAAGCGATAAAAAGGCGCTTTTTCCTGTAACCAGATCAATACTTAATATGTAGGGGCCATAAGGAGCGAGTGTGTGAACTAATGTATATATCAGATACACTAGCGTGCAAGCAGAGCCCGAATATAGGTCTCACGAGAGGATGCTTTAAGTTGCCGAACACGCTGAAGCTCTTAGGAATCGAAAATCGCATACAGTCGCGTGCAGAAAGAAAATAATGGAGTATATTTTCGACAAAGAGAGTATTTTAGACTCTCTTTATGAATCCAGTTTCCCTAACTGCAGAATTAGCAATCACTACAGTAAACGCTGAGACTAGTCTCTGGGACAGCAGTAGCACGGGGTCCCGTGCCTGTACAATACTTGCCCGTACTCCATTGTCGTCGCTTTTACGGAAAAATATATTAAGAAGGGGCTTCCATGCCATGGAGTAGGAAATATGTGGGAGCAACAACTACCCTGGAAGACCCAGTTATATATACTTGTTCTGATTTGCACTGGTCTGGTGACACCTATCATCTCTACACTTACTTCGTGTTTAAATATCCCCCTGTTCTCTCTCTGCTCTCTCTCTATATATATATATACACATAAATATATATATAGTCTAATTTAAGTGATACCATTTACTGACAGGAGACGCCTTGTGGACATGGCCGCCGGCCAAACGTGGGTTGAGTGTTCGTTATATATGCATATATCTGCGTGTGAACGTGTGTACCTTTGGGACTCGCCGCTGCAGGGACAAACTCAACAAGCATATTTAACGATGTTTGAAAAAATTCAAGCAAACCCGCTAAATACAACCTAGCTTATAATGAGCGTTACTATGTCTATACTTATGCAGATTATTGCTTATATATATATATATATATATATATATATATATATATATATAGAACGCGAAAGAGAGAAATAAAGAGGGATAGATCGGTTGCTACATAGATCGAAATATGCGCATTGCGATGTAACATCGACAGATATCTGTAGAGTGGTTGCTTTGCTTTCTAGTAGTAGTATTAGGAGAAGTGTAGCGTCCATATCATTACACTCCTACTATATATATATATATATATATATATATATATATATATATATAACAGGAGTGTAATGATATCGGCAGTGATGGGGTGAGGGCCACGGCGGATTGATGCTGCTGCTAGTGCTGGTAGTGAAGCTGGTAGTCGTAGTCGTTGAACAAGCCAGCAGCAACTCAGAGAGGGTTGAGAGCGGAGCGAAGCATTGCTGCGGAGTTGCTGTCGGATCGCCATCTCTCGTCTGGCCGGTGAGCTCCAACGTTGGTTGGTTGGTTGGTTGGTTGGCAGACAAGCAGGGTGGCCGTCGGTGTCGTGTCTCCTCGTTTGTTTACCCTTGATTAGCATTTTTCGAATATCTAGCTGCACTACAGCGAGGAATTGAGACGGAGAGCTGATAGAGCGCGCAATGGAGGGGCGGTGAGGCGGAGAGGAAACAGAGCGGTCGGTCTCGCGCACGTACATACGTACATACATACATACACACACATACAAACAAACACATATACTGACGAAGTTCTGAAGCTCTTCCATGCACCTCATCTGTCTCGTCTCTCTGTCTCTCTCCCTACCTATTCTCTTTCTCTCTCCCTACCTATCTCTATTCCTCCACCCTCTTTCTCCCTACATATCTCTATTCCTCTCTCTCTCCCTACCTATCTCTATTCCTCCTTCTTTCTCTCGATATCTATTCCTTTCGTGTTTGCTCTCTCCCTCTCTCTCACACACAGGCTTTCTGTATTTCACTCTTCCCGTTTGCCATTGAGCCAAGTTTCCACCTCTTTTGCTACTGGTCCGCCCCCTCATCCACCTACCTTCCTCGCCCCGTCGTCTATTTCCCGCTAGTCATGTATACCCCGCTATGTATAGCTAGCTGTTTCCTCTGCAACTACATTTTTGTGATAATTTTGTCGTTCTCTTGCTTCCAATGTGTCTCTCTATCGTCTCATTTTATAGATTACTTCGCCTTATCCACCATCTACTACGTCCGTCTGAGATGATAGCGCGACCAGGACTGCCTGTCGCTGCTGCTGCTGCTGAGTAAGTAGCACCGGTAACAGCAGCAGGCGTAAACGTAATATACATTCTAGAGCAAGTCTTACACATAGCGTCATCCCGAAAACCGTGTTGTCGTGGGAGGAGTGGCACCAACTGTATCAATCGTCCTCAAGCCCCGTCAATTATCGATCGTTGGTGCTACAGGAAGAAAGACGATCCCTTTTGTCAGAGATAGATGTTGTTTCTTCGCTTTGCGCCTCTTCTGTGTCGCCTTTCGCACTCGTAGGTGACTTAGAGAGGGACAAAAAGAGATAAAGTGAGGTCTCTGAAAAGTTGAAAGTCTCTGCGGAGGAATACACTCTGCGAAACGGGACGTATACTGTGGCTAGCCTCTCGCCTCATAGTAACGGCTAGATTCGGCCACCGTTGCCAGCGTAAAACGCAACTATTTTATCTAGCTTACAACGCAGGTCAACTGGATGTTCAACACTTTATCACCCACGCGTGTGTATTAGCATAAACAGAGTGCTGGTGGTCAGCAAGCTCATGCATTGCTCTGCCGCGAAGAAGCCCTTAAAGTAAAAATAACTCGGCTTGCCTAACAATAAAGAACAAACAAAAGTTTGAATTAAAGATGCTCCATAACAGCGCCAGTGAGTACGTATTGTTTCTCTCTTTCTGGCTTTCGGCAAATACGTCAAAACATGGGGGTCGTAGCTCAAGCACAACGGGCCAATATTGCTTAGAATTTTTTCAATATTTGATCAAACGGTCTAAGAAGAAACCGCCTGATGCCCGAGAAAGCTGTGACGTGCACAAAGCAGAGAGTAACATTTTGTTTGGCACCTGGCCAAACATATCTACTAAATGGTCTCTGTCATCTTCACACCATGTACCCAATGTGAACTTTTAGGCCAACATAGTTACCATGACTAGCTTTACAGCTATCATATGACCAAATTGTATTGTAGTAAAAAAAGTCTTCTGCAAATTATAATAGTTTCGATAATGATAGAAGCAAATACATGTCATTGGTGCCTCACTGCGCCAGCTTTTCGCTTCTAAGAATTCCTTTGCTATCTTTGATTGTTCTTTGACCCTGGCAGCCCCGTGCCGATGTACTTATACACATAGATTTGCTCTACTGAGGAGGGCTGGTGCTATACTTCGAGTTAACTACTGCCCCCAAATCCTGGTTTGACAACAGTTCGATGCCTCTTATATATATATATATATATATATATATATATATATATATATATATATATATAACTGTTATAAGAACTACGAAAAAAATGTGTACGGCTATGCATCCATCTGGTAAAAGAATAGTGCAGGGCACAGGTGCTGTGCCAAACCACATCGTGATCTTAGTTCCTGTGTCATTAAGGTTCCCCTTCCAAAAGATTAACTATCTCATCATACAAGCTTTAGCTAACCCCAAAACCAAGTTTATGAAAAAAAACAAGCTCTATCCTGTAAATCTGCCTTCCCAAATTTCTCCTTATATGAATGATATATTAATTGTTATTATTGGTTCTAATTTAATCTTGAAAAAACGGACGCGGTTTGTATTTTCAGCACTTCCAAGTTATTATTTGCTGTCGCTTGAATTGTCTGTCCCACTTAGCTCTCTAGATGATTTTGGAAACTGCTACCATTTGACGCTAGATAGTGACCTTCAGATATGTATACTTATAACAATGCGTAGCACATCACTTCCATTCCCATAGGTATGTGCCGTCTAAACCTAGCTCCGTTTTACAGGGTGTATTTTCTTCTAAAAACGTTTTATCATCCGCGGTTTTGCCTCTAACCAAACGTAGATCACTGGTACCACAGAGGTACATTTGATGGTATTTAGACCCGGCTCTCTTATCTATATCCGTTATAATGCTCAAAATGCTCCATAGCTATCTTCGCATAAAAATCCCTTACTAGAATAATGGAGGCCTTTCTCGGTACCGCCTTAACCCCAAGCATGACACGTTTTGTCATGATTTTAGTGGGCTCTACGCCGACTGCAGATTTTGCATAAGGTGCCACAACCTCAAGCCGCCGCCACGCTTGTGCTACTATTCCTATTCTCATTTCTCCACTTTCTGCTCTTGTAAATACACATATTTTTATTTATACGAATATACGTATCCATGCAAGATACATACACAACTGGTTCAGTCGTAGAATTGTCACCAGACAGCCACTTATGCTGCCATTGTCATGAGGAAAAGCAGCATTTTTTTCCCGCTTTTCTATTCCTCGCACACCCATGCACACACACAGACATACACTTGGTCCTTCCTCCTCTTGATAGAGACGAGGAAGGAGAGAGAAGAAAAAAAAGATTGAGAGAGAGAGAGAAAGCGATAGCGACTCGACCAAACGACCACAGTGCGTCAATAATGTATAATCCTAATATTAAAAATTATAATGCTTATTTAGAGATTTCGCCCGTCGTCCAAGTGTAGGCAGTGTTTGTCCTGTTGGGGCAGGCGGCGCAGCAGCAGCAGCAGCAGGTGAAAGGAAACGGGAAAGACAAGGGCAGGAGAGGGGGAGGGGGTGAATCGGAGCGACAGCAATGAGTTTTGAATATTTCAATTTGTCCATCTATGAATTGTGAGCAGTGCATCTGCTCCTCCCGTTTCGGCTGCTACAGGTCGGCTGGTCATGGTCTGCTCGACGACGACGATAGATGGTCGTTGTTATGCGATGGCCCGAGGCTATCACTTGCTTGAAGGCCCGCCCGCGCCCCGCACCTCCGAACCAGCCTAGCCCGCAAACCGCCAGCCAGCCAGCTCGTTTGCCCATCCAACCGTCTATGCTGGTATCTGTCGTCGGCCCTCTCTTCCTTTCTATCCGTAGAGGTGACAGTCGGTTCCAATAGGCGCGCCCCCCTTTTGCGCCTCCGGTCTCGTTCTGTCCCTACGAGGTCGCTAGTTTGCTTATTGTTGCAGTCGAACGTCTTCGTGTTTGCTGGCATGGTCGTTGTCGTTGTCACCTCCCTTGTCTGTCTCGGTTCGCTGTTGTTTGCGTCAATGTTTCCGCTGCTACTGTTGCTGTTGTTTTTCCTGTTGTTGTTCTTGTTGCTGTTCGATCTTGTTGTTCTTCTTATTGTTGCTGTTGCTAGTGCAGTGGCTGATCGTCGTGGATATAGCCAGACGGTCGGTCAGTCGGTAGGTAGGTTTTCCTCCCGGCGCTCCTCCTTCATCACTTCCTGGTGCTACTGCAACTACTACAACACCTACGTTACTCCCTTCTGCCTTACGAGTAAAACTTTGCAAGAAGTTGAAGGAGATCGTAGTGAGGATCATGAAGGTGCTGGAGATGCTCTCGCTGCTAACGATGATGACGCGTGATGATGGTTCGCTCCTTTCTCTCGTTCTCTCTCCCACTTTCCCCCCTTACTTCCCAGGGGAGTTCTGGCCGTGCTCCGGCCCCACAGCCGCTGGGAGGGAGCTCCTGCTATTGCTGTTGCTGCTGCTGCTGCCGAGGCCCGCTGCCTGCGTGGTAGCCTCAGGATGGTTGACGACGGGATGGCGGGAGGTTGAGGCTGAAGAAGCAGCAGGCCGTCGAGGTGCTGATGGCGCGCCTGTGTGCGGCAAACGCCCTGGTCTTATTTGATGATATTTTTCATAATTAATGCACCTGTCACCATCCTCGCACCTCCCTGCACCCCCCGGCCGTCTCCTCTGTGACTGGGGTTGCAGCCCGAGCGGCAGTAGTAGTATTAGCAGCAGCAGCCACCACCACCACCACCACCAGCAACAGTCGTAGTAATAGAGCCTCTACAGTATCAGTAGTACTAATGCATGCTATCAGAGTGAGCTTCAACGCGCCATCGTGGCAGCAGCAGCAGTAGGAACAGGAACAGAAGCCTCAGCAGCACGGAGGGGGGAACAAGGGAGCTCGCCAAGTCGACAATCTACCGACGTAGCATCTACCTACTACTAGATCTACGCCGCACCTCATCGGAGGCGGCTGCTTGCTGAGCTCATATGTCTCGTCGTCTGCGTCGCGTGTGCGTGTGTTTGGTTGGTAGTGCTCAATGATTTGTCACCACCACCACCACGACCACGACGACCACTGCCATCGCCGCCAATCCAGTCACTCACTCGTCGTCCAGTGAGAGTGGTTGCAGTGAAGTCTCTCCCGGTTGGGGCCGGGCGGAGGGTCTGGCCCAGCCCCCCGACTCGCTGGGCTCCGGAGTGGAGAAGTGAAAATGGAGATGGGTCTCGAGAGAAGTGAAAATGTAGATGGGAACGAGCTAAAAAGATGTGCGATACGATCAGAACGAACACGGCCAGAGACAGCCAAAAACGAGCGCGGTAGCATAGCGACAACATAGCGACCTACCTCACCTACGATGATGACTCGGCGCTGGAACAACTTAAGAATCTTGAACTTGAGCAATCTGCAGTCGGTGTCTGCGCGTCGGAGACGATCGCCGCCGATCAGTGGCCAGTCAATTAATTGTCTGGTCTATACAGTGGCCAGGCAAAGTGATTAAAAAAGACGTAGACAGAGATCGAATCAAAGGACGGGTGATTATCGGCGCCTGGAACATATAGAGGCCTCACACGCATTTAAGATGGTTACTGTATTTCAGTTTCGTAGTAGTCGATGAAGTAGTAGTCATAGTAATTCGAGTGGAGCAGAGGTTGCAGATGTCGGCTTGCCGGTATTGGTTTGATTGAATTCAAAAATAAAGTGGAAGCATAGACAGTGATCAAGACGAATGCGGATATAATAAGTCAGAGCACTAACTAAAGTGAGAGAAAAAGTGTGAGAGAGAGAGAGCGCGCCGAAAAACAGATTTACAGAATTCTAGTTACACAATTGTATAGTGTGGCATTTTCTGTGCTTGTGCCATATGCTCTTCTGTAGCTCACCTGTCGGTTATGGGCTTTGGGTTCACCGTTGGATTTGGTGGACGACACACGGTCCTCTAACTTGCATCCATCAACAGAACCACTATGGCAATGAATCTAGTTCGACTTTTACTCTACTTATTTCTGCTGCTCCTTCGTCATCGTTGTCGCCATTGTTGGTATCTCGTTAACGCTGACGTCAGCTGAAGGTCATTGGACTCGCTATTACTTCGCTTTGTCGAATACCTTGTTCGACTGCCTGAATAATTTATCAGACAGCGGTCGATTCCCACCATAATTCGAGAAAACCTAAATAGGACTGCATTCGGCGACCCGAGCGTATAGCGGTCGCAGGGACATAATGGACAGAGATAAACACGAACGAAAGTGACATCAGCTGACCAGCCAACTTAGTAAGCAGACTACGTAGACGGATAGTCATAACACGCGACAACTATCATCACAGAAAGAAACATGATCACCGTTATATGCCTTATCAGTGCTACCATCGTAGACATCATCGTCATTACCGCAATCCTATCTTGTTGACGATTATGAGCTGACGATTTATGGAGGGTACGTTTTGTTGTTTGCCGCTAACTTGGTAGAAAGTTAACATGACTTAGCTGCAAGGCTAGATGCAGCACTCTAATGGCATAACTCGATTTCCAAAATTATTATTGGAACTTTGGTTATCATTATCATTTCTGTTTCACCCTTTTAGAGGTTTTGCTCCTAAAACACTTACTCGCAAGGCTCCTTCAATGTGGGTCTTGCTTATAAACAACACGGCTGCTCAAGCAGATGTGTTCTTTACTCACAATTGTTATAAGCCATACAAATATTGTGGTATGGCCCTTGTCTGTAGTGGTTATATATATATATATATATATTTCTCACAATCACTCAATATAATTTGCAACAGCAATGCATTTGCAAAGATGCCTGCTTTGGAAACACGTTAATAAGGAGTCACGTCTTAGTTCTAAGACAGGCATAGTTTTAAAAATATTTCGACGTGAATGACTGCTTTTTGTCAAGATGGCACACATTTCTCCGCTTTGCGCTAATTGTACATCTCTCCGTGTGCTTTGAAAATCTGCCCTGGGCCGAATACTATAGGCCATCTAGTATGTCAATAAATACTTGTCGGCTGAGGTGTCTTACGCGGCTCTATGCGGAGGATATATGCAAAAATATACTACGATCAAGGAACACAGCCGTCGTCAAGAACCTGCGGTAGCCGGCAACTGATGTTGTGGCTCGTTGGGTCATATGTACCCAAGTGTTTAAGCTAAGTCGTATGATTTCACTTATACTCGTAAATATTGGCCAATAGAATTGATCTCAGAGTTTGACATCATGTTTTTGAAGTAGTGCACGCTTTCTCTTTGAGGAGGCTCTCTATGTCATTTAGCATTTTTTCAGGTTTGACTTTTAATTGTAAGCAAGTCTTATTTCTATGTCAAACTGTGCAACGCTCTCACTTTGCCAGAGTTGTATTGTTAATGAGTTATTTGGGCGTCCAGCTTAGTCGATGATAGAGCTTAACTGGAGGAAAATTGCAATGGATAGAGCTTACCTGGAAAAAAATTGCCGCACAATAATGAAACTTATCTATATGCATGTGACTGTTGCGAGATGACCTGTGATAATAAAATTGTAATGTCATGCGTGGTCGACCTGTGTTGGGAGGCTGACCTCGTTCGACTGTGCAGTCAAATGGGGGATTTGCGAGAATCACACGAGACCAATTTTCGACTATGGAAGATAATCGTTTGACGAGAGGACGTCAGCACCTCTACAAACGCACCTACTCCAAACGCATTGCATTCACCATTATGGCAAAAAATCTCTCCTCTTTGTGACAATTTTTCTTTGAGGTCGTCAGAAGCTACTCCCTTTGTTTTAATAACGTGACACTGCTTAATTTAATATAATGCAACTGTTGTCGTTGTTGTTGTTGATGATGTTACAGCTCAGATGATAATCGATTATTGATCGGCTCAATGATAAGCTTTTCTTTGCGACACTTCTCTACCAGTACTGCTACTACGGTAAATGCAGTTGTTGTTGTTGTTGTTGTTGTTGTTGTTGTCGTTGTCGTTACGTGATTAGTAGCACTGTTAACACGACACTACCATGGCCTTCACTTGTCCCGGGGGAGTAATCTAGATGTCGCCATTTCTGTCTGGTAGTGTTGTATCGTGGTGGTTGGTGCTGATTCAGTGTCACTGGGCCGCAAGCCCTAGCAAGCTGTGCTAGCGGAGGGAGGCGGTGTGGGCTGGCAGACAGCATGATGGTGCCGAAAGACAGCGACAACCACAACAGTGGCAGCAGCAGCAGCAAGAACAAAAAGAAAAACAACAACGACACGGTAATAAAAAAAAAACACGCGAACCAAAAAATACCAACAAGAAAAACAACACCAGCTGTAATAATAACAAACAACAACAGAGCAACAATAGAACGAAAGAAGAAAAACAGGGCAACAATCGGAAAAAAAAACGAGAACAACAACAGGGCAACAATCGGAAAAACGAGAACAGCAACAAAGCAACAATCGGAAAGACGAGAACAACAACAGAGCAACAATTAGAAAAAAAGCCCAACAACAAGAATCATAATAATAATAAGAGTCACAATAAGGTAACAGCGACGACGAAGACGACGGCAATAGCGAAGGCGATAACATCAACAAAAACAACAACAACAACAACAACAACAACAACAACAATAACAACAACATTACAACACATAGTAACAACAAACGTAGGTAGTGAGTAGCCAACAACACACAAGTGCGTAGCTGAAGCAGAATCAACCGCCGTTGAATGCTGTCTAATCAACGTTACGCGAGCACTGCCCGAGAGAATAGAGTTGGATTGGAGCGTATTTATTGGACGACGACGCAGTTGAAACCAAATCGAGTCGCGCCCGCCGATAAACAACAAGGAAACACGTGGAGAATCGGCTAGCCGCTTTGTCGCTACTGGCTTATGACTAATTACGACGAATCTAGACGCCCTTCCTGGCGGCCGCCGCCAGCAAGCAATGCTTTTAGCAGGCGCCACCATGGCCGTGCGCAATGTCAATCGTTGTTGTCATTGTGCTCGTTGTTAATGTCAGTTTCGCACAGAAGTCAATCAATGTAGTCTCATCTAATAGTGGCAGTACTTACTGGTATTAATAAACGGCATTGAGTAGTGGTGGTGGTGGTAGCACAACAGGCAACAAGCTTCAAGACCTACATACCATGTTGGATAAATGAACACAGAATGAACAAGGCCGTTGTTAATGTTAATAGCTTGTTCATCGCCATAAACTGTCAAGTCACTTCTGTTACTGCTGCGGCGACAGCGGAAACAGCAACAACAATAATAAACGCAGCAGCAACAACAGCAAACACAACAAAGACAAACCCATAACCGTTGTAACGTCAGAATAGCAGCAACAGAAACTACTGTTAACATCTTAACGTCGGCTGGTGCTATCACCGCTTATTATTTTCACGGTCTTCTTGCTCCAACGTTCCCAATAGCTATACGAAATATGATGTTACGACATAGCGTCTACGGCAACAAAAGATTGCCTTGAACCTTCTCGTCTCGGGAAGTTGCAATTGTGGTAAATAAAGCGAAGCCTTTAAGTTCATCAGAAGTTCAGCATTCGTCTTCTACCCGTCGTCGAATGATTGCCACAACTGAGGCGACTAACAACCGTACATTTTAAAATGATATATATATATATATATATATATAAATGATCCCCTGCTAGTCGAAAAAAATGCCAAACACTTTCGTTTGGATCTGCTTTGTCTGAATTTCTTCAATTCTGACATTTCCCGACGGACGTAAATCTGCTGGAAATTCAAAGTTTTGGAACGAACTTTGCTACCAGTCTTCTGACGTACAAAACATCGACCAAGACTGTTACAACTGATCCATAAGATACCTCTACTTCCTTAGTCATCTCTCTGAGAGTAATGCGGCGGCGACTGTTGAGTACGATATTACGAATGTTTTCAATGTTTTCGTCTGGTATTGACGTCGCGTGGTTTTTAACACATAACTTGATGCGGATCCGTTGCTTTTCCATTTGCGGCTCCTTAAGATTTTCTGAACCTCGTTTTCTACACTTCTGTGAACCAAACGCAAGCAATAAGCGCTGCCACTGATTGGCGCAATTTGGTCTATGTGCTGCTGATGAAGGGTGAGCATAACAAACCGGAAGACCTTGGTGGATCGATCTGGCGCCAAAATTCAAAGTATCAAAACTTGCCGATCGCCCTGTAGGTGCACTTTGAGTGATAACATTATTTCAATTTTGACTGTGGTCCATAAGGCGTTTGCTTGTGTGCGATTGCGCACTGATACATCCAAACATCTTTCCATCATTGCTGCCGGCATTGATTACGCATTTAGAGATATGCAAGTCATTATGAGTAAATATATATATATATATATATATATATATATATAGGAAGTCAGTACAAATAATAGCAATAATAACGATTAAAATGTGTGGGTATACTATGACGGTGTGTACTAGGGTATTTTTGAAATGTATTCCCTGTATATTTCGCTGTATTTGGGGTCGATGTTTTTGTTGATACTTTGTTTGATCCGAAACTAGTTTATGAATGTCAATGTTTTGGAAAGAAGCACATTCATGCCCAAGTGTTCAATGTTGTTTTATTTAAATGAATCAATACGTGGCTGTTGCAGAAGGATCCCATGTCGGTCACTTACTGATTTATTTGCCGTATTACAAGAATATGAGCTCACGCATAACTTACAAAAAATATCAACATAAATCGACATCATCGAGAGCTATCTAAATAGCTCACTAAATGACCAACATTAAATATAAATACATTACCCAAGCAATAAGTTTATATAATTATTTTTACAGTTGGTATGTAGGTAGGCTGCATATTTATGGTGGACAGCTGTTGAATAACTTATTGAAACGGTGAGTGACCGTTCGTCTGATTGTTTATGCTCGCATGTGCACAACGTTCAATATATTATTTGATTTTGTAGCGTATCTGTGTCTTTTCATTGTGTGTATTTTCTCCGTCTTCTTAATTTTTCAACAGAAAAAATGCACACATACACATATGTGTGAATGTATATATATATATATATATATATATATATATATCCGCATATGAATGTACAAAGCAAGCTCCACATTAGCATGTGAAAACTCAAATTAGTCTTTGTTATATATATATATATATACCGACTTTTTGTCGGATAACTAGAATATGAGCGAGAATATGAGAATTAAAAAAAAACATATAAACATAAATCGACATAACTGGTAGCTATTTGTAGGTGGGTTACATTTATGGTGGACAGCTGTTGAGTAACTTATTGAGACAGTGAGTGACTGTTCATTATATATATATATATATATATATATATATATATATACCAATGAATAAAATCAGCGTGAATTATGTTTGATTGCTTTCTTCATTTATTTACAATGATTATACACTTAGGCCAAAAACATTCCTATATTTCCTATACTTTTTTCTGTAGCCTCTAGGTAGTACATTCAACCCTAGCATATTACCTAGAATGCATTTACTCGACGCATAGCTGCTTCCCTGTATATGTATTACAGGCTGGCGTTCTGAGTAGGCACACATTTGTCTGTGCGGTAGTAGTCGTAGTAGTATTAAATATATATACACGTAAGTACACACATATGCATACGCATTTACATATATACACACACACGCACACGGATGTACGTATATAATGTATATAAATATCGAAATTTACAGATAGTTGTTCTTCAGTATTTACAAGAAGCGCGTTCAGTATGTTTTTGCTGAAAATCGTGGCGTTGCAAGTAGCGTTACGTAGGGTGACATAGCGTCGGCAGTATTCAGAGAAACAGCAGCAGCAGCACACATATCCAACGGTCAAAGGCACGGAGCCACGCACAAACGCACCCACACACATACACCATCCTTACATAACCGCCATCCTCTCGCAGACCATACGTCGCACGTCGTACCTAAGTCCTGCCTAGAGTCTCGCCGCCTCCTCGCCTCGAGGCGGTCTGAAAACCTCGACGGCGATCGTCGCCAGAACTGCGAGCAGGGCCATCACGCACACTCCGACCGGCAGAAGCAGGCCGACGACGAGCGCTTCGACGCTGGCGCCCAGCTGCTTGACGAGGGCGGGCGCCGCCGAAGCGCTTAGGGCGCCCATCGAGCCCGCCACCGACACGAGCCGGGCGGCGGCCACGTGGTGACGGCTGTAGATGCGGGGCAGTGTCCTGTCAAGCAGGTGCATGTGCGTCAGGACGGGCAGGACGCCGAGGCCCAGCGACAGCGCGATGACGGCGCCGAACAGCGTCACCACATAGCCGATCGACAGGAACGCTTCGAGGAGGGCGAACGCCAGCAGGCTGGCGATCAGCGAGAACGTGTAGAGGACGCCGCGAGGCGGCAGCCACCGAATGAACATGCCGACCAATGGCGTCGCGGCCAGGTAGAGGCCGACGCCAATGTTCAGCACGAGGCTGCCAATGCCGCTGCCAATCGTTTGCGGTCGATGTCGACGTTGCCGTTAGGATTTGCGCCGCTGGAGTTGACGTCGCGACGATCGCCGGCAGCACCACGACGACGAACACGATGCTGAAGAAGCTGGTGAACGTGAGCAGCGCCACGATGGCCACGTCCCAGCTGACGACGTCGAGCGTCGGCGCCCGCCGCGCGCTCCGTCGGTACGTGTCCCACTTGGCGTCGAACAGACAGCACGACAGGGTGGCGGCGGCGACCAGGCCGCCCGCGACGACGCCGAACGGCACGCCGGGACTCAGCTGCGTCATCCAGCCGACGAGGCTGGGCGCGAGGAACGCCGCCGCGCCCCGGCCGGCCACGTACAGCGGTATGAGGACGTTGGCCGACGACGCCATCTCGGTGCAGAGCAGCGCGGGCAGCGCGTACGAGGCGAGCGCAAAGCCGGCCTCCTGCGCGACGCGCAGCGTCGCCACAGCCCACAGGCGGCCGCCCTCCTGTTCGACGACGTACGGCGCGAAGCCCAGGCCGGCCGTGCAGGCGGCGGCCAGCGTGCAGCCGAGCAGCAGTCGGACCTTGTTGTCGATGAGCCATAGGCCCGTCGTGGCGAACACGTACACGGTGAGCGGGTGCACGAGGAGCGCCGCCCCGCACAGCAGGGCGAACTGTCGCGGCTCGACGAAGAGCTGGTCGAGCACGTCGCCTCCGCTTCCGCCGCCCACGCCCCCGACGAAGACAGGGTGCAGCGAGCCGACGACGGTCAGCGTCGAGCAGCCGAACACGACGGTGAGGACGAGCGCGCTGAACAGCCGGCTGTTGTTCTGTCGTTCGAACAGCGACGTCTCGAATGAGTCACTGTCCTCGAGCGTGGTCATGGTGCGGTGTGACGGTCGTTCCACTGACGGGCTGGCTGGCTGAGACGATGGTGGCAATCGTTAGACGGAGACAGACCTTGTAGCGGCGAGCACCACCAGGCAGAGACTAGCAGAGAGCATAGACAGACCAGCGGAGACCGCAGAGAGACCAGCAGCGACCACAGGCAGACCAGTAGAGAGCAGATACAATACGATGCAGAGAGCAGATACAATACTATGCAGAGAGCAGATACAATACTATGCAGAGAGCAGATACAATACTATGCAGAGAGCAGGTACAATACTATGCAGACGAGCAGATACAATACTATGTATAGTATACTTTGGCTGAGCCAGTCAGATAGATAATTGCAGGCAGGTAGACGAATGAACGGACAGACAGACATACAATCAGTCAGTCATCCAGCAAGCCAGGCACACCGAGACAGACGGATGAACGGAACTGGTATTGTTGTGTAGCTGAACAAAAATGTTCAGATTATCCAACACTTCTATAGCTCAGTTTCGCTACAGCTGTTGCTGCTGCTGCTGCTTCTTGCCGATCTCTCGACAGACCGTCCGTGCGTTGTAGAGATCTCCGAGGGTATATCGTATCACCAACAGGGCACCAACATTGACATGCTCATCACGCTCGCCAGCCGGAGATGCCGTATGCATAACAGCTCCATGCATGATGTTGTTGTCTTTCTGTCTGTCTGTCTGTCTATCTGCATCTCTGTGTGCATGTGTATATGTTTGTACGTATAGAGTATGCATACATACATACAGACATGCATAGATTGCATGCATGCGTGCACATACATAAACTCGCGTACAGCGTTTATGCGACAGCGACAGCGATAAGCGGTGGTAGCTAGTTAAACACGACGAATAGGTATAGATGATAACAGTAGCGGTGGTGTTGATGTTGCTGTTGCTGTTGGTGGCAGTGGTCAAAGCAGCCGTCGTCCGTCGTCAGTCAGTACCACAAGAACTCCACAATCATGGGCCAGCGGAACTTCCGCTGCTGTGATTGTTGTTGAGTCAACCACCGTCGGCGCTGCCACCACCACCGCCGCAGTGGTCGTCGTCGTCATCTCCTCTACGTTCTATCGTCACTGCCACACCGATACGGCTCCTGTACACTGCACCAATTGGGCTGACGTTTCACTCACTATTCGAAGCATCTGTAGCAACAGCAGCAGCAGCAGCAGCAATAGCAACAACAACAACAACAATAACGCTATAGGTAGCTACAGGAAGCTAAACGATTCATAGCAACGACGAAACAACAATCACAACACCAGCAGCAGCAGCAGCAACAACAACAATCACAACACCAGCAGCAACAACAACAACAGCAATCACAACACCAGCAGCAGCAACAACAACAACAACAACGACGACGACGACGACCAGAACCGCAGCAGATCCACAACCCGAAGGAAAGAGAACGAGCTCACACGGATGTACGACGTCAAACAAAGCGAGGAGGGTAGAAAGAGAGACATCGAGAAAGGAAAAGAGAGAGAGAGAGAGATAAAGAAATGACGGGTGAGAGTGCGAAAATGAGAAAGCACGCAATTACGTTGTCGAACGCTGCAGGACGCCAACGCAATGATGCTTCCACGCATCCATCCATCCGTCGATATGCGTTTGTCGTCTGTCCATTGTTGACGCACTCCGCATCGAGTATCGAGTGGGCGAGTAAACGGCAAACGGCCCGCCTGCCTGCGTACGTCACTGTCGCCGAGAACAACGCGTCGCCTCGACGTCGCCTTGACGTCGCCTTGACTGGCTGTCCTCGCGTTCGACCATATTTCGCGTCTGGGCATGCCAGCCGCTCAGGCTGTTTGCAGCAGGCGAATGGGCCGCGTCAGCCACGACCGACGCCATCATCGCGCCATGGTGGCCGCCATCCAAATGAATGGATATCCACATCGATGTTGTGGTTGCTTTATTTGTCGCTGTGTTGTTGTTGTTGATGATGTTGTTGTCGAGGTGGTCGTCGTCGTCGTGGCTCACGTAATACGGCAATCGCGTCGCTTATTCGTTTGTTTTGATCAACAGTACCGTTGAGCTTAGCGCGTTTAATGACGGTGCCACGTCGCCGCCGCTGCTGCCGCCGCTTTGGTCTACCCTTGACTCGGTTGCTACAACAACACCAGCTGCAAGCGAGACAACAGTAATCCGTTCGGCTGTCTGTTTATCTGATGTCTATCGGCCAGCTAGGTGAAACATACGCAATAAATACAAATGTGTACACATACATATATATATATATATATATATATATGTATTGTGATGATTGATTAGTCATTTACAATACGTTTGCACACGCGGCAGTGCTCGCCTCATATATATATATATATATATATATATATAGGGGGTACACTGTTATAAGAGTTATCCACGCAGACGTGTCAATAGATGCAGAAGGTGAGCTGAATGTGTTGCTATCGGGAAGAGGTATTTGAGCAATACGTCACAAAAAGTTACTGGATCTCCGATTGGACTTCTCCCTTAACAGACGGAATTAATACTTGACGTAAACTGAACAAAACGAGAAAGTGGCATAGGCAGCATAAGCTCTTTCCTCAGGCGGCTAACTGGCACTTACAATTATGTTTTGTTTTGTCTCATATATATATATATATATATATATATATATATATATATGATGCCGCAGATAGATCGAATCTTTTTTATTGCGGGTTGTCTGAACATATTCAGTATGCGTCTACGCGTCATGTCTAGTATAAATCCAAAGATCTTATGTACAAACACAAAAATTAAAATAAATAAAATAAACGCCAAAAATAATGTAAATATAACACGTAAATAAAACGTACCAACAACAAACATGTAAGTAAACAACGACCATGTGCTCTACTCATCTCTCTTAAAACTCTGTTTCCTTCTCCCTTTATTCCATCCCGTAGTGGCAATAGCGTAGACGGGCCTAGATGCCGTAGTAGGATTGCTAAGTCGAAGCTGTGTGGGAACTACTAGGGACCTGCGTAGAGTCAGAGAAAGAGTAGGGGAAAGAGTAGTCAAGAAAGAGGGGGGATTGGCAGGATCCGTCTCGCGAGGGGATGGCTGCGGACTTCAACAGATGCCACAGAAGAACTGCTAAGGGCCGCGAGCATAAGCAGCGATAAGAGGAGATCACTGTGACTCAGTCACTGTGATCACCGTCTGAAGCCGCATGAGGGAGCCCCTGGAGGGAAAGCGGGGGCACAGATCGACTAAACACAGTTCGACTGCGAGGCCCCGAATCAGACGAGTATCATCAACCAACCAACCAACCAACCCAGCAACTGAATAACCGGCAGACTGAATGGAGCCGCATGTAGTCCGCGTGGCTGTGGTGATGTCAACTTGGGCCTGGTCGAGGGGTTGGCAACCCCATCTCTTGGGCGGCCCTCGTAGGCGCTTGTTCGGCCGCCCACATTTTGGTGTGGCTGGCTCTCATAGGACGCACCGCCCTACCTCGCTTACCTCTACGCTAATCGCCCGTTATACAGGTTCAGCTAGGGCACACTACCTTCCTACCCAATCTCGCCGGGGTTTGGCTAGATCGCTCTCTTTGCGTGGACAGTGTCACAGAACTGTAGCGGAACCGCCACCATAGCGCCAGCAACAGTAGAGGTAGCAACAACAATAACCACATCAACAATAGGAAATAGCAGCATAAGCGTTTATTGCAGTTATTCTCGAGCGCAGTCGTAGTCATATTACTCGTGGTAGAAACATAGCTTACTACTGAAGGGATAGAGGCACTAGTTACAGCAGGAACATATGAGCTCCACCAAAAGCAACACTGCCGGATCACCGGGGTGTATGTGTACGACAGTAAAATATATGTCTACGTGTGTGGGTGTAGATATATATATATATATACCCCACGCACATAATCACCCCTCGTATCGGGCTACCCCGGTGTTTTGCTACCTACATTATATATGTATATGTGTGTGTGTGTGTTTGTATGGGGAAGTAACTCCACGAGTCGTGTGCCACCAAACTACAGCAGGGCCCCGTGACCAGGCAGGGTCACATAGACAGTAGGCCCGGGCACGATCTGATGTCCTCGACACGGGTCGCACCACCCAGCGAGGTCGCTTTAGACAAAACTATATATATATATATATATATATATATATATATATATATATATCAAATTTGAGGTTTACTTGCGAATCGCAATTTCACAGTGCTTCAGTTCTCGTAAACAAAAATCTGTAAAATGTGTAGCAGAACAACAATATTCTTTCATGCTTCAAGCTGTCTCACTTCATGCGTAACTAACAATTGATCAGTGCCTATATGTTGGACGTGCTACCCATTTATTTCTACCTCACGCAAAAATATTTTGACTGAGGTGAGCACCCGAATTTCCTAGGGAATTTTGGTCCAGAATGCATGGCGAATAGACTCTTTCAGAGCTATCGGCCTCACATATTTCGTTGCACGCCGGATCGTACGTCTAACAGTATATAACTAACTGTATAGAAAGAAACAGCATGATACGGTATAGCTCCTCTATATATCTAAATGCAAGCAAAGCAATTTCTACCCTGTATGTTAGCGACAAAAGCTTAAAATCATGAAAACACAAAAGGACCGAATCGTTCCGACGCAAGTTAAAAACTACCCTAAGGGCATCATTCTGAATGACCACCGCCCTGTGAGTGATATCCTTATTACGAGTCCCCCAAATAGTAATACAGTAACAACAAATTGGCACTAATAGCATCGTATACCACAAAAAGGCTCTCCACAGCCACTCCTAGTCCAGAAATAGATGCATACACACATATAGTATGTGCGTATATGTATGTATATATAATGTATATATATATATATATATATATATATATATATATACTACTGGTGTATTGCTATCAATCAACAATGCCGGCTAAGGGCGCTCACAGTATCGTTACCATTACTCAATTGCCCTATTCTATTCATCATCCCTGCTCTTACACTCCCTGTGTTTGGCCGTTTATTCGATTTGTAAGCGCGTTGAAGATGGGGCACATGGATTCAGACAGGAAGGCAAATGGACATTTATGTTCTTACATCGAGTAATGAAGAAATGCACAAGCATCATCTATATGGCTGGGTCAGCTATGGCTGGATGTTTTGTTGCAAAACCCTTGTGCAAAACCCCTCATTTATCCGGCAGAGCAAGCACACACACTTCCGTCCCTAGAAGAACAGGCACCTTATTTCAGCGCCTGTGGAACAGCGCGAAGCACGCGTAACGCACGCGGCAGAGCCCCTGTGCATCGAAGTGGCGCGGATGTGGCACGCCTTGGTACGTGTGAGCTACGGCTGGATTCCCATTGCTAGAAACACCTAAGACATTAACGCTGCCTGAAGACTTCGAGCAATCAACACTACCGAGGTGCGCAGTCTGAATTTAATGCATACATACATGGGACGAAGACGCTATGCTGCGGTGTGGGCCGCTACGTTCAGATTTTCTTCGCAGGCTTTTCTTTCGCAGTCGAATACAATGATAGAGTCTAAACTATTTTTGTCTGGTTGTTAGACGATGGTGTGATTCTAATATGTGACTAATGTTATGATGTTCGCGAGGACGCTGGCAGCCTATGGACAAGGCAATGGGCAGTCCTTGCCCAGCACGTCCATAAGAACGTCGTGCCGTTTGATTTTGCCTCTACTGTTTTGAGCTGTAGGCAAAAGGCAGACCAGGACAGAAAGAGTGATATTAAGGATAGGAAGAAAACAAACTATATATATATATATATATATATATATATATACACACAACTAGGGAGGGGAAAGATTGCCACTACGAACACGATGGACGATGACTAGACTAGAGACCACAACGCAGGCGATGTTGCCATGACCACCTCATCACCATTCCGTGCGCACCGGCGCCAGACTCTGCAGACAGATACGAGACAGTTCTTTCTGCCTTATTGTCGTCTGCGTGTCTCGTGGTCTTCCTTTTCCTCTTCGTAGTCGTCGCGTCCTTTGTTGTCGTTGTCTTTCTTCTTCTCCATTTGATTTTTCCTCATCTGCATTTTGTACTGCGTGCCCCTGATATGCCCTCGCCCCTTCGGCGCTTCACCCTCAATTCGGTTGCAGCGCCCTCTGGCGCCGTCGCCATCCCCCTGACACCTTCACCTTGCCACTCCCGCTCATCCATCCGTCCGTCCGTCCACCCGTCCACCCTACAGACGCCAGCTCTTCCAACCCGAGCAGCTCTCTGGAAGGGGGCACTCTCTGCCAGAAGCACTCTATCGTCTGTAGTGGGCGCAGACAAAGGGGGGGGGGCGCCAGTCGGCGGAATCGCTAGACTAGTTGAGAAGAGGGGAGGAAGAGGAAGGCGGCGGCGGCGATGGCGACAGGGGGTGACAGGAGCGACAACGGTGGTGGTGGCGGCGACGACGACAACGACAACAACGCTAACAACGAGGAGGAGGAGTACGTGCCACATTAGCATCTCATATGCATTCGCTATTATATCCGACTAGTGCCGACCCTCGTCCTCGTTGTTGGCGCCAGCACTACCACCACCATCACGACTGCCCCTCGCGATCACCGACCGACCGACGGACCGACCACCATCACTACCATCATGAGCCCCCAGCAGCGCTATCACGAGCTCCAACGCCAACATTTCCCTTTGTGTCATACGATGATGATGATGGTGATTGATGATGACATCGACGGCGATGACGACGACGACGATGACAATGTCGACAATAAGAACAGCAACAACAACAATGACAACAAGAACTGCAACAACAACAACGACAGGAACAACAGCAACAACAACACCGACAACGAGAATGAGACGTTCGTTGGGTTGATGTCGTTGCTGCTGTAGCAGCCCCCATCTGCGTACATGGTGTGTGTGCGTACAGCTGGTGTGTACCCAACACATTGCAGAGGACCCTTCCTTCGTTCCTTCTGTCAGCCGGTGGTGTATCGAACGAACCGTTCCCTAACGGGCGTATGGGGTGTCTTCCGCCCCACCCGCCGTTTCTGCTTCCTCTCGTGCTCTCAATCTGTCCCTTTATCAATCCGCTTCTCTGCGCCTCTACGTGCCTGCTTCTGTCTTCTCTCTCTCTCTCTCTCTCGGTCGCCCTCTGTGTCTCTGCACCGACGTCTCTCGCTAACCTCGTAGTGGAGGATCCATCAGGCGGAATGGTCTCGTCGAACCCCCGGCAATGAGGACGTGCTGGCAGTGGGCCTTCTACTGCTGCTGCCGCTGCTGGACACGACGGAATAGTGGGGGGGGGGGGGAGGGGGCTATTGTTGGTCCAGAGAGGAAAAGACGTACCGAACTCTCAGAGACACGACAACAAACGATGGGGATGATTCCGTAACACTTGCTCCAACTTATAACGTCTGCTACGTTCTCTTTCGCGCACGCTCTCTTTTTCCGCCTCTCTCTCTCTCTCTCGCTTGGGTTGCCTTCTCTCTCTCCTTGTGCAGAAGCGTACAGCGGCAGCACCAGCTGATTCTGTCATCACACTCGGCAACAACGTATCATATATATATATATATATATATATATATATAATGTATTATACGGAAAATAAACTTTTATTTATAACTCATTAACACAAAAAAAAAAAAATATATATATATATATATATATATATATATATATATAACATCAATAATTCCACACACAGCGTTCTACTAGATCAATATTGAACAAACAAATACCGTTAAATAGAGTCGCTGTGTTATACGGTTTTTCATAGTTTCTTTTCAAATCATGATAACTAGAGTTTAACTACTACTAATACTAACTCTTTACTTGGATTTACTTTAAATTAGAATGACAGATCACAGCTGTGATCCAGCAAAGCACACGTTGTTAGTCAGCTATGCGCTATATCTCTCCACAAAACTATGCTCCCACAAAACATCGTCAGAATTTTAATTATTCGTATGGACAGTCCGAACTTGAAACGAAATCAAACAATTCACTCAACATTATTCGCAGGTATATAATCGCCAAGCAGCACAGGCTGTCTAAGGATTAGTCCATCGGTGGGGTTCGTTAACGTCTGATGAGAATTATAGGTAAACATGCCTTCGGCTGTTTTATCAGTTTTTGCATATAACCGCTATAGAAAAAAACGCTTGTCGTTCAAAATAATAATGATCAAATATGCAGATATTGATGACTCAGAAGTAATTCCAGGAATCGTCTAGATTATCTCTTAGCTACTCTTCAGCTCTGGATGAAATTTCGCTCTCCACCAAACAAAAAGAAAGTGAAGGTTCTTCTTCTCCTATTCACAAAAGCTCCTACCGTTCAACACAACGTTTTACCACAGACTGAGCAAGCGAATTTACACTTCCAAAGTGCAATTGGACTATAAATCCAGCTATCAGGAAATAGTGTGGGGTAACGAAGACGCGAAATCTATCGATGTTAGATCAATTAACTTTAACACTACCTGCAGATATCCCTTTACATGACCCTAAACTTCTTAACCACCACTAGTGTTTATAAGTACTCACACTTTATATTATTTTCTGTCAATTTTTATATTGAAATAGAACACAATAGCGTTATTTTATGGGAGCAGCCGCTTCGCCGATCGACCCACATCAAGTAAGCGTATGGCCTTCGCTCTCTCGCCATATTCATTTTTTCTTTCTTTTTGCTAATGTCAGTACATTTATTTTCCGTGTATATATATATATATATATATATATATATATCATGTAGACAAAGTATCAAGAAGCATTTAGCTAACCTAACTCTCCGGCAAAGCATTTTTGCCGCTGCACTGCGTTAGATGAGAGCGGTTTATGAAATATTCATGTGATCCATCGCCGTGTCGTCGTTGTCGCTGCCGCTCTCCAACATACAGTGCCCGCGCGCTCAAGGAGGAAGGAGAGGAATTGGGGAGGGGGAAGAACGAGGGAGGAGAGAGAGAGAGCGAGAATGGCCGAGAGAGAAGGAGGAGAGTGAGCGTATTGAGAGCGGTTAACGTTGCGAGTCCGCGCTGCCAGAAATTAGCATAGCCTTGATGGCTTTGTCGTCAGCTGTCGGCGGCAGCAGCCTACGGTTCGGCATAAGCGCCACGGTTAGGCTAGTGGTCGACCTGATCGGCCAACTAAGAAAAATCCAAGGACCTACCTGATTTAACCGCCAAAATCACATGGTTACATCCAGCAACAACGAATTGGATCAACAACAACAACAGCAACAACAACAACGACACTATCGCATATCGCCTGAACGCAAGTAGGCATTGCCTGTAAGACCTTGCCTGTCTCCACTAAATCCGAAGTCCTTCTCAGGCATTCCCACACAAACACTCACATACACACACCTACAGGGGCGTTTTCGCATCCGGCCGAAGCAGAAAGAAGGTCGATCGCGATAACTCAACGGGTAGGACTTGTCGGCGATGATATCTCTCTTATGACGACGACGAGAAGGACCTACTTGGCGCATATCAATTACGTTTTGCCCTTGTCCTGTTATTGTTGTTGTGGCTATTGTTGTTGTTGTCGATGTTGTTGTCGCTGTTGTTGTTAATGTAATTCGGAGGTAGCAAGGCACGTTTTTCAAGGGTGTTAGAGGTGGCCGACTCTGGCTGCACTACGTTCGCAGCATTTTATGCATTTGAAAGGCGCGCAAGATCTCTTCGCCAATACTCGAAGAAAGTCAATCGATGATATGTAGCAGGTTAGATGGGCTGATCGTCAAACGATCCGATGGTGTCGCGCCAATGTTCGCCAAATTGGATGAACATAACAGTTCCAGTTCAACGTCATCATGCGCATCATTGCGCATGAACGGAGACAAACCAAACGAAACAATCAGCTTAACTTTTTTTTAGCGACTTGAGTAGCGAGAATGTGCGGCAAAATGTCTCCAGCGCCCTGGCCCTTAGCGCCCGGCGGGCTTGTCGAGTGCTAAAACTGTTCATATTTGCACTCTGAAATAAGCATAATAATGACATTAGCGACATTATACGTACTCGACGGCGTTTTTTAACACATGACAGATCAAATAATATATTCAGTAATCGTTCAGCTACAGATACACTGCACATTAGCCTCGTCGTCATAGTCTCGTATGTGACAGTCGGTCTGCATACAGATCATGCATTCTTGGACGTAACATTATACAATCTCAATGGGCACATAACAGTCTGCCCGTCTGTCTGCATTGGCATTATGAGCGCACCACTACATGCATGATCTGCCTCGATCAGTCGTCTGCCATGATCTACGCAGGATATGCGTATCTTGGTGGCCAATGTGGTGGTGGTGGTGACGCAGATGACAACAATACTAATACTAATAGAAATAATCATGTTGAACTTGTCCGATTCGATGAACGACGCGGCCTGTTGAGACCAACTGGGGCACGGCCAAGCTATTATATAACGGTTGATCAGACGCAAGCCCGATTAACAGACTCGACCCGACTCCTCTCGATATTCAGTCACTCTGAAAGGTTTCTCTTCGGAAGCGAGAAAGAGAGGTTCAAGGCTTGAAGAGAGAGAAAGGGAATTGGCGCCAAGGTTCCCCATACATATGCATATCTACAATGTCGAGCTAGTATTGCAATGCGTGTCAGCAAAACAGCTGCTGCTGTTGTTGTTGTTCTTGCTATTGCTTTCCACGAGGGTGAGCCTGCATTGCCGTGATAAAATTATATATATTTATATATATATATACAATGAAGTACATTTTGTAAGTAAATTTACTGACTTCTGGGAGTCACTATAACGTTGAATGGTACCAGTTTCCGAAGGCATATAGAAAGCAGAGTGGAAAAAGCAATTCTAGCGGCAGCAGCAATTAAGAACCCGCAACATTGCCAATACATACTGCGTCTGCTTATTTCAAATTAAAATAGAACCAATAGCAACATTCGGTTTATCACTAATATGGGAGAAGCAGATCTGCAGTTACTAGATAGAGCCAGATTTTTCTCTATGAAACGGTTTTTGGGGTTAGCCAATTTCTGTAAGAATACAATAGTTCTCATCTTAGAGGGGGGAGTTTAATGACACAGGAATGACAACTTCGATGGGGTCTACTTAGGACGAGAGCTTTGAGGCCTATACTTTGAAATGGACGGAAAAATGAAAAGGAGATCGATTTAGGAATATATACTACGGTAGCGATGATAAGCACGGCCTGGAGAGCAGCCGGATATAAGGGCAGACATTTAACTACGGCGTTTGCAGCCCACGGGTTTCATCACGTGCTATGCAGCACGGAAGAATTCCACGATCCTCAGGAGTGTTGCAGGTGCACGAGGTGCTCTGGCCAGTGCAATAGAAACCACGCCGCAGCATGTCCTGCAGTTCAGTCAATAGCTGAACTAGCAAGATAAGAGAAGACCCAATGACGTGAAGTTGTGTCTGATGTATATGTTTATAATTTTACCTAACCTGGGTGTTAATTAACCATAATATATATATATATATATATATTCTTTGACGCAACGATATCTCGTGGGTCATAGGTTTAATGACATGAGGCACAATGCGTATATATCGGGGATATGCTTTTTGTGTAACTCAATAATTCCTAAAAAATGAATATCTAATACATATGTACAGTAGAGCTCAGTGTGTACAGCTCTTACATAGAGACATACAAGTGTATGTATTCAGACTCAGAGCCGGGTTATTTGCGAAACTGCGTACCAAATGCTTAAGCTTTCGAAAAAAGAATGAGATTTTGTGAAAACAGAGTGATTTACACTATCGCCGGGTCGTATATACAAGAATGTATACAGAAGAAAAGGCGATCTAGCTTTTTAGTATGCCACAGCATTGTAGCAACGAAATGCACTTAACACAAAAGTGTTGCCGACTCTTTGCAATACGGTTGCGCCTGCAACTCATAAATCAATTGACATCTCCCCAGCTTATCATTTCGCAATGCCTGTCAAAACGCGTCGTCAGCAAAAGCTATCGCCGTCCTTAGGTATGACGTTCAGTAATTTCGGAAACATAAAGCGACCAAATACGGATCACTGCAGAGTCCCCAAGTCAACTAACTGCCAAGTAGATTGAATATTTATATTTTCACAGAGTAGCAGTCAGTATTTATCAGTCATACTGTATTCAATAGCATTTTCTATAAGCATGGTACAAATCAGTCTGTTTCCTGTGGTTGAAATTGAAAAAGTAGATTGAATATACATAACCTTCACTGACCAAAATCTATCCTCAAGGTAGGACCTCAACTAGCTAACTGTAGAGAACGCGAAACCCAATCCATGGTCAGCATCTGGGTAAACAATCCGTGGTCAGAAAATTAGTTATTTAATTAAGCCTGGTTAATTTCGGTCCTAGTCAATCATATTCTGCCACAGGTGTGCTAGAGCTGAGGAAGTTCATGTCCTTTAAATATTGAGATCATATCTATAGCACTTATTGGTAGTAGCTGGACGCAAGATACCTAACACCATCAACTCAATATATCTATATCACATCTCAATATGTCCCAGGTGTTTTTTAGGAGTGTGAGGTTATATACGTAGATAGATACATTTTTCACACACTGTCTTTGTATTTCATATATATATATATATATATATATATATATATATATATATATATATATATATATATATATATATATATATATATATATATATATATATATTTATATATTATATATATATATATATATATCACAATTTTATCGGAACTACTGTATGTCGAGGATAATCCGCATGCACAGCCTCCTGACGCTTTTGATTAGCTATGATGTATGCTAATTCGACAAATTATCCCGCCGCCTTCTGATAGACGCCTAATTGCAATCGACACATGAGCGTCGCACACAAAAAATACAAAAAAAAAGAAAAGTTTTTAGATGATAATGAACACGTGACACCTTTGGCTCGCCTTAGCCTAGACTCTAAGACAGGACAGTTCTGGGTGGCTGGCATCGTTAGGCGTTCAGCGTTTAGTAACGCCCAGCGACGCCAAAGCATAGAATGACGGCGAACCAAACGATGTTTGCCCCTTCCATGGTAATGGGCGGTCAACTGTCCCCAGGTCCCCCGGCTTGCCTCGGGGGACTGGAGGGGGGTAGTTGCACACTGCTGCTACATCTGGTCTTTTTCTCTACTGGTAGTGGTATCAATTTAAGTAGCGGCAACCAGCAGTCAGGTAGTCAGTCTATGCTAGATATAGAGACGAGTCAGACAAAATACACATATGAAAACGACAGGTAGCTTGACAGAGAGAGACACCCCCTGTCTCTCTCCGGGGGGGAAGGGGGGGGGCAGAGAAAAAACAACCCCCACACACACGCAAAGAGAGGGAAGGACAGTGAGACGTCGTATTTCAATAACAAAGACAACGTCCACTGCCGCAGCAGCAGCAACGACAGAAGCACCACCACCACCATGGGCCAAATATTACTATTATCAGCATTATTTCTACATCATTATTGTGTTTGTTGCCGTCGTTGTTGTTGCTGCTGTTGTCGTTGTAGTTATTTGTGTAGTTATTGTTCTGGTTGGTGTCGTCGTCGGCGCCGGTGCCGGATGTTCTTCTTGAGAGTATTGATTGCTATTGTTGTTGTCGTCGTCGTCCTCCTCTTTGTTGCTGCCACCATAAGCACAAACGCTAACAAAACAACAACGATCAGCAGCAGACACTTGGTCCGGCCGACGACTGTCCACTCATTAGTTTGGTCGCGCCTGTCCAACCGCAGAGTTGCGGAGAGTACGACTAGAAAATCTATTGCTACTGCTACAACAACAACAGCAGCAGCAGCAGCAACAATGGCAACAATAACAGCAACAACGACAACTAGAAGTCATGCGATGCCGCTCAGCTACGTCCAGATGCACCAACCAATTCCTTGGTTGTGGCCGTTATGGAAGTGATGATGATGCTGATTATTGTGAACTAGTATCATCATTATCACATGATGATGATGATGATGATGATTATTATTATTATTATTATTATTATTATTATTATTATTATTATTATTATTATTATTATTATTATTATTATTATTATTATTATTATTATTATTATTATTATTATTATTATTATTATTAGTATTATTATTATTATTATTATTATTATTATTATTTATTCAATTTTTTTGTATTTCCCTACAATTGTGGGACCCAAACGTGTACCCGCGTAGGCTCACCCCCCCCTTCTCAATCCATAGAGCCGATGATAGCGGCGGCGTTTCCCCTACACACTGCGAGCGAGAGTTGCTGACGCAGAAACTCGCCCTCGCGCTGGTCACCCGTGTTAGCACTAATTTTGACACCTAGGTCTTTGAGGAGGATACTTGTGCTCTTGCTGATCGGGCCCATCGTTTCCATGGCGACGGGTACGAAGTGATATCTCCTCCCCAAATCAGAGTATTTGCGTTTCTTTGCGATCTCGGCATGTTCAGCAACCCACCCTGACCTGATGGCGCTGTGCATCAGGTATGACGGAGCCACTGTACATGATACCGTGGCATCCCATACCAGGCATTTGCCGTTGGACCATGGCGGGATGGTGACGCCGTCTGGTCTTTTGTCGTCTTCGAAGCCCAACCTGGGCTCCAGGGTGCTTGGTATGCCGGCTCTACGAAGAGCCTTCTTCAGGATCGCGTTGATTTCCGCGTGTCTGGAAGCCCTACCAGGGCTTTTAGTGCAGCTCAAAGGGTGCAGTCCGTCCTCATCCACTGTTTTTCCACACGCCTTACACTCGTATGGCTCACATATGGGAGCGCCTATTCTCAGAGCGGCCACCATGCGGAAGGAGGTGTTGTCCAGCATGGTGCCCAGCTGTGATGAAGGAAGTGCTCTTAGGAAGCCACTGCTGAAAGTGTCACGGGCAGCTATGAATACCGCTCTCTCTGTCGGGGATTGGATGTCATCTAAGATCTTGCGAGCGGTCGTTTAACACTTGTAGCTGTCAAGCATGTGCTGTGTAGGGTGTTGCTCCCAGGGGCCAGGGCCTATCGCTTGCCTAGCTGCCAGCTCAGCTTCGTCCCTCCTTCCGCGCAGCACAGAATGAACATCCGGTTCTAACAACGTCTCCGCAAGCCCCGAGAACTCTATGATAGAGGCCGCGTAGCACAACGAAGCAAGGTCTGCCACGGACCTTAGTCCCAATCCTCCTTCGCTGAGAGGAAGTGTGGCCCTTTCCCAGGATCTGTCGGTAAGGGCCACGTTTAGAACTTCACTCAGTATCTCCTTTGCCACCTCGTCAAATGCTTGCAAATTATCACAGTGGTGGCCTGTGGGGGACGTGCGTAGAATGTAGTTTAGCCTAGGTGATCCCAGGCTGTATCTCCATAGGCATAATGTAGCCTGTGCGTGCATCGCCAATAGCCGAGTTTTGATACACCGGAGGGCGTCCCGCTTATCCAGGATAGTTTTCGAGATCTTCCGAGATCCAATGGGCGCTCCCAGGACTTCTAGGTCAGGCAACTCAATTATCTTTGTACCGGGCAGGGCGTCTGCAATGAGTTTGCATGCCTCATCCTGCTGGTGGGAGGTTCCACCTACAGCTATGACCTCGCATTTTGAGGCGTTAAGAGTTAAGCCTTTCTCCTCAGCAAACTGTAGCACTTCGCGTATGTCGGAGGCCACTATGTTTGCCGGGCCGCCTAGTATACCATCGTCTAGGTACCACACATTTAGTGGACTTTTCATGCGGGACACTAATCCTGAGATTCCTAAACTAAATAAGGCGGGCCCAATCGGATCTCCCTGTTGTACTCCGTTGGCTGAGAGAAGAGGCTCACTCTCTCCCCAGGACAGCAGTGATGGCGTGCCGTAGCTCTGCCACGCTAAGCGAAACATTTGTGGAACTTTCGCTTTAACTTCATTAAGGATAACATCGCGTCGGATGGTGTTGAAGGCGTTTCGGAAATCTAGTTTTACCAGGACTCGTGGGGGTCCCTCTGCCTCCGTGAAAGCCCGAGTTGCGTGTGCTGCAGCTTCAGCTCCGCCTTTAACTGAAACGCCAACCTGGTGAGGTGCCACCGCCTTCACGATTGCCGTCCTATTGATGGCAATCGCTACTTTGGCAACCAGCCTACGTAAAGTAAGGCCGCACGCTATCGGTCTAATGGAACCGTCTTTTTTCTTTAGGGCTGTCAGATCTGCCCCATAGAAGATTGGGTGGCAAAAACTTGGCAGCCTGCCACTTAGAGTCAAGTTAGTCAGACAGCGCAGTTCCGCTAGCAGTCTTTCGGAAGAAGGTATTGTGCTGTCCAACATATCTCTCAGATGTCGAGGACGTAATCCATCCAGTCCAGGGCCAGATGCTAGTGAGAAGGAGCGAACCGCATTAACTACGAGCTGTGCCGGAACGATGAAAGGCTCATCCGAGGCAGGTTGCTCAAAGTTGATCAAGCGGTCCCTGACGTGAGCCGGAGGAGAGGGATGCTTGCTTCTAAGTTCCTGAGTCGTGCGGTCGTCGGGCAATGCGAAAGACTCTGTCGAAAGTAGAGTGCGTGCGGCGGAGCGTATGTCTCCCTCAGCTAACTTGCGTTCTGCCCTTGCGGCAATCTGGCGGTCGGTGAGGTGCTCCTTGCGCGACTGTGTGAGGCTGTGGTGCGGTCTATCAGAAAGATTATCCAGCGTCTTCCATTGGGAATCTGTTATGTTCTTCCTAATTACTTGGCACAATGTGATGTCGTTGCTTTTTAGTTCTGGAATATGCAACATGAGTGTCGGCAAAGTCATTAAATTATTATTATTATTATTATTATTATTATTATTATTATTATTATTATTATTATTATTATTATTATATTATTATTATTATTATTATTATTATCATTATTATCATTAATATCATTATTAACATTATTATTATTATTGTTGTTGTTGTTGTGATTACTGCTATTACATAGGAGCGGTAGCCTCCAGCAACCTGCACCAACCACCACCAGCATCACCATTAGTTTCATCGGGCGTCGGCAACGACGTTTGTTGACAACGACGACACCAAAAACAACAACAATACCACCCCGACGGTAGGTTCTGACAGTAACCGCCGATTGTTGGCGATTGGAGGCGCGTGGGAAGGCCACGCTCGCCTGCCAAACTTCTTGATCTACGTCGTGGACGTGGTCGTCTGCCATTTCTTTTTTTTTTGCGGTAACGATTGCAGTACGTCGTGGCGGCTGCGACGACGGTTGTTGTTGTTTTCGCTGCTGTTGTTGTTGTTGTTTTCGTTGCTGTTGTTATTGTTGCTGTTGTTATTTTCGTTGCTGCTGTTGACGGCATTGTTGCCACCATGATCGTTATTGTTCGACATTGCCGCGCGTACGGCTCGAGCTGTATGCGGGCGCTAGTGAAAGGACGGCGTCCATCGGATTTGCATCACACAGGCAGTAAATCTCGTCGTCACCGTTGCCGGCAACCGCCGCCGCCGTCGACGTCGTTGTTGTTGTTGTTGTTGTTGCTATTGTAGTTATTGTTAGTGGTGTTGTCGTTGTTGACGTCGTGGTCGCAGCCGACGCCACACGCATTATTATGCTGACCACACACACACATGCAGCAGCAGCATCGGTTGATGCCCGTCGTTAAACGACGGCGGAAAGATGATGATGTTGCCCCACAGCCCGTCCCACTTCCCCACTGTTCTTTTCCTTCTCTTCCTACTCCTTACGCTTGCTCCCTCCCCTCCCTCACATACACAGAGAGAGCATACGAAGTACAGAAAGGGCAGAAAGTGAGAAGCGAAGAAAGGGATAAAAGGAGAGAGAGAGAGAGCGGAAGGCAAGAGAGGGAGAGAGGGATAGAGAGAGAAAAGGAAAGAGAGGGAAGAGAGAGGAAAAACTTGAGAACAAAAGAGTGAGAGCACAGCCCTGCCGGTGGTCCTTACGGTTTGCCCATTACGGCCGAGCTGCGTGCAGCTATCTACACACAGGGAAACAGGTGCAACACCTCCGCGTAACGAACGAAGAAATGGGGACAGGACAGGAACGAGTGAGTGAATGAATGAGCCGACAGACGAACGACCGACCGACCGACCGAACCGAACCAACGAAGAGAAACAGACTATTTAACTAACGATTTGGTCAGCCGCAACTAACCGCAACCGTAGAGCGGACAATCGCTTCTACTCACCTACCCATTTACCGCACGTTAGACGGGACACCGATAGCCGAGGTTCTTCAAGGCGGCGGCGTTGTTATTGCTGACCGCACCGTGCGAGCAATAATAATAATAATAGCGCATCATCATCATAATCATCATCATACATGTCGTCGTCGTTGTCGTCGTCGTCATCATCGTCTTACATCGGCGCCTTTTTCTTCGTTTTGTTTTCGCCTTGTTCTTTGTCTTCGTTTTGTTTTCGTCTTCTTCTTTGTCTTCTTTCTTCGCCTTCTTCTGACGGCCGCCAGATTTAATTAGCAGCAACATTGCTTCTGCTACGATAGCTGGCGCCACCACCGCCGCCGCAGGCCAGCAATCTTTACTACTACTACTACCACAACTACCACCTCTATCACTACTAGGTGGGTTTGCTTCTACTATTCATATTTTTGCGCCTTCTGCTTCGAACAGAAGGAGCAGCTGCGGCTGCTAAAGCCGCCATCACTATTTGCGTCCCGCTGCTGGTGCTGGTGCCGCTATAAGTTATATAGTTATATAGTTCGACCACCACCGTGGCACGTCCATGACCACGAAGAGCACCCTGATAGGAGCCCGGACCGGGCTAGACAATGGCCACGAACCCTGATAGACAATGGCCCGATAGTCGCCATATAACGAAGGGATCATTGTGTTCTGCTGCTAACTCAGCTGCTCGCAGTTCTAGTGCAGTGTCACCTCTACTACTATACTACTACCAGTGCCAGTAAGGCCTAGGATGACCAACCTAGCAATCGAGTTCGAGCTGAAACGAGTAAGCTTATAGAGGATCTTTTTACATGCTATTGATGTCTTTTTCTTGCCCCCTCGCTGTCTCTCTCCCTCGTTGAATATGTAAAGTTTGCTATTGACGTAAATGCGA
>QVRM01002777.1:0-63674 GCA_003439945.1 Dermanyssus gallinae
TTCACCGCACTTGTTGCAATGTCGCTGTGACTCCTTGTCATTAGTACACTCTCTGGCAAAGTGTCCTACCTTCTGGCAGTTAAAGCAAGTGGGTAATGAGACCCACTCCTCTGGCTTGCAATTTGAATTGCCTAGGGGTACACGGTTGTAGGACAGAAGTCTACTGCCTTCTCTCCGCGGTAGCGTAACAAGGCACTGCCATCCCCCCCTCTTGGCCATTCGAGGATCCTCAGTGCGAAGAACCGTAGTCGCGGAGAGCTTTAATTTTGTGCGCAACTCTGCCTCTATCTTGGCGGCATTCAGAAAAGGGTCTACGATACGGAGAACCACCGTAATTAGGGGCCCCGTCGTCTTGCATACATCCACTTCCACATCCGTGCCCTTGCGAATTATGTCTGCAAACGTAATTCCTTCTCCTGTCTTGGTTTCATTACCTTTATTATTAGATCTCCGTCTCTTGTCTTGGTAACCTGATTGAGTTTCACACCGGCTTCATCCGGCTTAACATAGTCTCTGATTTTATTGAGGGTCTCCTCAATGGTTGAACATTCTTTCACTTTGATCCTAACGGTGCTGTGACCAGCGGGCGGTACAGACTCACCTCCCGCGCGGGAGGAGCTACGCCCGCGAGAAGAACTGCGGGTCCTCATGCCTTTCCTCTCCGCTAATTCGATGTAACACGCATTTTTCCTGCAACATGCTTCAACGGCACGTCTGATCGATGACCCGTCCCATTCCTCAGATATATGCAGGAGAGGGGACTCTGTTGCAAGAGGGGTCTTGCTGTTCTCTATATCTTCGAAAGAATGTTTAAAAAACCGGCAGGTGTCTCTTCGGCTCCAACCATACCGACCACAAGCTTGCTCATGGTTGTTTGTTGGCTCACCTGTGTCTGTGCTTGCTCGCATGCGCCATCGACCATCTCCAGCGCTTCGCTGCTTTGTAAGACCGCGACTCTACCAACAGGAAGATTTATGAGTGACGCAGCAGACGGGTACTCTTTGAGTTTCCCAAGAAGAACCTTATCCTTTTCATATCCCTGAGTCACCAGCATGGCGCGTGAGTGGCTTGCTCTGAGAAAGCTTTTCCGCGCGAAGGCTGAGTTCTTGAAAACGGCTTTAGACCACTCCTTATTTACTAAGCTTGCAAGGTCGTCCATTGTTTGCGCTTTGTCCAGAGCATTCCTTAACTTGTTAGGCTAGCTCAGCATCTCTGAGCTCTTGGACTCGCTCATTTTCTACTTGCTTGCTGCATCTGGAGCAGAGGACAGTACCTTCTACATCATAAAGGCTTATCGTTTCTGTGCCTACTTCAGCAGTTTCCTTCGAAATATCCAGCTTCTTGCTATTTGCTTCTTTCTCGTTTAGCTGAGTTGTCAACTCTTGTATCTGTGTACTGAGCACAGTATTCTGCTCAAGTATTTCTTCATTATTCTTACGCAGCTCATTTTCGCAGATAATCTTTTAACGTCTTGCTCGCTAAGCCACCAGATTACTAGCTCTAATCTTGTAATGGCATTCTTGAAATCAGTATGCGTAGTGTCGTGTTTCTCTTTAAATTCCTTCAGCGATTTGACGCTCTCGTTAACCTTCTCAAGTGCCTCTGCATAGTTCGCTGGGAGGTCATCAGCATTGACACCATCGCTTCTATTCTTCTTTTTCAAGGTCTTCATCCTGACCAGTTTAGCCAGGTGGGGAGGTATCGATTCCATTCCTGGCGAAATTTCGGGTGATCCCTCCGCCTGCCTCTTATCTCCTACTCTGGAGCAAGTTGCCTGGGAAGTTACCTCTAAAGCTTCTTCCTTTCTGGCCGAGTCCACACAAACTGCTTCCTCCGAACGAACATTACCCGGCATGTTGTCGTCCGCCATCTCCACCGGAGAACTCGTCTCTCTTCCCGTCGCCATAACCGGAGACCTCTGAACGGCACCACCTTTCTTGAAGGGATCCATTTCCGCTACCCGGGGAAGGCCACCGGGCCGCAGTCAGCCCACGGGCCGCACTTAACCTCAAGCCAAAATTGACCCCTCGAAAAAACAGTGGATGCCTGAGGAGTTGTTGTTGCCGTAAGTTACCGTATTTCCCTTTATTTCGATCTCCGCTTGTTGATTTCTGCGGATTACTCCTTTAACTTTCCTCGACTCTGCTTCGATCACTGGTTCGTCGCCGGCAGATATTCAAATTTCGCGCGTCTGTGTTGTGTCTACGTGCCGCAACTTCCGTCTACTCTGCTATGCATCCAAACCAAGATGGCCGCGCCCATAGGCTAGACAGGTGTTTATCCACGTAGTGTTCAGGGTTGAATAAACACCAGTTTACACTGGAAAACAGCCTACGTAGTTCACTGAGTTTTCTAACTTATTTTGTCCCGTAGTGTCTCTGTGTATTCCTGAACGCAATAGGACGCTTTTTGCACACTAGCTAGCCCGAAATTATTCAAAAACTTCGTTTTCAGAGCACTTATCCGGGAGCCCGATCAAAACACGTCCATACTCGTTCACGCACACACCACATTAAATATATATATATATATATATATATATATATATATATATATTTGATGCTTGCGGGAGGGAAACGTAAACAGCTATATTGCTTGTGCATTGTTTTATCACGATTTGCCTTTATATATGTAGTCGAATGGAAGCATAATGACTTTTTTATGACTTGAATGTATATATATACACATATAGTACTAAATGTATTTATATAAGTTCGTTATGTTAGCACTTTGGAGTGGACAATTATCTCCGTGCGAACGTGTGATTACGGGTTCTCTAACCCAGGGTTAGCCCAGTTCAGCAATGTGCCCCGAACAGACGCTGCATTTCCTCGTTGGATGTCAAGGGACAGCCTCTGACGCAAGAATTCGGATGCTCTCGAGTCTCCTATCGAAAGATTAAGGCTTCTGCCTACGCGTTGAATCAGATTGAGCGTAAGGGGACCTGCAGTTCCCATAGTCTCGAACGCCAACGGACAAAATTCGTGCGGATAATCCACACTGGAATATTTCCTGCATCAAAGTGCGCGACTAAAGGTGTCATTTAGAGCAGAGTGACGTGCTCGTCGGCCTGCACTTAACACGCATGACAAGCCATGATGGGCCAACGCGTCCACAAAATCACCACAACGACATCGGTGGGGCACGACTAGATCAACACCAAGCCGCAGCCCTGCGCTTATGCGCGTGGTCTCGTCGTCCAACAAAGTCCCAATTCGAGGACATGGTAAGGCGTGTAGCCAAGCCCCAGCCCCTTGACTACTAACAGCTCAAAGCCTGGCTTTATCGGCAACAGACGGTGCTCTATTAATCAAGTTTGCTAGTCGCTTTTCTTGTAGGGGGGTTGTCCAATTGCCCTGGTTAGCCCTATCGTCGGGAGGTGAATCAAATAACAACGACAATTCGTCGGTCAGTCTTTGAAGTTCCCTGTTATAGGCGTCGCACCCATCACTGTCCAATAATGCTTTAACCCTATCCGCGGCCTGGGTCAATGACGACACGATTGCAGGTCCTGCCGTCATGACCGCGTCCGGCACACCTAGGCCGCCTAAAGAAACCGGGAGCACTACCTGTTCCCTTGCCGCAGCAGTCAGCTTAAGATTTAGTATGATCTCTAAAATGTCTAAGCTAAGTCCATTAAAAGGCTGTAAGAGCTCTTGTGATAAAAACAGGTTGCAACCTCTAAGCAGGTGTGTTAACCTTGTGGCTGAAAAACAAGATCTAAGAAGGAATAAGCCGCAGTGGGCCCTAAATTGGGGTAGTCTGCTTGCCGCGAAGTCAAGTTTGTCCTTTCGACTGTCTAATGCCTTTGCAATGCCTTCCGGTAATAAGGGGACACTTAGCAGCTCCAGGTTAACCTTGTCCACTACACGACAGCCCGGAAGTAAGTCAAAAAGGTTAGTTAAATCTAACGGCTCAACTTCGTTGTGAGCTGTGACATGTACTTCACATTTAACCGGGTTCAATGTCAGACCGCTAATAGCACCAAATTCAATAACTTTCCGTATGTCGTCAAGTACGGTCGGGAGGTCCCCGCCCAGAATGAGTACTAGGCATTAAGGGGGGACTGCAGTGAATCCACCAATTCCTTAATACACGAACAAAAATATGGAGGACCCAGGGGATCGCCCTGCTGAAGACCTGTCTGCGATAGCATAGCGTTGTGGGGCATTACCAGGTGGGATGGTTCTGAACCATAGGCTAGGTTTGTCTGGTGAAGCAGTAATGGTGCCCAAGACTTGACGGCTCGAAGCAAATGATCCCTCCGGACGCTATTGAAGGCGTTTCGGAAGTCCAGCTTAACCATCACCGTTGGCAATTTGCGCGATTGCAAAAATACACGAGCACAGTGGACTACTACCCTCTGTAACCCCCGGGGTAGCGAATCCTAGCTGGTGTTGGCCAAGAGTTGCTGAAATAGCTTTCCTATTATCCTAGCAGCCGATTTTGGCCGCCAGTTCCGAACGACTGAGGAACAAGCGATCGGACGTAATGAGCCATCTTTTTTTTTAATGCAAACATCCTTGCCCCAAAGATGAGCGGTAGAAGACAAGACGGGGGCGAACCCCATCTGAGTGCATCAACCACTTTAACAATGGCGTCCGCCAGTCGACCGGCCGTGCTGCCCAGCGCACCAGACAACAAGTCCTGCAACAGACGAATGTATATATATAATATATATATATATATATATATAAAAAAAAATATATATATATAATATATATATATATATATATATACATATATATATATATATATATATATATATATATATATGTATATATATATATATATATTTTTTTTTAAGAGAGGAGGAAATGCTAATTTACGCACCGTCAGACCGGAGAAAGGCAGACGGCCCTTTATCTCCAGTCTGGTGTGTGGGACTCGGCGCGATGGTCCGCGCCCCTACCCACTAAAACCTGCCTCTCATAACGCCCTTGACACAGCCCAGATCTTCGTTTAATAGTACTATGGGCCGTGGGGGTGACATCCGGACTATCTAACCACGTTCGCCTGCTTGTTTGGCGAAGTCTGCTCTCCGGCTGGCGTGCCTTGTGAGGAGAGAGAATTTCCTCTTCTTGCGCTAATCCTGTCGTAACTCGCTCTTCTCTGCGTCTCGCATAGTTTCTTCTCCGTCAGCACCTCTCGCGCAACCGCTGCTCCAAGGGTCCATGCTGCTGGTTCCGAGCAAATGAAATCCATGAATTGGGCTAGCCCATCTCTCGGAGCACGAGAGGGTGTTTAGGTCTCTGGGCACCCGCGTTCGTCCAACTATCTCTCACCCTGTTGCTTGCCTTACGTCTAGCCTCTTCCCAGCACGGGCATTCTAAGAGAGTATGTGCCGCGTCATCTTTAACGCCCAGCGTGCAGAACATGCACGTGTCCGAAGGCGCCTTACCAATCCTGTATAAATAGGACTGGAATTCTCCGTGACCGGTGACTATTTGCGTTAGGAAAAAGTCCATGTCACCCTCCGGGCCTATTCAGCCATTTCTCGATGTTCGGTATCAGATCACGGACCTTGGCTCCCGCCTCGTTCTTCCTGATGCTCTCCCATTCCGCCTGCCATCGCAGAAGTGTTACTTTCGCTTCCTCTTCCTTTGCTTCCTTTGTAGTTCTATCTGGACCACGCTCCACAGTCTTCGTCTTTCATCTGCTTTGAGGTCCCAGGGCGGAGTCCCTGCCAGAACCAAAGCTGCCGCCGTGCTCACGGTCCTGTAGGCCTGTGTGATGCGAAGAGCCGGTACCCGATTGGGCTCTTCTGAGTAGGCCTTTTCGATGTATTTCTCCGCACTTCTTTTTGAACCATACCGGTGCACCGTACAGGACGATGGATTCCGCCACTGACATGACCAGCCTTCTCCTTGAGGTTCTGCTAGGTCCGTAGATATTTGGCAGGATTTTGGCGATATCGTTTGCCGCTTTGCTTGCCTTTTTGATTGCCTTCTTTAGGTGAGGCACTCCTGTGAGTCCCCGGTCTAGTTGTACGCCTAGGTATCTCACCTCCTTGCTGAATATTATACTTGTTCCCTGCAGTCGTAGGTTAATCTCTCTGCAGTGCTTTCTTCCTATGAGCAGCACTGCCTCTGACTTCTCAGGAGCTAGTTCCAGTCCAGCTTTCTCCATCCATCTTTCGACTGCCTTGAGCGATTTGTTAGCGGCTAGCTCTAATTCCTCTGCTGTTCGGGCCTTGACCATAATTGCTAGGTCATCCGCATAGGCCTGCAGGTGGACCCCTCCTGGGAGTCCTGGCAGCCTTAGTACATCGTCATAGGCAATGTTCCATAGTAACGGGCCAATGATTGATCCCTGCGGAACTCCCGCTGTCATCTGGAATGAAACCCCAGCGCAGGAGATCACTCTATCCTGTAGGTAGCTGGATGTGAGCTTTACCAAGTAGGGCGGGACGCCCTTCTTATGTAGGGTATCTAAGATTACTTTCCAGGGAAGACTATTAAAAGCGTTTCGCACATCAAGCATAACCGCCATAAACAGGTCCCTGGTTTGCGGTGTCGAGCTATGTAGCCTTTCAGCATCTGAGATAACCCTGTGTATCGCAGTAAGGGCCGACCTATGCTTGCGGAATCCGTACTGTGAGTCCGAAAGAAGGCCGTTTTCCTCCGCGAAGTTTCTTAACCTCTCCTCAAAGATTGCCTCAAAACATTTCGCCAGTGAGTCCAGAAGGCAAATGGGTCTATATCCCCCACTGCCCTTTGGAACCAATACCACCTCCGCTTTTTTTCCACTCTTTCGGGAACCTCCCCTCACGAAGCAGCTTTGTTGCGGCATCTGCCACGAAGTCTGGGAACTCTTTGCACAGGTAGCGAATTACCGCCGGTGGGATTCCGTCAGGTCCCGGTGCTTTGCCTGTCTTTATTCTGCCTGCCACGGCTGTCACTTCCGCGACTGTAACTTCAGGTATTTCTGAGCACTTGTTTGTGCTCTGTTTATTAACCATTTCGTACATCTTCCTGTTGAAGTCCTCGTGACGTGGGAATAAATTCCGCAATATTTCTTCTTTCACCTCAGCTGCGATGTCTACCTTTGGTTTAGCAAAGCTTCCCCGCACTAGCTTATAGGGCCGTCCCCATGGATCGCCGTCCAGTTCAGCTAGGAACGCCCTCCAGCTTTCTTTCTTGCTTCTCACTATCTCTTGCTTTAATATAATTCGGCTTTCACGATATTCTGCTAATATCACATGGGTATTGGCACTTCCCTTAGCCTCTTTAAGCTTCCGCCTTAACTGCATGCATAATTTGCGAGCATCTTTGATCCTTTCGTTCCACCAGTAATTTGGCTCTACTACCCCCGTTCTTTTGGGATGTATGGCTAGCGTACTGGCCACCTCCCATGCTCTTTGAACCACTTTTCTGTAGCTTGCTATGTCTTGCAGGCTATCACATTTTGCTATTTCGGCCTGCAAGGCCTTCTTAAAGGCGTCTTCACTCTTAAGCTTACGCCGAGGGATACCTGGTTTCCGTGGTGGTTGAGACTTTACCGCCTGGAGAACCCATTCGATGCAATTGTGATCGCTGAGATTCTCTTCTCTTGCGAGGACCTTCCAGCCTTCGATCGCCTGTGCTGTGTTTTCATTGGCCAAGGTGATGTCGATAAAAGACTCTTGTCCGTTTCTTTGGAAAGTCGGTTCCGCGCCGTCGTTTATCACAGTCAGGTTGTTGGCGGCCATCCAGTCCATCAGGAGCTGCCCCCTGCGATCCGTACGGGCTGACCCCCACAACTCAGCGGCAGAATTGAAGTCTCCGGCTAGTACTATGCTCTCGTCATTACTTCTATCTTTTTGCATCGAGACAGCCAGATCATCTAGGTATGCTTCAAACTCCTGTATGGAACAGTTAGGGCTTATATAGCACGAGTATACTCGGCCTGCTCCCTCTACTTCGATCCAGGCATATCCGCTGCCGGCGCCCTGCTTTCTTAGTTGTATCGAGCTGTCCCGGATTATTATGCACGCATTTTTGTACTTGCTTGTCTCCATTATCCATTCTGTTTTAGGTTTTCCCTAATGTAACGTTAGGCTCACTAACGAGAACGATTGCCGCTCCTTGTTTTTGCTGCGATGTCTTCCACCATCGTATGGGCGTGGCGGCTTCTATTGCAGTTAACCTGGATGACTTTGATCGGACTTGTTATTTTGTGGCTGTGGTTGGATCTCCTGCTCCAAAGGCGTCGGATTTGAAACCGTCGTTGGCGGTCGCGTTTACCGAACGGTTTCCGGTACCACCCTTGGTGCTCCATCCTTCCTCGTCCGTGACAACTCTGCGAGCTTCCTTTCGGAGCTGCTTCCGGCTGGCTGCTTCTCTCTCCTTGGTTGCTTGCTCTTTACTTTGTGTGATCTTGTCCAACGCAGCCTGCTTCTTGTCCTCTACAGCCTTCTTGTACTTTGGACAGGCCATGGAACTGGCTGAATGTCCGTCACTCTCGCATTCGACGCAGTGTGCCGTTTGCTTTGTGCATATATATATATATATATATATATATATATATATATATATATATATATATAATATATATAATGTTATATATATAATTTTTTTTGTGGAGGAGGGTGAATGCATTTACGCACGCTCGAGTACAGAGTATTTCCGCTCTCTATATAATATATAATATATATATATAAATATATCAACATATATATATATATTATATATAATGTATATATCTAATTTTTTTTGTGGAGGAGGGTGAATGCATTTACGCAGCGCTTCGAGTACAGAGTGTTTCCGCTCTCGAGAGCAGTGTGGGGCTCGACCCTGGCGGTTGGATTTTGGCCGCAGAAGACCACTACCCACTAAACACTTCTCTAATGGCCCAGATATCCATAGACAGTACTATGGAACATTAGAAGAAGGGGAGAGCGCCTAACGGATCATTTGGCCGAGGTCACTCACGGTTCCCCCACCTGTCCGACGTGCTTGTACCAACACCTGCGAACCCGTTTGATTACAAGCCACTTCATCTGTTGATGTCGTAAGCGCTATCCGTTCTCTTCTGTACCTGCCAAGCTCCGCTTTCTTTTTCAACACCGCAGTTGCCATTTTCTCGCCCAGCCTCCATGCCGATGCTGTGCTGCATATGTACTCCACAAACATTCTCATGTTACTTTTCGGCGGGTCTGGTATCCCGACTCCTTGTTTTCCTGCTTCTTTGGCCCCTCTCAATCGTAGCAGCGCTATGGCGGTTGTCCTTGCCTGCTCTAGTCCCTTGCACTTTAAGTGTGCTCGGGGTCATCGTCGATGCCGTCTACACCAGTGCACGCAGGTTACCGAGGGAGCTTTGCCCATACGAATTAGATAACTTTGAAAATCACCGTGGCCAGTGAGACACTGCGTGAGGAAAAAGTTTCATTTCTCCCGCCGGGCGGTCAATCCACTTCCTTATGTTCGGGATGAGCAGGCGAAGTGAATAACCGGGTGAGCCTGCGGAAATGGCATCCTATTCTTCTTGCCACGATCTTATCGTTTTTTCCCTTTCAGCTTCTTTGTTAGATTCAGACCCTCCTTCCCATATACTTTTCCTTTCATTCACTATCAAGTCCCAAGGTGGGGAGCCAGCCAGTACCAGAGCTGCGTTCGTGCTAACCGTGCGGTAGGCCTGCAGGATCCTAAGCGCCGCTGTTCTTTACGTTCTTCTTAGGTCTGTTTTTGCCGTTCTCGTTTTCAAGGTATTCTGCAGCCAGACTGGCACCGCGAAAAGTGCAATAGACTCGGTAACCGACATTAGTAGTCGTCGCGGGCACTCCAGCGGCCCGTGTAAGTTTGGCAGGATCTTGCCTATCGCGTTAGCCGCTTTAGCCGCCTTGCCCGTACACTTCCTAGTGTGATTTGTCCCCCTGAGACCCTTGTCTAGTAGGACGCCATGATATTTGGTCTCTGTTACTTGCTTGATTTCCTGGCCCGCCACCATCAGTTTCATGCCGTTTACTCTCTTCCTGCCTGTCAGAACGATAGCCTCGCTCTTTTCCGGCAAGTTTTAGCCCAGCGCTATCCATCCATCTCTTCGTGGACCAAAGAGCCATGGTTGTCTTTAATTCTAGTTCTTCCTCTGTTTTTGCTTGAGAAATTATGGCTAAGTCATCCGCATAAGCAATCATTTCTACTCCCTGTGGAAGATCTTGTCTCAGGACGTCGTCATATGTTATGTTCCAGAGCAGGGGTCCCAGGATTGACCCTTGAGGAACTCCTGCAGTCATATCTGTTTCCACTGTGCCGTTAAAAACTTTTCTGTCCTCTAAGTATCCCGAAACGGCTCTTACGAGAAATGAAGGGACCGCTTTTCTCACTAGGGTGTCTAAAATCCCTTTCCACGGCAGACTGTTAAACGCGTTCCTGACGTCGAGAAGGACTACCACAAGGAGCTTTCGTTTATATATGGGTTCGCCGTGAAGCAAGTCAGCTTTGGCTGTAATTCGTTGTATTGCTGTAAGAACTGATCTTTTTTTGCGAAATCCATATTGATTGGACGACATGAGGCCATTACTGTTCCGCAAACGTCCTAAGTCTGTCTTCTATAATTGCCTCATACCCTTTTTCTAGTGTGTTCAGGAGGCATACATGTCTGTACCCTCTGTTACTTTTGGGAATAAAGACCACTTCTGCCCTTTTCCAGTCTTTAGGCATTTCCCCACTTGCCATCGCCTTGGTAAAAACTGCCGCTACCACCTCCGGGTGTTCCTTGAAGAGCATCTTTACCGCTATAGGCGGAATGCCGTCGGGTCCTGCAGATCTCCCTGGCTTGAGCCTCTCCGCTGCCATCAATACCTCTGCGCGTGTGATAGGCGGGAACTCCTCTTCTTCTGAAGTTGTATTTCTTCTTGCGTATGTTTCCCTATTAAAATATCCGTGGTGTGGAAATAAATTGTTTAAAATGTGTACGACCTCTGTGTCTGGCAGTGTAACTTTTGGGGCCTGCACGCCTATCCCTCTAATCATTTTGTAGGGCTTGTCATTTATGTCCTTAATTATTTGTCGCCAGTCGAACTTTTTGCTTTCCGCTATTTCGTTTTTTCAAAGCGCTCCGAGTCTTCTATAATTTTCCAAGGCGAGGGTCTCGGCCTCCTGGGTCCTGTGGCGTTGTTTGAGCTCCCTTTTGGTTCTGTTACAATCCGCCCGTTTCTGCGCTATGACGCTGTTCCACCAGTGTTTTGGCTGGCATGTAGCCCTTCTTGGGTGAGGGGGCTTAGTAGCTCTACTGCAGGCTCTTTTGAGGGCGTCATGCAGTTCTTCTGGGGTGTGGGGGGAAGTTGTAAGGATTGCCTTCTTAAGTTCGCTCTAAAAGACTTATTCGTTCTTGATCCTGTAGTACATCTTACTTCTTATAGGCAACGCTTTTTTTTGCTGCAGTTCTAGCGTAAACTCAATACAGTACAGATCGCTGAGGTGTTCTTCTCCAGTGAGCACTGTCCAATCTTTTATTTTATTGGCTATTGTGTCGTTGCATAATGTTAGGTTGACCGTTGACTGATATCCAACCCTGTGAAAGGTCGGTTCTTTGCCGTAGTTTTGAATATACAGGTCCAGGCTGGCAGCCCATTTCATCAAGATTCATCCTCTCTTGTTGGTACGCCGCGACCCCTATGTTTCCGATGCCGCGTTGAAGTCTCCTGTAACGACTACGCCCTTTCCATTCGTGGCTTCAGTTATTGATATTCCTATTTCACTGAGTAGGTCCTTGAGTTCGTCCAGGCTGCCGTTGGGGCTGCTGTAACAAGAGTACAGCTTCCATCCTTCTAGCAATTCCACCCATACAAACCCGTACCCGCTTCCATGTTTTGTGATTTGCGCGGAACCGGTATTTATAATTGCTGCACTCTTGGTTCGATCTGAAAACCATTCCTTTTAATTGTTGCCATCGCTTGATTTAGTTCGCTCACCGCCACTAGCTTGGCTCTTCTCCTTGTGGCTATCTCTTCGACCATGTCATGTGCGTATCTACTTCTGTTGCAGTTTACTTGAATAATTTTAATTATGTTCATTGCTGTTGTGTAGAAGTTGTTCCTTGGTTCTCTGGTTGTTGGAAACGAGTCGCTATACATATATATATATATATATATATATATATATATATATATATATATATATATATATATATATATACAAATGTATATATATATACATATATACAGGGTGTTCCTATTTGTGTGTCCAAAACGCTAGGGTATGGTCAAACTCGGTGAGAAAATAATTTTTGCCAATGGGTGGAAGCCGGGAAAACGTTTTGTTTAGGAGTAAGGATGAAATTTATAAAAGCAGTTATTCTGCCTTTTTTCTTCTACGTAGTTGTACAAAATCTACGTTTGCGGGAGAAACCAGTCAACGCACAAAGGAACCGATCATACCGGCGTGTTTGGCGTAATTCTGCACAATAAAGTATACATTACTAGCTTGCGTAGCAAAAAGCGAATAGCCAGATTAAGGAAAGTCATAAAAGTCAAAATGTTACGTTAACGCTTTTTTGTGCAACATCGTAATTTTTTCCATTACGACCGAAAATGTACGTTCAAAAGACTACTCTCAGGCAATAGCAAATTTAATGCCCACTACATTCGTACCAAAGTGATGGTGCTGCGTTACGTATTTGCCAAGTGACTAAGCTTTTTCGACAGTCATATCGAAAGCGAAGGCATGCATACTTGCATAGGGTGTATGAGAAAGTTAGGTACGTATTTTGAGGTTTGGTAGAACTCAGCAAGAGAATAATTTTTTCTAATGGAAAGAGGGGGCGGAAACGTCTTGGCAAAATGCTACGGTTCTGAACGTGAAAACTTCAACGTGAAACATAACAACTATGACTGCCGAAAAAGCTTAGTCACTTGGCAAATACGTAACGCAGCACCATCACTTTGGTACGAATGTAGTGGGCATTAAATCTGCTATTGCCTGAGAGTAGTCTTTGGACGTGCATTTTTGGTCGTAATGGAAAAAATTACGATGTTGCACAAATAAGCGTTAACGTAACATTTTGACTTTTTATGATTTTCCTTAATCTGGCTATTCGCTTTTTGCTACGCAAGCTAGTAATGTATACTTTATTGTGCAGAATTACGCCAAACACGCCGGTATGATCGGTTCCTTTGTGCGTTGACTGGTTCTCCCGCAAACGTAGATTTTGCACAACTATGTAGGAGAAAAAAGACAGAATAACTGCTTTTATAAATTTCATCCTCACTCCTAAACAAAACGTTTTCCCGGCTTCCACCCATTGGCAAAACTGATTTTCTCACCGAGTTTGACCATACCCTAGCGTTTTGGACACACAAATAGGAACACCCTGTATATATATATATATATATATATATAGGAATACAACATTGAAGCCCGGCAGACCCGTAGGGTACCCTGCATGGCCAGGACGGTTAGGTCGATCAGGTTTTTCTTCGACAACCCGAGAGTCAGGAGATCCTTTACCGACTCGGGCTCCCATACACCGGTCATCGACACGATGGACCCGAATCGGTGGGCAAGCGAGCTGGGAAGTTGATCCCTGACCCCGGGTATATCGTATTTTCTGATCTTATCCCGTCTGGCCAATGCAAGGTCTCTTGAGGGGCCTAAAATTATATATATACATATATGTATAAGTAATATATAATTTTTTTTTGTGGAGGAGGGTGAATGCATTTACGCACGCTTCGAGTACAGAGTATTTCCGCTCTCTATATATATATATATATATATATATATATATATAATATAATATACTATATATATATATATATATATATATATATATAATATATATATATATATATATATATATATATATATATATATATTTGTTTTATTAACACCCAAACTGGGTAAATGTGTTTATGTTACATCAAAATGTTTCGAGACGCCAACAATCTAGCGTTTCGCTAGTTCTGCTATAGGCCTAACCGCCGGGCATACCGCGGCGTGGTACCGGTCACATTTGCTCCAGCATTGTTTGCATTGACATTCATCCTGTGGTTCATGAAAACCCTCCACGTTGCACAGAACGTGATGAAATCCGTGAGCTGCAAAGGCCGTCGTTAGATGTCGATCTATTACACCGCTACCCCGCCATTCAGTGCTCGTCATTGCTGCTGTTCCATAAATACCTATGTCCACCTCACTAATTTTCGTTTCCCAGTTTCGCATATAAACTTCAAAGGCGCACGTTTTCTTCAGATTAAATCGTTTTGTAGTTCTTCCGTCAGCAGCGGGCCACCCTCCAAGACGTGAACAATTCTATTCCTGCATGTATTCGAAAGCGCAAAAACCCTCTTTAAAAAGAAAAACCTCACCCCATCAACTAAACGCAATTCGCCTACTCCCAACTTATCCCATATTAGTAGAATGCCGTATGTGGCTATGGGTGCTATCTGTATCCCGAAAAGAGCAATTGCTGCATGAACTGAAAGCATATGTGGCCATTTAATTGCCACAGCTGCGATGGTGGCCTTCCTGACCCTCTCCTGGATGTGTAATCGAAAACTGCTACCGCTTGTTGACAAGGTTATGCCTAGGTATGTAAATTTGTTTACAAATTTAATTTCTGTTCCCCTGACTTGGATCACGTCACCCCTGGCCATACGGCCGCCCCTTCGGAATTTCATAGCTACTGTCTTTCCCCAGTTAACCTTCAAGCCCTTCTCATCCATGAATGTAACTAGTCGATTCATGGCTTGTTTCACCCTGAAAAGGCTGCCACCAAAGATGACCACATCATCAGCGTACAGTAAGATTCTGGCCCACTCTTGGGTCCAGCCCGCCCTTATCCACTCTGGTAGTCCACCCAAAAGTACGGAAAACAGCAATGGGCTCAGTCCATCGCCCTGTGAGACGCCTGTGGTTTGAGCCACTTCTCCCGCAATACCGACCCCGTTATCAATCTGCACCGTGTTCTGCTTTAACATATGAATAAGTAACCTCAGAACTGCTCCCGGCACTCCCGATTTTGCCAACTCTTCAACTATTTTATCCCTTGGCGCTATGTCAAACGCTGCCTTTAAATCTACAAACACCGCATATATACAACTTCTTAGCCTAGACAGCGTTTCCCAGATTGCTCCTAGCAGCTCCCGAATTGCTGAGTAAGTTGATTTTCCTTTCCTAAATCCATGCTGCTCCTCCGGTATTACCCCCCGCTCCTCCAAGAATGACCCCAGTCTTCTAGCTATTATTCCCGAAAATATTTTATACGGACAGCTTTTTATTGCTATTCCCCTCCAAGCTTCCGGTTCAGTTTCTACTCCCTTTGCTTTTGGAATGACTATTAAAGTCGCTTTCCTCCAGGCCTCTGGAATTTCCCCCTTGTTTAAACATTTATTAAATAAGGCTTGCCAGCAAGGTGCGAGAATTAGGGTATCTTTCGTGTGTTCATTGTGCGCTTTGCCCCGTGGTGCTCTGTCTATTGCTTCTATCACTTTCCTAATTGAGATTTCCCTCCCTATCCAAACCCTCGCTTCTTCCGTTGTCTGATCCCACGGGCCTTCGTATTCTAGCGGCGCTTTCGAAGTTGTGTCCGCCCCGGCCAATATTCGCCTAAAATGTTCGACTAACCTACCCGTCTCTACGGAACACTGTCTTCTCTCCTTTCGTTTCAGCCATGTATGTGGACGCTCGTCAGCCTCACTTATTGCTACCCACTCTATTTTTTCCCAGTGCTTTTTCTTCTCCTCCTTATACGCTTTCTTAACCAGCCGTTTAACCAACGCTGCCAACGGCCTCATTAACGGAACGGTCTTTACATATTCTCGCATCAGCCTACTAGCTTGCTTGGCTGCCCTGCACCTTTCATTAAACCAGGATCTTCCGCTTCTCTCCTGTGGCGGCAGCAGCGCGGACCTCAATAAGCCTACTAGACTGCGTTCATAGGAATCTACCTGGATTACCCCTGGCACCGGAAGTACCCCCGCTGAGTCCTTGTAAAAGGACGTTGCCGCTAAGCGTTCTCCCTGATCCTTCCCTCTTCCCTCGTTCTTGAACACTGACTCTAATTTTTACCCGGATACCCATAGGTATATGTTTTCTGAGTCCCACACCTTCCTGTAAAGGATTGTCGTCCCCTGTAAATAGTATGTCCTTTCTGTCTATATCGGTTGCAAATATATCAATAACTGATGCCCCGGAGTGGCATTCATATGTGCACACATTTGCCCTGTTAACTACCTAACAGCCGATCTCCTCCAGTACGTCTAGCAAAGCCACCGTTCGTTCCGAGTCAATCCTGTCTAATCTCGCGATAAAATCCCCTCCTATGATCATCGGAGCCTTCCGCGGTAGCGCTTCTATCCCCAGCAAGAGGCGCTCGACCATCGTCTCTGTGGACTCCGTCCCCGCCGGTTGTACATAGGTAGCCACTAGTTCTAATTTAGGTGACATGACTGCGATTAGATTTTCTGCTACTATCCCCACGCTCATTTCTCCCACCGTCGGTCTAACGAAAATCGATACCCCCCGCTCGGCCTACCCGGACCCTTTTTACACGATGCCAGCGCATGGTATCCATAGAATCCCCGAGTATCAAACTGCTCTCGTGCCCAGGTCTCCGTCAAAATTGGAACGTCTACCCCTTTGTACGCATCGTCCCCGAGCAAATCTAACACCCCCCCTCGCAATTCCACATCACTATCTGAATACCTGCATTCACTACGTCTCCGAACTTATTATTATTATCTTGCTGTATCTGCTGGTTCTCGCACGCGTGCGGCCTGCTCACTGTTGTCTTCAGAAGTTAGGACGTGATGAAGATGACAAAACATGATCTGCGCTTTTGTTCGCCCGTGTAGGTTGGGTGCTATCAGCGTAAGTGGTCGTGGATTGTTGCAGCATAGGTGAGGGAGCTAACGGGGCGCTTTATGTTGGCTAACTCCTGCAGCGACAGTAGCGTAGCTCTATCCTCTTCGGTCTCAACAACAATTAGAAGTTCCCCACTCCTTGTGAAACGGGGTTCTTCCATCTTTCCTTTGATGTGTTTAGCGATAAAGTCGCATACATCATTGAAATTGAGCTCGATATATATATATATATATATATATATATATATATATAGAACACGCCGGTGTAATTGGTTCGAAAGAATGTTTGAAAAACCGGCAGGTGTCTCTTCGGCTCCAATCATACCGACCACAAGCTTTCTCATGGTTGTTTGTTGGCTCACCTGTGGCTGTGCTTGCTCGCATGCGCCATCGACCATCTCCAGCGCTTCGCTGCTTTGTAAGACCGCGACTCTACCAACAGGAAGATTTATGAGTGACGCAGCAGACGGGTACTCTCTGAGTTTCTCAAGAAGAACCTTATCCTTTTCATATACCTGAGTCACCAGCATGGCGCGTGAATGGCTTGCTCTGAGAAAGCTTTTCCGCGCGAAGGCTGAGTTCTTGAAAACGGCCTTAGGCCACTCCTTATTTACTAAGCTTGCAAGGTCGTCCATTGTTTGCGCTTTGTCCAGAGCATCCTTAACTTGTTAGGCTAGCTCAGCATCTCTGAGCTCTTGGACTCGCTCATTTTCTACTTGCTTGCTGCATCTGGAGCAGAGGACAGTACCTTCTACACCATAAAGGCTTACCGTTTCTGTGCCTACTTCAGCAGTTTCCTTCGAAATATCCAGCTTCTTGCTATTTGCTTCTTTCTCGTTTAGCTGAATTGTCAACTCTTGTATCTGTGTTCTGCTCAAGTATTTCTTCATTATTTTTACGCAGCTCATTTTCGCAGATATTCCTTTTAACGTCTTGCTCGCTAAGCCACCAGATTACTAGCTCTAATCTTGTAATGGCATTCTTGAAATCAGTATGCGTAGTGCCGTGTTTCTCTTTTAATTCCTTCAGCGATTCGACGCTCTCGTTAACCTTCTCAAGTGCGTCTGCATAGTTCGCTGGGGGGTCATCAGCATTGACACCATTGCTTCTATTCTTCTTTTTCAAGGTCTTCATCCTGACCAGTTTAGCCAGGTGGGGAGGTATCGATTCCATTCCTGGCGAAATTTCGGGTGATCCCTTCGCCTGCCTCTTATCTCCTACTCTGGAGCAACTTGCCTGGGAAATTACCTCTAAAGCTTCTTCCTTTCTGGCCGAGTCCACACAAACTGCTACCTCCGAACGAACATTACCCGGCACCGCCATTCTTGAAGGGATCCATTTCCGCTACCCGGGGAAGGCCACCGGGCCGCAGTCAGCCCACGGGCCGCACTTAACCCTCAAGCCAAAATTGACCCCTCGAAAAAACAGTGGATGCCTGAGAAGTTGTTGTTGCCGTGAGTTACCGTATTTCCCTTTATTTCGATCTCCGCTAGTTGATTTCTGCGGATTACTCCTTTAACTTTTCCTCGACTCTGCTTCGATCACTGGTTCGTCGCCGGCAGATATTCAAATTTCGCGCGTCTGTGTACTGTCTACGTGCCGCAACTTCCGTCTACTCTGCTATGCATCCAAACCAAGATGGCCGCGCCCATAGGCTAGGCAGGTGTTTATCCACGTAGTGTTCAGGGTTGAATAAACACTAGTTTACACTGGAAAACAGCCTACGTAGTTCACTGAGTTTTCTAACTTGCTTTGTCCCGTAGTGTCTCTGTGTATTCCTGAACGCAATAGGGCGCTTTTTGCACACTAGCTAGCCCGAAATTATCCAAAAACTTCGTTTTCAGAGCACTTATCCGGGAGCCCGATCAAAACACGTCCATACTCGTTCACGCACACACCACATATAAATATATATAAAAAAAAATATATATATATATATACATATATATATTTGAAGCTTGCGGGAGGGAAACGTAAAAAGCTATATTGCTTGTGCATTGTTTTATCACGATTTGCTTTTATGTAGTGGAATGGAAGCATAATGACTTTTTTTACGACTTGAATGTATATATACACATATAGTACTAAATTTATTTATATAAGTTCGTTATGTTAGCACTTTGGAGTGGACAATTGTCTCCGTGCGAACGTGTGATTACGGGTTCTCTAACCCAGGGTTAGCCCAGTTCAGCAATGTGCCCCGAACAGACGCTGCATTTCCTCGTTGGATGTCAAGGGACAGCCTCTGACGCAAGAATTCGAATGCTCTTAAGTCTCCTGTCGAAAGATTAAGGGTTCTGCCTACGCGTTGAATCAGATTGAGCGTAAGGGGGCCTGCAGTTCCCATAGTCTCGAACGCCAACGGACAAAATTCGTGCGGATAATCCACAATATTTCCTGCATATCCGGGATTATTTCCTGCATCGAAGTGCGCGACTAGAGGTGTTATTTAGAGCAGAGTGACGTGCTCGTCGGCCTGCACTTAACGCGCATGACAGGCCATGATGGGCCAACGCGTCCACAAAATCACCACAACGACATCGGTGGGGCACGACTAGATTAACACCAAGCCGCAGCCCTGCGCTTATGCGCGTGGTCTCGTCGTCCAACAGAGTCCCAATTCGAGGACATGGTAAGGCGTGTAGCCAAGCCCCAGCCCCTTGACTACTAACAGCTCAAAGCCTGGCTTTATCAGCAACAGACGGTGCTCTATTAATCAAGTTTGCTAGTCGCTTTTCTTGTAGGGGGTTTGTCCAATCCTCGGGAGGTGAATCAAATAACAATGACAATTCGTCGGTCAGTCTTTGAAGTTCCCTGTTATAGGCGTCCCACCCATCACTGTCCAATAATGCTTTAACCCTATCCGCGGCCTGGGTCAATGACGACACGATTGCACGTCCTGCCGTCATGACCGCGTCCGGCACACCTAGGCCGCATAAAGAAACCGGGAGCATTACCTGTTCCCTTGCCGCAGCGGTTAGCTTAAGATTTAGTATGATCTCTAAAATGTCTAAGCTAAGTCCATTAAAAGGCTGTAAGAGCTCTTGTGATAAAAACAGGTTGCAACCTCTAAGCAGGTGTGTTAACCTCGTGGCTGAAAAACAAGATCTAAGAAGGAATAAGCCGCAGTGGGCCCCAAATTGGGGTAGTCTGCTCGCCGCAAAGTCAAGTTTGTCCCTTCGACTGTCTAATGCCTTTGCAATGCCTTCCGGCAATAAGGGGACACCTAGCAGCTCCAGGTTAACCTGGTCCACTACACGACAGCCCGGAAGTAAGTCAAAAAGGTTAGTTAAATTTAACGGCTCAACTTCGTTGTGAGCTGTGACATGTACTTCACATTTAACCGGGTTCAATGTCAGACCGCTAATAGCACCAAATTCAATAACTTTCCGTATGTCGTCAAGTACGGTCGGGAGGTCCCCGCCCAGAATGAGTACCAGGCATTAAGGGGTGACTGCAGTGAATCCACCAATTCCTTAATACACAAACAAAAAAGTGGAGGACCCAGGGGATCGCCCTGCTGAAGACCTGTCTGCGATAGCATAGCGTTGTGGGGCATTACCAGGTGGGGTGGTTCTGAACCATACGCCAGGTTTGTCTGGTGAAGCAGTAATGGTGCCCAAGACTTGACGGCTCGAAGCAAATGATCCCTCCGGACGCTATTGAAGGCGTTTCGGAAGTCCAGCTTAACCATCACCGTCGGCAATTTGCGCGATTGCAAAAATACACGAGCACAGTGGACTACTACATCTGTAACCCCCGGGGTAGCGAATCCTAGCTGGTGTTGGCCAAGAGTTGCTGAAACAGCTTTCCTATTATCCTAGCAGCCGATTTTGGCCGCCAGTTCCGAACGACTGAGGAACAAGCGATCGGACGTAATGAGCCATCTTTTTTTTTAATGCAAACATCCTTGTCCCAAAGATGAGCGGTAGAAGACAAGACGGGGGCGAACCCCATCTGAGTGCATCAACCATTTTAACAATGGCGTCGCCAGTCGACCGGCCGTGCTGCCCAGCGCACCAGACAACAAGTCCTGCAACAGACGAATGTATATATATATATATATAAAATATTATATTTATATATATATATATATATATATATATATTATATATATATACATATTATAGATATATTATAGTATATATATATATATATATATATGTATATATTTATATATATATATTATATATTATATATATATATATCTATATTATATATGATATATATATATATATATATTATATATAATATATTTTTTTTTTGTGGAGGAGGGTGAATGCATTTACGCACGCTTCGAGTACAGAGTATTTCCGCTCTCTATATATATAATATATATGCTGCCCAGCGCACCAGACAACAAGTCCTGCAACAGACGAATGTATATATATATATATATATATATATATATATATATATTATATATATATATATAATATTATATATATATATATATATATATATATATATATATATATATATATATATATATATATAACATATATTTATGTGTGACAAAGTATACAATTGTGGTGTAAGAACATGTGCACAACCCGCTCGGGGCAAAACTCAAGGTGTTAGGTCCAGGCTTGGGCTGGTCCACCTAGCCAGGGTACCTCTCACCGAAGCGGCATTCCCCCTCTGAACGTCTAATGAGAGACGTTGTAGTAGATATTTGCCTGCCCTCTTGTCTCCTGTAGCGAGTGCCAGTTTTCTCCCGACGTCGTTGAGCAGTTTCTTCGTGAGCACTCCAGGCCCGCCCAATGTCTCGAATGCGAGAGGTGAGAACAGGTGTGGGTAGCCGACACTGGAGTACTTTCTGCACTTGGCTGCCTCCGCCAGGCCTACCGCGTGTCCAGGGCGGGCTGCGCCCGTAATGACCATTGAGGGGGCTAAAGAGTCGGTTACGGTCGCGTCCCATACCAGCATTTGGCCCCGCTCGAACGGAGTCAAGGTCATACCATCTGGTCTCCTGGCATCATCTCTGACTAAGCCAGACGGCTCCAAAATGCATGGGTAGCCTGCCGATCGCAGCCCCCTGCTGAATGTCTCATTCAGGGCTGAGTGGCGCGCGATTCTACCTGAACTTTGGGGACAGGAAAGTCCGTGGTGGCCTAGGGAATCGACCTCGTCACCGCATCTGCACCGGTGTGGGGAGACTAGCTCTGCTCCCAGCCTCAACCCGACTAGTATGCGAGTGGACTCGTCGTCCAGGAGGGTGCCTAGCTGAGGGCTTGGGAGGGCCTGCAGCCATGCACCTGCACCCAGTGAAGAAACTGCCAGTAGCCTCGCTTTGTTGGCGGCAGTAGTTGTTCGGTCCCATAAGCCATTCCAACGACCGTTGTTTGCCAGCTCTGACCACGCGCGCTGAAATGAGGGGGTCTCTGGTAGAGACCCACAAAATGCAATGGCATCTTCCTGAGTTCGTTCAAGCGTAGCTCGAAAATTTGAAACTGCTTCGGGGTCCAGAATAGCTTCAACGCCACTCGTCGCCGAATGCAAGGATGCGATGTGTGCTGCGATTGCAAGAGAAACTGCTTCAGGCAGGCCCAGTCCACCTCTGGCTACCGGTAAGGCGGCTTGAACTAAGGGGTCGTTTCGCAACCGCAGGTTAAGTATAGATTCCAACGCCAGGCCTAGCTTCAAGTTTATTTCCTCCAACTGGGGCGAGAAGGCTGAACACTTGATTCCCCTGAACAGGTAGTTTAGCCTTGACGCAGAGAAACATGCGCGCAGAAGGTACAACCCCCGGTGAGCGCCCAGCTGGGGAAGGCGATTGAAGCCGATCTCGAGCTTTTCTCTTTCTTGTTCGATTTTCGGTCCAAGGTGGCAAGAAAACAGGGGTACCCCGAGGAGGTCCAAGTCGTCGCCTGTTACGCGGCACCCCGGAAGAAGATCCCGTAAAGCGGAGATATCGGCTGTACCTGAGCCGATATTGTGAACCTCACACTTGGTTGGGTTCAGCTCCAGACCACTGCATGTAGCGAAACTTAAGATCTTCTTTATGTCCTCACAGGCCGTACCAATGTTGCCTGCGATGACCCCGTCATCTAAATACCAAAGGTTGAGTGGACTCTCGAGTGAGTTCACCAAGTCCTTAACGGCAAGACAGAACAGAGGGGGGGCGAGGGGGTCTCCTTGCTGAACCCCTACAGCCGAGGTGAGCAGTGCCAAGGGTAAAACCAAGTGCGACGAATCACCGTAGGCCAATTTCACTTGGTGATAGATGCCAGGGGCCTCATCTCCGACCACTCTCAACAGGTGATTCCTTTTCACAGTGTTAAAAGCGTTCTTAAAATCAAGCTTAACTAGCACGGACGAATCGATTCGAGAATCTATAAAAGCCCTGGTGGCGTGGATCATTATTTCAGCACCCCCCTTGGTGTAAAAACCCAACTGGTGGGGCCCAATTGCTAGGTTGATAAGATCTCTAGAATCCCTCACTGCTAATTTTGCCGCGACCCTACGTAGTACTGAAGAGCAAGCGATAGGTCTGAACGAGCCGTCTTTCTTCTTCAGCGCAAACAGTCTCGCTCCGAAGATGAGGGGACACCACCTTGGATGCGGGGCTCCCCATCGCAGTAGGTCAATTACCTTCGCTAGGGCCTTACTAAGTGTGTCGGATGAGCAGCCGAGAGTCGGTGACAGAAGGTCCTGTAGGAGTCGAGGTCTCATAAAATCCAGGCCCGCGCTCGAACTCTTTGCAAATGATCCGACAGCAAAACGAACATCCTCGGCCGACGTAGATGAAGGTAAGAGCTGTAAGGGTGGGGGAGACGACCAGCACAAGTCCGGTTGCGCGGGGGGGTGTTTTTCCCGTAACGACGCTGCGGCCGCTGGCTCATCGACCATGACGTCATCAGATAGAAGAAGGCGGGCTGCTCCGGACACGTCCCCGTCCGATAGCTTGGCTGACACGGCCCGCGTGATCGACTGATTTTGCTCAGCATTACCACCCGACTCTCCTGCCGTGAGCAGGGGAACCAGATCTGTAAGCCGAACGCCGCGTCGAAACTCCACTAAGTTCTTTCTGATGACCACTGCTAGAGAGCGTGTATCCCTGCAGCCTGCTACCTCCGAACGAACATTACCCGGCACCGCCATTCTTGAAGGGATCCATTTCCGCTACCCGGGGAAGGCCACCGGGCCGCAGTCAGCCCACGGGCCGCACTTAACCCTCAAGCCAAAATTGACCCCTCGAAAAAACAGTGGATGCCTGAGAAGTTGTTGTTGCCGTGAGTTACCGTATTTCCCTTTATTTCGATCTCCGCTAGTTGATTTCTGCGGATTACTCCTTTAACTTTTCCTCGACTCTGCTTCGATCACTGGTTCGTCGCCGGCAGATATTCAAATTTCGCGCGTCTGTGTACTGTCTACGTGCCGCAACTTCCGTCTACTCTGCTATGCATCCAAACCAAGATGGCCGCGCCCATAGGCTAGGCAGGTGTTTATCCACGTAGTGTTCAGGGTTGAATAAACACTAGTTTACACTGGAAAACAGCCTACGTAGTTCACTGAGTTTTCTAACTTGCTTTGTCCCGTAGTGTCTCTGTGTATTCCTGAACGCAATAGGGCGCTTTTTGCACACTAGCTAGCCCGAAATTATCCAAAAACTTCGTTTTCAGAGCACTTATCCGGGAGCCCGATCAAAACACGTCCATACTCGTTCACGCACACACCACATATAAATATATATAAAAAAAAAAATTATATATATACATATATATATTTGAAGCTTGCGGGAGGGAAACGTAAAAAGCTATATTGCTTGTGCATTGTTTTATCACGATTTGCTTTTATGTAGTGGAATGGAAGCATAATGACTTTTTTTACGACTTGAATGTATATATATACACATATAGTACTAAATTTATTTATATAAGTTCGTTATGTTAGCACTTTGGAGTGGACAATTGTCTCCGTGCGAACGTGTGATTACGGGTTCTCTAACCCAGGGTTAGCCCAGTTCAGCAATGTGCCCCGAACAGACGCTGCATTTCCTCGTTGGATGTCAAGGGACAGCCTCTGACGCAAGAATTCGAATGCTCTTAAGTCTCCTGTCGAAAGATTAAGGGTTCTGCCTACGCGTTGAATCAGATTGAGCGTAAGGGGGCCTGCAGTTCCCATAGTCTCGAACGCCAACGGACAAAATTCGTGCGGATAATCCACAATATTTCCTGCATATCCTGGATTATTTCCTGCATCGAAGTGCGCGACTAGAGGTGCTATTTAGAGCAGAGTGACGTGCTCGTCGGCCTGCACTTAACGCGCATGACAGGCCATGATGGGCCAACGCGTCCACAAAATCACCACAACGACATCGGTGGGGCACGACTAGATTAACACCAAGCCGCAGCCCTGCGCTTATGCGCGTGGTCTCGTCGTCCAACAGAGTCCCAATTCGAGGACATGGTAAGGCGTGTAGCCAAGCCCCAGCCCCTTGACTACTAACAGCTCAAAGCCTGGCTTTATCAGCAACAGACGGTGCTCTATTAATCAAGTTTGCTAGTCGCTTTTCTTGTAGGGGGTTTGTCCAATCCTCGGGAGGTGAATCAAATAACAATGACAATTCGTCGGTCAGTCTTTGAAGTTCCCTGTTATAGGCGTCCCACCCATCACTGTCCAATAATGCTTTAACCCTATCCGCGGCCTGGGTCAATGACGACACGATTGCACGTCCTGCCGTCATGACCGCGTCCGGCACACCTAGGCCGCATAAAGAAACCGGGAGCATTACCTGTTCCCTTGCCGCAGCGGTTAGCTTAAGATTTAGTATGATCTCTAAAATGTCTAAGCTAAGTCCATTAAAAGGCTGTAAGAGCTCTTGTGATAAAAACAGGTTGCAACCTCTAAGCAGGTGTGTTAACCTCGTGGCTGAAAAACAAGATCTAAGAAGGAATAAGCCGCAGTGGGCCCCAAATTGGGGTAGTCTGCTCGCCGCAAAGTCAAGTTTGTCCCTTCGACTGTCTAATGCCTTTGCAATGCCTTCCGGCAATAAGGGGACACCTAGCAGCTCCAGGTTAACCTGGTCCACTACACGACAGCCCGGAAGTAAGTCAAAAAGGTTAGTTAAATTTAACGGCTCAACTTCGTTGTGAGCTGTGACATGTACTTCACATTTAACCGGGTTCAATGTCAGACCGCTAATAGCACCAAATTCAATAACTTTCCGTATGTCGTCAAGTACGGTCGGGAGGTCCCCGCCCAGAATGAGTACCAGGCATTAAGGGGTGACTGCAGTGAATCCACCAATTCCTTAATACACAAACAAAAAAGTGGAGGACCCAGGGGATCGCCCTGCTGAAGACCTGTCTGCGATAGCATAGCGTTGTGGGGCATTACCAGGTGGGGTGGTTCTGAACCATACGCCAGGTTTGTCTGGTGAAGCAGTAATGGTGCCCAAGACTTGACGGCTCGAAGCAAATGATCCCTCCGGACGCTATTGAAGGCGTTTCGGAAGTCCAGCTTAACCATCACCGTCGGCAATTTGCGCGATTGCAAAAATACACGAGCACAGTGGACTACTACATCTGTAACCCCCGGGGTAGCGAATCCTAGCTGGTGTTGGCCAAGAGTTGCTGAAACAGCTTTCCTATTATCCTAGCAGCCGATTTTGGCCGCCAGTTCCGAACGACTGAGGAACAAGCGATCGGACGTAATGAGCCATCTTTTTTTTTTAATGCAAACATCCTTGTCCCAAAGATGAGCGGTAGAAGACAAGACGGGGGCGAACCCCATCTGAGTGCATCAACCACTTTAACAATGGCGTCCGCCAGTCGACCGGCCGTGCTGCCCAGCGCACCAGACAACAAGTCTGCAACAGACGAATGTATATATATATATAATAAATATTATATATATATATATATATATATATATATATAGTATATGTACATATTTATATATATATATATATATATGTATATATTTATATATATATATATATATATATATATATATATGTATTATATATATATATATATATATATATATATATATATATGTATATCTATTTTTTTTTTTGTGGAGGAGGGTGAATGCATTTACGACCACGCTTCGAGTACAGAATATTTCCGCTCTCTATATATATAATATATTGCTGCCCAGCGCAACCAGACAAACAAGTCCTGCAACCAGACGAATGTATATATATATATATATATATATATAATAAATATTATATATATATATATATATATATATATATAATATTATATATATAAACATATATTTATGTGTGACAAAGTATACAATTGTGGTGTAAGAACATGTGCACAACCCGCTCGGGGCAAAACTCAAGGTGTTAGGTCCAGGCTTGGGCTGGTCCACCTAGCCAGGGTACCTCTCACCGAAGCGGCATTCCCCCTCTGAACGTCTAATGAGAGACGTTGTAGTAGATATTTGCCTGCCCTCTTGTCTCCTGTAGCGAGTGCCAGTTTTCTCCCGACGTCGTTGAGCAGTTTCTTCGTGAGCACTCCAGGCCCGCCCAATGTCTCGAATGCGAGAGGTGAGAACAGGTGTGGGTAGCCGACACTGGAGTACTTTCTGCACTTGGCTGCCTCCGCCAGGCCTACCGCGTGTCCAGGGCGGGCTGCGCCCGTAATGACCATTGAGGGGGCTAAAGAGTCGGTTACGGTCGCGTCCCATACCAGCATTTGGCCCCGCTCGAACGGAGTCAAGGTCATACCATCTGGTCTCCTGGCATCATCTCTGACTAAGCCAGACGGCTCCAAAATGCATGGGTAGCCTGCCGATCGCAGCCCCCTGCTGAATGTCTCATTCAGGGCTGAGTGGCGCGCGATTCTACCTGAACTTTGGGGACAGGAAAGTCCGTGGTGGCCTAGGGAATCGACCTCGTCACCGCATCTGCACCGGTGTGGGGAGACTAGCTCTGCTCCCAGCCTCAACCCGACTAGTATGCGAGTGGACTCGTCGTCCAGGAGGGTGCCTAGCTGAGGGCTTGGGAGGGCCTGCAGCCATGCACCTGCACCCAGTGAAGAAACTGCCAGTAGCCTCGCTTTGTTGGCGGCCGTAGTTGTTCGGTCCCATAAGCCATTCCAACGACCGTTGTTTGCCAGCTCTGACCACGCGCGCTGAAATGAGGGGGTCTCTGGTAGAGACCCACAAAATGCAATGGCATCTTCCTGAGTTCGTTCAAGCGTAGCTCGAAAATTTGAAACTGCTTCGGGGTCCAGAATAGCTTCAACGCCACTCGTCGCCGAATGCAAGGATGCGATGTGTGCTGCGATTGCAAGAGAAACTGCTTCAGGCAGGCCCAGTCCACCTCTGGCTACCGGTAAGGCGGCTTGAACTAAGGGGTCGTTTCGCAACCGCAGGTTAAGTATAGATTCCAACGCCAGGCCTAGCTTCAAGTTTATTTCCTCCAACTGGGGCGAGAAGGCTGAACACTTGATTCCCCTGAACAGGTAGTTTAGCCTTGACGCAGAGAAACATGCGCGCAGAAGGTACAACCCCCGGTGAGCGCCCAGCTGGGGAAGGCGATTGAAGCCGATCTCGAGCTTTTCTCTTTCTTGTTCGATTTTCGGTCCAAGGTGGCAAGAAAACAGGGGTACCCCGAGGAGGTCCAAGTCGTCGCCTGTTACGCGGCACCCCGGAAGAAGATCCCGTAAAGCGGAGATATCGGCTGTACCTGAGCCGATATTGTGAACCTCACACTTGGTTGGGTTCAGCTCCAGACCACTGCATGTAGCGAAACTTAAGATCTTCTTTATGTCCTCACAGACCGTACCAATGTTGCCTGCGATGACCCCGTCATCTAAATACCAAAGGTTGAGTGGACTCTCGAGTGAGTTCACCAAGTCCTTAACGGCAAGACAGAACAGAGGGGGGGCGAGGGGGTCTCCTTGCTGAACCCCTACAGCCGAGGTGAGCAGTGCCAAGGGTAAAACCAAGTGCGACGAATCACCGTAGGCCAATTTCACTTGGTGATAGATGCCAGGGGCCTCATCTCCGACCACTCTCAACAGGTGATTCCTTTTCACAGTGTTAAAAGCGTTCTTAAAATCAAGCTTAACTAGCACGGACGAATCGATTCGAGAATCTATAAAAGCCCTGGTGGCGTGGATCATTATTTCAGCACCCCCCTTGGTGTAAAAACCCAACTGGTGGGGCCCAATTGCTAGGTTGATAAGATCTCTAGAATCCCTCACTGCTAATTTTGCCGCGACCCTACGTAGTACTGAAGAGCAAGCGATAGGTCTGAACGAGCCGTCTTTCTTCTTCAGCGCAAACAGTCTCGCTCCGAAGATGAGGGGACACCACCTTGGATGCGGGGCTCCCCATCGCAGTAGGTCAATTACCTTCGCTAGGGCCTTACTAAGTGTGTCGGATGAGCAGCCGAGAGTCGGTGACAGAAGGTCCTGTAGGAGTCGAGGTCTCATAAAATCCAGGCCCGCGCTCGAACTCTTTGCAAATGATCCGACAGCAAAACGAACATCCTCGGCCGACGTAGATGAAGGTAAGAGCTGTAAGGGTGGGGGAGACGGCCAGCACAAGTCCGGTTGCGCGGGGGGGTGTTTTTCCCGTAACGACGCTGCGGCCGCTGGCTCATCGACCATGACGTCATCAGATAGAAGAAGGCGGGCTGCTCCGGACACGTCCCCGTCCGATAGCTTGGCTGACACGGCCCGCGTGATCGACTGATTTTGCTCAGCATTACCACCCGACTCTCCTGCCGTGAGCAGGGGAACCAGATCTGTAAGCCGAACGCCGCGTCGAAACTCCACTAAGTTCTTTCTGATGACCACTGCTAGAGAGCGTGTATCCCTGCAGCCTATTGGTAACCTCAGCACGACTGGAGCGAAAGAGAAAAGCCCGAGCCAGGCGGCGTCGTCGTTGTCCGAGGCAACCTTAATACACACCTCTGACAGGGCGTCAGCCACCGACTTCCTTACCACTTTGGGCAAGCTTTCCATTTTTCATGAACGCCTGGATGCACTCCGTGAGGTCGAAATTGAACTCGTTCATGACGCCGTTAGGGACTAGAGTGGCGCCCCCGCCCCCATGTTTGACCGTGACATGTCTACGGAAGCCTCGCCTGGCGAAAGTTTGGCCGCATTGGTGACAAGTTACCCTATTAGACCCCAAGGGGTCTGGTGTGGTCGCAGGGTTCTGCCCTGATGTGGAGCTTGGGCCGGCGCCTTCTGAAGGATCCGGCAAGATGGCATGTATGGGTTGTGTCACTGTCCTGCAATTGTTGTGATCACCCGTCATTATGATTGTCTAAAATTGCTAGCAACCGACAGCAGCGCCAATAAGGGCTGTAGCGCGTTCGTGATTGACTTAACCATTTTTGACAGTTCGGACTTTATAGATATTAAGTCCCGGACTAATCCGGTCGATCCTTGAGCCACTGGCTTGCGAGGTCCCCGAAGACGAGTGCGAGTGACGTTCGTTCGTGGCTTAGCTCGACGACGCTGCTTGGGAGCCGCTCTGGGCCGAGGCAGAAGGAGCTGCGGGGTGGTGTTTCCCCCAACCGCGATGCCGCGCACCACTGAGGCATAAGTCGCCTCCTGCGGGGCTGATGAAGCTGGGCCAACAACACTAGAGCCCCGTGAAGAGGGCGCAGGCGCTACCAAGGCTTCGTTAATAGATGCATCCGGGTGGGTAGCCCGATCCTGGTGGAGGGTTCTGGCTTCCATTAGGACCCGATTTCTTTCTCTCAGGTAGAATAGTCGCGGGCAGCTGGGTGATTTTGCATCGTGAGGTCCACCGCAGTTGACACATTTGGCTGCGTTAGGACAGTCGGCAGCTAGATGGCCCCCTTTGCCACAATTGCGACAAGCCTTAGGAAGTGAGCAGCTCGCCGCAATATGGCCAACCCTGGGGCAGTTGAAGCAGACTCGGGGCTGGTCGGGTTCCAAAACCACTGCATGCGAGCGGTAGCCCAGGAACACTGACGCCGGTGGTTGACGATCGAAAGTCAGGATCACTTTTGGCAAAGGCTTCTTTTGATTGCCAGAAGAGACGATCAGTCTTCGGGCAGCTGTGACGCCGACGTTTGATAGCTCCGTTACAATCTCTTCCTCTGTTAGCGACGTGCAGACACCTTGAATCCTGGCCTTAAACGAGGCCAAGCCTGGGCAATAGGCGGTCACCGGGATGTCATCTACGCATGTTAGGCGTGAAAGCTTCTGAGCCACCTCGATGGAGGAGACGTTGATAAAGATGCTGCTCTTGTCGCCAGAAATTCGGCCCTCCGGCACTAGACTGTGAATAGCCTTGAATAGCCTTAACATCGAACCTTCCTTGAAGTCGGCTAAACTCCCGTCAGGATTCTCCTTGTGTCTGAGGCGAACCCTGAATGCTCCAAATGCTCCTGAATTGACTTCGCTTTTCAGCCGGTCTAATTGTTTTTGCTCCCGCAGCACGGTCTTTTTAACCCTTGCGCTAGTAACAACGGTGAAACCATCGTCAAGCGAGGGCTCATCAACCACCGAGTCAGCATCGACGCCTTGCCTTCTTCGCTTGACGCCCGCCGATTTGTTACTCATGGCGCTAGCAGGCCTCGATATGTCATCGACGGCTGTAGGTGCATCAGTGCGAATGTTTGCTATGTCCAGGCTAGCTGGAGGCACAGCTAGCCGGGCCGGGTCATTAGGACCCATAATCGCGCTTCAAATTCACTCGCAATGCCTTGTATAGTTATATCGCCGAGTATATGTATATATATGTCACCAATGTGTGTATGTATGTCGCCTTGTATATATATATATATATATATGTCACCACTGTCTTGTATATATATGTCGCCTTGTGTATATATATATATATATATATATATATATAACCATATATATATGTATGTCACCTTCTGTATATATGTCACCAGCGCCTTGTATATATATGTCACCAAGGCAAGTGATTGTTTACAAACAGTCGCACTGGCGCCGAATGTAGGTGCGTGCAGGCACGCGGAATCAGCCGGTTGCCAGAACGGCTCCACCGTCTAAATTGACGGAACAGAAGCCGTGTTATGGCGTGGCTGTTTTGGAACACAAGTAATAAAAAGTATGCTGCACAGGAGCACCGATTAACTAAACGGCACCTCACGGTTCACGAATGAAACAGTCTCTAGTCTTGAACGGAGCGCAATGTATAAGCGATCCGACTGGGCCACTGCCAAGTCAGGCCGTAGCACACGAGCCAGGAAACGTCGCACTATTCGTAAGTCACCGAAAACACGTCCGCACACCTCGACGTTCGAACGCCGAAAAAAAAACAGTTGCTGCTGTATATATATATATATATATATATATATATGTATATATATAATTTTTTTTTGTGGAGGAGGGTGAATGCATTTACGCACGCTTCGAGTACAGAGTATTTCCGATCTCTATATATATATATAATATATATATATATATATATAAATATAAACATATATATATATATATATATAAATATATATATATATATATATTAAAAAAAAATTGTGGAGGAGGGTGACTGCATTTACGCACGCTTCGAGTACAGAGTATTTCCGCTCTCGAGAGCAGTGTGGGGCTCGACCCTGGCGGTTGGATAGTTGGTCCGCCAAGACCACTACCCACTAAACACTCTCTAATGGCCCAGATATCCATAGAACAGTACTATGGGTCATTAGAAGCAGTGGAGAGCGCCTAACGGATCATTTGGCCGAGGTCACTCACGGGTTCCCCCACCTGTCCGACGTGCTTGTATCAACACCTGCGAACCCGTTTGATTACAAGCCACTTCATCTGTTGATGTCGTAAGCGCTCTCAATCGTAGCAGCGCTATGGCGGTTGTCCTTGCCTGCTCTAATCCCTTGCATTTTAAGTGTGCTCGGGGTCATCGTCGATGCCGTCTACACCAGTGCACGCAGGTTACCGAGGGAGCTTTGCCTATACGAATTAGATAACTTTGAAAATCACCGTGGCCAGTGAGACACTGCGTGAGGAAAAAGTTCATTTCTCCCGCCGGGCGGTCAATCCACTTCTTTATGTCCGGGATGAGCAGGCGAAGTGAATAACCGGGTGAGCCTGCGGAAATGGCATCCTATTCTTCTTGCCACGATCTTATCGTTTTTTCCCTTTCAGCTTCTTTGTTAGATTCAGACCCTCCTTCCCATATACTTTTCCTTTCATTCACTATCAAGTCCCAAGGTGGGGAGCCAGCCAGTACCAAAGCTGCGTTCGTGCTAACCGTGCGGTAGGCCTGCAGGATCCTAAGCGCCGCTGTTTGCGTTCTTCTTAGGTCTGTTTTTGCCGTTCGCGAAAAGTGCAATAGACTCGGTAACCGACATTAGTAGTCGTCGCGGGCACTCCAGCGGCCCGTGTAAGTTTGGCAGGATCTTGCCTATCGCGTTAGCCGCTTTAGCCGCCTTGCCCGTACACTTCCTAATGTGATTTGTCCCCCTGAGACCCTTGTCTAGTAGGACGCCATGATATTTGGCCTCTGTTACTTGCTTGATTTCCTGGCCCGCCACCATCAGTTTCATGCCGTTTACTCTCTTCCTGTCTGTCAGAACGATAGCCTCGCTCTTTTCCGGGGCAAGTTTTAGCCCAGCGCTATCCATCCATCCCTTCGTGGACCAGAGAGCCATGTTTGTCTTTAATTCTGGTTCTTCCTCTGTTTTTGCTTGAGAAATTATGGCTAAGTCATCCGCATAAGCAATCATTTCTACTCCCTGTGGAAGATCTTGTCTCAGGACGTCGTCATATGTTATGTTCCAGAGCAGGGGTCCCAGGATTGACCCTTGAGGAACTCCTGCAGTCATATCTGTTTCCACTGTGCCGTTAAAAACTTTTCTGTCCTCTAAGTATCCCGAAACGGCTCTTACAAGAAATGAAGGGACCGCTTTTCTCACTAGGGTGTCTAAAATCCCTTTCCACGGCAGACTGTTAAACGCGTTCCTGACGTCGAGAAGGACTACCACAAGGAGCTTTCGTTTATATATGGGTTCGCCGTGAAGCAAGTCAGCTTTGGCTGTAATTCGTTGTATTGCTGTAAGAACTGATCTTTTTTTGCGAAATCCATATTGATTGGACGACATGAGGCCATACTGTTCCGCAAACGTCCTAAGTCTGTCTTCTATAATTGCCTCATACCCTTTTTCTAGTGTGTTCAGGAGGCATACATGTGTGTACCCTCCGTTACTTTTGGGAATCAAGACCACTTCCGCCCTTGTCCAGTCTTTAGGCATTTCCCCACTTGCCATCGCCTTGGTAAAAACTGCTGCTACCACCTCCGGGTGTTCCTTGAAGAGCATCTTTACCGCTATAGGCGGAATGCCGTCGGGTCCTGGAGATCTCTCTGGCTTGAGCCTCTCCGCTGCCATCAATACCCCTGCGCGTGTGATAGGCGGGAACTCCTCTTCTTCTGAAGTTGTCCTTCTTCTTGCGTATGTTTCCCTATTAAAATGTCCATGGTGTGGAAATAAATTGTTTAAAATATGTACGACCTCTGTGTCTGGCAGTGTAACTTTTGGGGCCTGCACGCCTATCCCTCTAATCATTTTGTAGGGCTTGTCATTTATGTCCTTAATTATTTGTTGCCAGTAGAACGTTTTGCTTTCCGCTATTTCGTTTTTTCAAAGCGCTCCGAGCCTTCTATAATTTTCCAAGGCGAGGGTCTCGGCCTCCTGGGTCCTGTGGCGTTGTTTGAGCTCCCTTTTGGCTCTGTTACAATCCGCCCGTTTCTGCGATATGACGCTGTTCCACCAGTGTTTTGGCTGGCATGTAGCCCTTCTTGGGTGAGGGGGCTTAGTAGCTCTACTGCAGGCTTTTTTGAGGGCGTCATGCAGTTCTTCTGGGGTGTGGGGGGAAGTTGTAAGGATTGCCTTCTTAAGTTCGCTCTAAAAGACTTATTCGTTCTTAATCCTGTAGTACATCTTACTTCTTATAGGCAACGCTTTTTTTGCTGCAGTTCTAGCGTAAACTCAATACAGTACTGATCGCTGAGGTTTTCTTCTTCAGTGAGCACTGTCCAATCTTTTATTTTATTGGCTATTGTACCGTTGCATAATGTTAGGTTGACCGTTGACTGATATCCAACCCTGTGAAAGGTCGGTTCTGTGCCGTAGTTTTGAATATACAGGTCCAGGCTGGCAGCCCATTTCATCAAGATTCTTCCTCTCTTGTTGGTACGCCGCGACCCTCATGTTTCCGATGCCGCGTTGAAGTCTCCTGTAACGACTACGCCCTTTCCATTCGTGGCTTCAGTTATTGATATTCCTATTTCACTGAGTAGGTCCTTGAGTTCGTCCAGGCTGCCGTTGGGGCTGCTGTAACAAGAGTACAGCTTCCATCCTTCTAGCAATTCCACCCATACAAACCCGTACCCGCTTCCATGTTTCGTGATTTGCGCGGAACCGGTATTTATAATTGCTGCACTCTTGGTTCGATCTGAAAACCATTCCTTTTTAATTGTTGCCATCGCTTGATTTAGTTCGCTCACCGCCACTAGCTTGGCTCTTCTCCTTGTGGCTATCTCTTCGACCATGTCATGTGCGTATCTACTTCTGTTGCAGTTTACTTGAATAATTTTAATTATGTTCATTGCTGTTGTGTAGAAGTTGTTCCTTGGTTCTCTGGTTGTTGGAAACGAGTCGCTATACATATATATATATATACACATATGTATATATATACATATATACAGGGTGTTCCTATTTGTGTGTCCAAAACGCTAGGGTATGGTCAAGCTCGGTGAGAAAATAATTTTTGCCAATGGGTGGAAGCCGGGAAAACGTTTTGTTTAGGAGTGAGGATGAAATTTATAAAAGCAGTTATTCTGCCTTTTTTCTTCTACGTAGTTGTACAAAATCTACGTTTGCGGGAGAACCAGTCAACGCACAAAGGAACCGATCATACCGGCGTGTTTGGCGTAATTCTGCACAATTAAGTATACATTACTAGCTTGCGTAGCAAAAAGCGAATAGCCAGATTAAGGAAAGTCATAAAAAGTCAAAATGTTACGTTAACGCCTATTTGTGCAACATCGTAATTTTTTCCATTACGACCAAAAATGCACGTCCAAAAGACTACTCTCAGGCAATAGCAGATTTAATGCCCACTACATTCGTACCAAAGTGATGGTGCTGCGTTACGTATTTGCCAAGTGACTAAGCTTTTTCGGCAGTCATAGTTGTTATGTTTCACGTTGAAGTTTTCACGTTCAGAACCGTAGCATTTTGCCAAGACGTTTCCGCCCCCTCTTTCCATTAGAAAAAAATATTCTCTTGCTGAGTTCTACCAAACCTCAAAATACGTACCTAACTTTCTCATACACCCTATGCAAGTATGCATGCCTTCGCTTTCGATATGACTGTCGAAAAAGCTTAGTCACTTGGCAAATACGTAACGCAGCACCATCACTTTGGTACGAATGTAGTGGGCATTAAATTTGCTATTGCCTGAGGGTAGTCTTTTGAACGTACATTTTCGGTCGTAATGGAAAAAATTACGATGTTGCACAAAAAAGCGTTAACGTAACATTTTGACTTTTTATGACTTTCCTTAATCTGGCTATTCGCTTTTTGCTACGCAAGCTAGTAATGTATACTTTATTGTGCAGAATTTTATTACCGCCAAACACGCCGGTATGATCGGTTCCTTTGTGCGTTGACTGGTTCTCCCGCAAACATAGATTTTGCACAACTATGTAGGAGAAAAATAACAGAATAACTGCTTTTATAAATTTCATCCTCACTCCTAAACAAAACGTTTTCCCGGCTTCCACCCATTGGCAAAACTGATTTTCTCACCGAGTTTGACCATACCCTAGCGTTTTGGACACACAAATAGGAACACCCTGTATATATATATATATATATATATATATATATATATATATATATATATATATATATATATATTTTTTTTTTTTTGTGGAGGAGGTATTAAATGCAGTTACGCACTATCGCTACGAGTCTCTATCTCTAGCAGTGTGGGACTCGACCCCAACGGTTGGATGTTACTCCGTTGAGACCCATACCCACTAAACGCACCTCCCCCCTTAAGCTTCACTCTCTGATAGCCCAGATCTTCATAAAAACAGTACTATGGACTATCAGGAGAAGTGGCAAGCGCCCTTTCAGATCAATTGGCTGGGGTCGCTCAGAGGATCCAGCACTTGTCTAACACCGGCAAGCCCGTTTTCTTCGAGCTGCACTTCTCCATGGATGCTTTCAGGTTAAAGCCGCAGTTGTGCCTGTCTTTCTTTGCACTTTTCATGTTTCTCATGGAGGACTTCTTTTGCCGTCGCTGCTCCCAGTTTCCAGGCCTGCTCACTGGAGACAATGTATTCTGTGAACTTTATTAAGCTGGACCGAGGTGGGCCGCTGACCTCGTGGTGTGGGTCTCCCTCCCTGGCCCATTTCACTCGGACGAGTCTGCTTGCCCTTAACCGCGCAGCCTCCCAGGCCGAGCACTGTAGCAGTGTGTGACCTGGAGTGTCCTCATGTGCCTCTTGGCAAAATACGCATATCGGCGACAAAGCCTTTCCAATTCGGGACAAATACGAGTTGAAGTTTCCGTGTCCTGTGAGGATTTGAGTGAGGTGATAGGTGAGGTCTCCCCCAGGCCTCTCTATCCATGCCTTGATGTCTGGCAGCAGTACGCGCAGGGATCCTCCAGGACCCCCGGGGGGGATGGCGTCCCACTCCTCCTGCCATGTCTTAATTGTGTTGTTTCTCTCGCTGTCTTTTTCCGTTTGGGTAGGGGAACCTAATTCCCATAGTCGCTTCCTTTCGAGTGCCTTAAGATCCCAGGGGATCGACCCTGCAAGCACCAGAGCAGCATTTGTGCTGACTGTGCGGTACCCCTGGATTACCCTCAGGGCTGCCACCCTCTGGGTCCTTCGTAGAATTTGTTTCGCTTTCTTCGTCTTGAGAGTTGCTCTCACCCAAACTGGCGCTCCAAATAATGTAATTGATTCCGCGACCGTCATTAGCAGTGCCCTTGTGCGGGCCCGGGGGCCATGAATGTTCGGCAGAATCTTGGCTATAGCACACGCTGCCTTGGCTGCTTTTGTCGTTGCCTTTTTTATGTGACTGAGGCCATTCATCGCAGTATCCAGTGTGACCCCGAGATAGCGGACTTCCTTTACAATTTTAATATCCTCGCCGTCAAGCTGTAGAGTGAGCGGACGGATCTTCTTTCTCCCTGTGAGGAGTATTGCTTCGCTCTTTTCAGGGGCAAGTCTGAGTCCCGCTGCGCTCATCCACTCTGACGTTAGGTAAACAGCTTTATTCATATTTAGTTCAAGTTCGTCGGCAGTTTTAGCCTGCACGACTATCGCCAGGTCGTCGGCATAGGCTACTGTGTCCGTTCCTTTGGGCAGACCTGTCAGACGGAGGACGTCGTCGTAAGCCAAATTCCAGAGAAGTGGGCCAAGTATAGACCCCTGCGGGACCCCGGCTGTCATTTGGAAGCTGACCTGGCCGTTGACAACTGTTCGTGCTTTAAGGTAGCTAGAAATTACATTTACCAGATACGAGGGGACTTTTTTTCGTATCAGTGTGTCCAGAATTGTTTTCCATGGTAGACTGTTGAAGGCGTTCTTAACGTCTAGGAGAGCGACTAGGAGGAGCTGCCGTGTCTGTATAGTGGAACTTCGCAACGAATCCGCCCTACTTGCAACGCGTTGTATTGCAGTTAGGACTGACCGGTTCTTGCGGAAGCCGTATTGTGTGTCCGAAAGCAGGCCGTGTTCCTCTGCGAAGAGCCTCAGTCTTTCTTCAATTATGGCCTCGTATCTTTTTGCCAGCGCATTCAGCAGGCATATCGGTCGGTATCCCCCGTTTCCCTTGGGAATGAGGACGACTACAGCACGCTTCCAGGATAGCGGAAAAGTGCCGCTTTTGAGTAGGACATTAAAAGAGTCCGCGACTATCTCAGGGTGCTCTGTAAAGAGAAGTTTCACTGCCTCAGGGGGAACCCCGTCTGGTCCGGGGGCTTTTCCGGTCTTTTGCCTGTGAGCTGCGCGTAGAACCTCGTGTGGTTCAATAGACGGAAACTCGGCCTCACCTTCCAGCCCGGGAATGTTCTCATAAATTGCCCTTTCGAAAGGTGCGTGGGTCGGGAACAGTAGTACCGTCTTGGTTTGCTGTTCGTCCAGGGAGACAGGGGGTCTTTTTTTTATTACCCCTGACTATCTTGTAAGGTTTTCCCCAGGGATCGTCCTCGATCTCGTTGAGGAGCTTTCTATGGCCGCTAGTCTTACTGTCGGCTATGGCTTGCTTAAGTAAGGCCCGGCTTCTTCTATAGTCTTGCAATTCTTGATTGCGTGCGTCTGCGTCTCGTTGTTTCAGTTTGGGAGCACGCCTTGCTTTGCAGCACTTTTTTCGTTTGTCTGCGATCTCCTGCGTCCACCAATATTTAGGCGAGACGTTCCCTCGCCTGGGGTGAGCGCTGTTGGTACACGTAGTCTTGCACACCTCTACAAGGAGTGCTTGTAGATCTTCTGCAGTTATGTGGGGGCTGGATAGGGCTTTTATTTTCCTCCCGAGTTCTTTCTTGAACCTTGACTCGTTTGTGAGTCTGAATCGCTTCTTAAGGGGAGGAACTGATCGAAAGTTTTGAATTCTCAGTCGAGTCTCAATGCAGAAATGGTCGCTCAGGTTTTCCTCGTCCACTAGAACTTTCCAGCTTATAACTTTTGGCGCGAGGATGTCGTTACATAACGTGATATCCACGTAAGACTCGCTGCCGTGGCGGTGGAAAGTAGCTTCTTTTCCGTCGTTTAATACTTGAAGATCGAGTGATGCTGCCCATTCTAGTAGAGTTCTGCCCCTTTTATCGGCTCGAGGTGATCCCCAGACTTCTGACGCTAAGTTAAAATCCCCGGTTATTAGCACTCCATTTCCGGTTTTCGTGTCGCGTATCGATTCTGCGAGGTCATCTAGGAAGCGCTCGAAATCTACGTGCAAGCAGTTGGGGCTGATGTAGGCCGAATATATTCTGCCGACTTCTTTTACTTCGATCCAGCAAAACCCATTTCCGTGTCCTCTCTCAAGCACTTGCACATTCTGTTTAGTTATGATCGCTGTGTCTAGTGTAGGGTCTTTGTCCCAAGTCTCTGATTCTTTGGTTTTCCTTCTGTTGGGTTCGCTAAGGGCCATCACATCAGTTTTTCTTCTCCATGCTATTTCTTCTATCATATCATGGGCCGGCCTGCTTCTGTTGCAGTTGGCCTGAATTATGCTAATTTCACTAATCATTTTTGTGCGGAGGAGTCGCGCTGGGCCGAAATTCTAGCCGCGCCCTTGGGCCCCTGTGTTCGTTAGGTCCTTTTGAGCCAGTGGCAAGAGCCTGTTGTTCGGTCGTAGGCTCCTCGTTCTTCTTATTTGGCTCTGCATGCCCTGTCTTGTCCCTGCTAGCTTGCCTCACAGTTTGGCGCTCCTGCATCTTAGTTTTAAGAAGTTGGAGATATTTGGGGCATGCTGTAGATCTAGCTCTGTGGCCCTTGTCGTTGCATACGTAGCATTTAGGAAGTACCGCTTTACAGTCACGGGCTAGATGGTCCTCCTGCCCACAGCGGTAGCATTTCTGCTTATCTGCCTTCTTGTTTTTACATGCAAAGGCCGTGTGCCCGATTTCATGGCAGTTGTAGCACGTGGGCAGGGTTATCCATTCCTCGACTCTACAACTGCTTCCTCCGACGGTCACGATCTTCTTCAGTAGGATTCTGCGGGCTTCAGTCCTTGGTAAGGTGACCAAGCACTGCCAACTGCCTCTGTTCTTAGTAGCCCTGGGAGCTTCCGTGCGAATCTTGGTAGACTCTTGGAGCTTCAGTATCTTTCGAATGTCCTGTTCTATAGAAAGCGCCGTAAGTAACGGGCTGATTCCCCGAAGGACAACAGTTGCTGTAGGGCCGCTGTACTGCCTAGTGTCGACCTCTCCGCCCGTCTTTTGTCTGAGGACCTCTGCAAACGTTGTGCTGCTGCCTGGGCTCTTTTCTTCAACTCTTAGGATGATGTCCCCTCCCTTATTAGTAATGACCGTCCCTATTTTTACCCCGCTATCCGCCGTGTTGACTAGTGGGCGCATTTTTTCAATCATGTCTTCTGACGAAGAGCCTGCAAAAGGTCTGATCCTAACAGAAATATATTCCTTCTGCCCTCTCCGCGAAGTTGCCTCGACATCGTGTTGGCGCGGCACACGTCCTTCTCGGGTGATGTCGACTTTACACCCTATCTTCCTACAGCATGCTTCTACTGCATTTCTTATGGTGGGTCCTCCCCATTGTGGAGAAATGTACAAAGCCATTGGATTTTGAGAGCCAATGTTGTGTCCTTTTTCTAGCGTCTTGTGAAGAGCTGCTAGAAAGCCAAGTGGCGTTTCCTCTAGGCCGACAGCGCCCACCACTAGTATGCTAGTCGACGTAGCAGACGCCTCAGCTTCCTGCTTTTCCTCAGGTTCGGGTTCATCTGGGTTTTCTAGCTCGAGCTGGGCGCTATTTCTGAGGATTGCGACTCCTCCTGCCCGTAGAGAGGCCGCTTTTTCCGCCATCGGAAATTGCCCTGTAAGTTTCTTGAGCAGAGACTTGTCCTTTTCGGAGCCTTTCGTAATGAGCATTACCCTGATATCACGTAAGGTAGTAATGTTGTCCGTAGTGAGACCAGTAGTCTTGTACATAGACAGCGGCCACTCCTCCTTGATGAGCTCTATTAGACCTTCGGGTGTTGCCGTTTCGGCCATCTGCTCCTCGAGGTGTTTCGTCTTGACTATCTCGATCTGTTCCTTTTCTAGCTTTTCCTGACAGGCTTTGCATCGTAGCTCTGCCGCGGGTGGGGTGCTCGATGAGGGCCGTACCTCTTTCTGGGCGGCTAGTCTCTGCAACTCTAAGGTGAGAGCCGCGGCTTTTTCCTTCCAGCTCTCAGCTACCTTTGTGAGGTCTTGCGTACGTGCGGCATTCTCGTCGGCTTGCTTCCGGAGAATTGCTTTCTCCTCCCCCGTTTCCTTTTTGGATTTCTTCAGTTCCCATACCGCCTTATCTAGGCGTATGATAGCGGCCTTAATATCCACCTGGGTGGTTTTATGCTTATCTTTTAGTGCCTTGAGGTGTTCTGTAACTGCCTCCAGGTCTTCTAGAGCTCTGTCCTCCTTGTTCGGAGAGGGCTCATTTTCATCGGAAGACTTCCTGGCAGCCTTGGTCCTGCTGGTCGTGCGGGCTCGGCTGCTTTCAGCCTCCTTCGGGTCTTCTGGCGTGGTTGCCATCAGTCTCTTCCGTTGTCCTCTTGCGCTTGCCGCACCTCTGTAGTCATCGTCACCCTCGATATCGCGATCCGAGTCAGCATCCAGGTCCGTGGCAGATTCAGCCTCTGCTATCTTGTCGGCCTTAATTTCGGCTGCCTCCGTCTGCTGTCCCCATTCAGAAGAGTCTTCATCAGGGGACACGCCTGGACCCCTGAACGGGTCCATATATATGTATATTTTTTTCCTTCCCCTTTCCTCTCTATTTTCTTCTCTATTTATTTATTTGGTGTATCTATTATTATTATTATTATTATTATTATTATTTTCCCCCTTTTTTTTTCTCTCCCCTTTTTTCTTATCATACGATGCCGAATTATGTTTTGAACCCAATACAATTCAGATTTCAAAAAAAAAAAAAAACACCGCTTGGGATTGAACTCAGACCGGTCTTGCTTAGACCGGTACTGTAGTCGCCGACGCAACCACTCTGCTATCCACTCCCTGTGGACGACAGCGCTTCCACAGGCGTTCGATCACTGTTCGCGGCGGCTTGCCGTGTGTCAATACTTATATGACGGCTTATATACACAGTTATTTATGTACACAGTAAGCTATATACATATACACAGTAGGCTTAATGCATATACACATGCAGGAAGCCGCGCCAGTCTGTACTACCGATCGGCTAGAGTCACTGCTCGATCGATAGGCGACGTTCGAATTTCGAACGCCTCGAACACATACACTTCTCTTTTGGGAAACAAAAAAACAACAAAAGTCAAGTTTGTCACAGTACCTTTGCAGTAATTACTAATCGTGTTGAACTCCCTACCACTAAGGCCGTCGAGTGCAATTGGTCAGCCTGCTACAGGCCAAAGAATTCCCTGCGGTTGTCGCTCGCGTGGCTACTGGGATTCTTCGGAGAGGAAAACGCCCGTCTTTATGAAAGGCTGCGGAGGTAGTGCTGATCCTGAAAGTTAACGGTAGCTACGGAACAATATGTCTTATTAACACGCTTGCCAAGGGCTTCGAAAGGATCATCGAGGAGCTCTTTTGCTGAAAATTTTGGACTATTGTCAGCGACCCAATGTGGGTTCCGAAAAAATAGATTTGTTCACACAGCAATTCACAGAGTCGTGCAAAGGCAGAACTGCTACACAGTTCAACAAGAAGGACGCGCCAGCAGATCGCTGCGATCTTCCTGGACGTGAGAAACGCGTTTAACAGTCTTCCATGGAAGGTCATCCTAAAAACCCTCAGGAGGAAGCAAGTACCCATGTACTTGGTTAGTGTGTTCTCAAACTACCTAAGAGTGCAAAATCTCGAGCGCCGAGACAGCAAAGGACATGACAGCTGGTGTACCATAGGGCTCCATTCTCGGACCACTACTGTGGAATATTGCTTGTGACGACGTGCTGCGTATTCAAGGCCTCCCAAGAAGGGTGGAGGTATTAGCGTACGCAGACGATCTGGCAGTAGTCGTCAAAGTCAAGTCGAGTGTCCAGCTTGAACTGAATGCCAACAAGGCCCTGCAGGCGATTAACGAATGGATGGCAAGCGTTCAGCTCGAATTGGCGCCGGAGAAGAGAGAGGCGGTTTGCTCACCGGCCGAGTCGCAGTCGACCCGGTACACTTTACGTTGGTAGACAAGAGCATCAAGACAGTCAAGCATTCTCGGTACCTGGGGGTCTACCTGGACAGAGGGCTCAGGAGAAATAAGCACGTTAATTGCCACGACAAAAGCAATGAAAGCAGCAAACGACATTGCGAAGATCTTACCGAACATCCACGGACCCAAGCGAGCGAATCGGAGGAGATTTGTGATGTCAGTGGCAGTAGTATCGATAGCCATTTTCGGCTGCTCAGTCTGGTTCACCCCGGCAACAGCCACAGCAAGAACTAAAAACCTGCTAAGGAAAACCCAGCGAAGGACGGCGCTAAGGATCATCCAGGCATACCGTACTGTAAGTACGGCTGCTGCCCTGGTCCTGGGCGGCGCTCTTCCGTGGCATCTTGTAGTTAAGGAACGGCGCAGATTGGAAAAGGACCACAGCGCTCAAAAGAGGCGGAGCGCGAAGCTACGCTTTCCGAGTGGCAACGAAAGTGGACAGAACTGCGGCAAGGAGAGCCCGGATCCAAGGTACAGGATTTAATCCCGGACATTAAAAAGTAGATGGATCGCCTGGAAGGCGACATGGACTTCTTCATGACCCAGGTCATAACTGGACATGGAGATTTCCAGGCCTACCTGGACGATTTCAAGGTAGTTATCCAATCGGGGAGCTGCATCCACTGCACAAAAGGCACACGAGACGATGCATTTTATACGATGTTCGTTTGCCCTGCCCTAGAGCAAGCAAGGGCACTGGGTTTAAGCAAAGTGACGTGCCGCTGGCAGCGACCCGATGTTGAGAAATCTTCCTCTAATCATGTTGAGAACCAGCATGAAGGATTTTATCTGCGAAACGACCAGCGGCTGGGAAGTTGGGGCTCAAACAGCAAAAGAAGTCCTCGAGGTGAAAAGGCGACTCGCCCGAATACGCTTGCAAGGGTTCCCCGTCACGGAAGATGGCGGCTTAGGAGAACACAGAGACGTGGAACTGAATGGTTCTAATCAAGAAGTGACACTCTCCTCTACTATCAAATGTCTGGGCTCAACTTTAAATGAGACGCTTAGATGGCATGATCACTAAATGTTATTACGCCTAAATGCTATGCGGTAAGTTCATCTATTCGTCGTCTACGAGAACTAGGAGTGCCTGGCGAGGGTTTTCTTATTGTGTATAAAATGCTATTAATGCCAATTCATTGTTGTGGTATTTTTATTTGGGGAGTTCATAATAAGGTTTAACTCATAGGGCCGAAGTCATTCAGAAAGAAACCCTCAGAGCAGTATTTAACTTGCGCCGCTGCGATTCGGTTCGTAAGTGTTTTCATTTCAAGATTCAAGATTTGCGAGGCCAGTAGCTCTAAAGCAGTCCGCTCGTCATGCCCTCGCGTACACCCTGCCAACTATCTAGACCGAACTTTCCAAAGAAATTCGTGTGCCCACCTCAGTCAGATGATTTAAACGTGAGGTGAAGAACTGGGTAAAAATTCTTGTGAAAACTAGTTTCCCGTCAATAGGTTGAAGTGTCATGTATGTGAACGGGAGAAGTTTTTAGCGACTTTAATTGTAAGTTTTGTATGGAGTGAGACATGTTAAAGTATGAAATAGATAATGTTGGTGCTAATACATATTTTATATATTTTTATTTACGAGAACTTAAGCATTGTGAAATTGCGGTTCCGTGAATAAACCTTAAATTAAAATTAAAAAAGGGGGAACCTTTCCTGCGGATGACCTCGGCCTATTACTCCGTTAGGCACCTACCACTCCTACCTACCCATAGTACCAGGGTGGTTTAGAGTAAAGTTTAAGAGAGGCTGCGGTTCTGAGAGCATCAAAAACCCGGAGTTTTAGTCGGTAACGCCGGCAGTCTTGCGGCGAGTCGAACACTGTTCGGCCCACATCCAAAGGTGGTGTCCGTTTGTGCGTAACGCATTTCTCCTCTCTCTACAAAAAATATAAGGAAGCTCCAAGAAGCTCAATGTTTTCCATTTCCGTATTATTGCCGAGGTAGCTCTGTGGGCAAAACGGAAAGCCCTCGACTAGTAAACAAAGCAACCGGGTTCAAGACGCGCTTGTGTTGCAATATTTTTATCTTTCGTTTTCTTTTTTCCTTTCTTTTTTTTGTAATTAAAATCTAATATGGCTGACGCTCTAAACTGTGGGGTTTGCAAAACTATCATCGTCGCGGAAACAAGTTACTGTGTATATGCGATCTGCAGAATCACCTTTCATGTACAATGCAGAGACATTGAGAGCTGAGCAACAATGACCACGCAGGCGAGGCAGGCTTGGCGGTGCAATATATGCAACTTTTCATCAGCAGGGCTAACTGCCGCTCAGTTCGCACTCGAACTTGATGTCCTGATCTCAAAACTGGCGTCATCAGAACACACAGCGCTACTTTGCGAGACGATTGCTCTTCTTTTCTCCCGAATCGCATGGCTCGAGCACCAGGTCAATTTCCTTCGAACACAGTGCAAGTCACAGTCCTGAATGGTACGCTCCCCCCCCCCCCCCGCGCCTGCCTCACAAAGCATGGACGACGCGGAAGTTACAGCCAGCCAACCGAGACTTGCACGGGTCAACGAGGACGCTAAACAACAATCGAATAAAGCAAGGGTCCTACTTATGGGCAACTCTGCCGTCAAAAACGTGCGCAGTAAAATTCTCGACAATTTTAGCCACACGCCAAACAGAGAGATATAATCATTCACGCGGGTCAGTTTGATACAATGAATAGACACGGACCCGCAGCTATCAAGGCAATCGTCAAGTTTAGAGATGTTCCTGCCTCCAAATCTGCAAACTCCAGCATGATAGTTATCTCAATTCCAAATCATTTGACAGAGTGTAGGCCGTTTAATGAAACCCTTTGCGTCTTGATTCTGTCGAGCTCCATTGAACTTATGGATGCAACCAACGTCCAAACCGATACTGTTCTGAGCAAATCTGTCTATTATAGCAAACAAGTAACCGCTAAAATAGCACACGTCATAGGAACAACGGTCGCCAACGTGTTAAATATTAAGCCAAAGGACGCCGAGTGGGTAAACAAAACTGATTTAAAAAGTGCTTCTCGAAGTGTGCATCCCGAAACCACCAACTCCTGGAAGCCTACTCAAAGGGACTCAATGTCGAACCGGGCAACAAGTAAGGCAGCAGAATCTACGCGACGGTTTGGTTCAATTTTCTCAGCCCAAGAGATGGCGCGATCGTCGTTCGTGGCGCGCATACGATGGACAATCGCCGCAACAACCGACGCAACCTAGCAGACAACACGCCTGTGCCACCATATATACAACAACAGACCCAGCAGCAGACGCCCGACACTGACTGGGCAGTTCAGGCACCAAATGTGGGTCAGTTAACTATGGGGTTTGGAACCCGTATCAGATTTCCTTGATGTACCCGAATTTGCTACAGCGAGGGCAACTATCGTTTTAAAGTCGCCCGCAGCAAACCACTCGCTTCAGACCGAAACTCAAGTTCGCCCCTGCAATTAGTCTCATCTCAAGATCCATCAGTGGAAGGTCGAGGGCATTGGTAACGGTTTACCTCTGTTGATACCATCGGAAACAAATAAGTTCAATATTATCGTTCTTACCGAGACATGGTTTGATGGGGTTGACCTTTTTGGGTTCTATTCAGCTAGTCGCCCGGCTCATAAAAATCACGGCCGGGAACGGCCCAGCGGTGGAGTATCGGTCTGTTATAATGAATTTTTAGGAGCCGTTGCGACTAAGTTGAGTGAAGACAACTCTGTGGTTCTTGAGCCAGACAAAATCAACATAGTCGCCGTATACTTGAGCTCACATGAAGACATAAACAAGTTTGTCGATCGATTGGTGCAAGCCCTATCTGCAATTGATCAAAATAAACCAACAGTTTTGGCAGGCGACGTAAACTGTCGTATCGACCAACCGGGCGCACGAAGAATTACTTCGCAGCTATTACTGGATATTCTCTACCAATTTGGTATGTGGGTGATCACATGCCCAGCATAGCATTCCTTTAAAGGACACCAAAGGTCATTAACAATCGATATTTTTGCAACCAACCTAAGCCCGAATGACATACCAACATTGCGGATATGCAAGCAATATTACAGCTTTTGGCAGCAGGCCGCACCTGCCGGTAACTCTGCTATTCAAGGTGCACACAAACATTACTACGGCAAAATTGCCGAAAGTGTGCCGGAAAATTGCTAGTTTCAGATCTCATCAACCGTTTGTCTAGGAGATTGAACTTCGATTCAGATAGCTTCGGCATAGAGAGTCTTTGCGAAAAACTGACTACAACAATCCTGAGTTGCGTAGCTCCCTCCACCACTCGGCGCTCAAAACCATGGTTCAACAGACAGAGCCACGAGGCTCAAAAGTATGCGAAGCAATCATTTTTTCTGACCCGCTGCCGCCCAGAGATGACCGATTTCTACAATAGGATCCGCAAATGGTGTTCTAATACCCTAAAAGAGGCCTGGCTTGCATATATTGAAATACAAGAAGCAAAACTGATTCAAGCAACAGAACGGCAGTACCATAAATGGATCCGCCAGTCAAAAGAAAAAATTGCATGTCGCATTTCGTCCGCAATTCTTGTCCAGCACTTCAGATATATGTTCTCGTCGGCGAACACAATCCCGAACGAAGTGCCAGTGTCTCAGGGCCCGCATAGCGAAGTAGCCAGCATCCTCCGGGCCAATACCGACGAACCATTCACCTTACAGGAAGTTGCCATAGCAATTTCGCACCTTAAAAATGGAAAGGCGCCGGGACCAGATAAGATTAGAAATAATCATATCAAGCAGTCGGAACCGTTGCAACCTGCAATTACTCACTTAATGAATAGATGCCTAGACATAGGGGACATACCGGCTTGTTGGCGAGACTGTATACTGGCCGTGATTCCTAAAGGCAAAGGCGACATGTTGGATTCTTCAGCCTGGAGAGGAATTTCAAAGAAGAGCTCCATCTAAAAACTACTACCGCTGCTCCTAACCCGGCGCCTGGCAAATTTTCTCGAAATGCAAGGTTTCATACCCGAGCAACACCATGGATTCAGACGCTGCAAATCGACATATACAGCTTTCGCAATATTCCTCAAGGATATAAAGAAAATAGTAAGCCGCCGCGGGCGTTCAATGTTTGCAATATTTGTAGATTTCAAATCTGCTTTTGGCACTGCACCTCGAAACGTTGCCCTTTGGAAGATTGCAGCGTGGGTATGCCACCACGCTTTCTCAAACTATTGACGGCTATTCTCTAGGAGAGTTATGTGCTATTGGACGACGGCGTTGCCGAACAACTCAAATTTAGACAGACAACAGGTGTTGCTCAGGCCGATAACCTTAGTCCAGTCCGGTTTTCTATAATTGTCAGTGAGCTGCCGGCAATTATGAAGAAGCACCCGTCAGTGCAACTCATCCAGTACGCTGACGATATTGCAATCACTTTGAAAGTCGCTTCCACAAACAGCAAGCGTTGGTTACTCTTGCAAAGTTTGCGGCAGATACTTTACTGGAAAAATATTTTAAGGACAAAAGCAATGAAGTTCCGTCGTAGAGGACGCCTCGCAAAAGTTGATATCATAAAGCTTCGCGGCCAACCTATTAAATTTGTCAACTATTTTCCATGTTTGGGCTTGGGATTTATGCCCAGCGGCACTCATTATCCAGACATATAGAGGAAAAGGGTCCGTAAGGCGCTGATTGCCATTCACTCAACTAAGAATCCGCAACTCCTCTCACTAAGGACGGCTTCAAAATTATTTGACCTGAGAGTTGCCCAACAACAAGCAATGGAATCGAACTTATTTGGGAGCATCTCAGAGCTTCAAGTTTTGACGAACTCGACCGCCTGAAAGCAATATATTTTAAGGGGGTTATGGGCGTTCACCGAAGCAGCCGCGACCGATTGGTGTATCTGGCTGCGGGTACCCCACTTTTCACAAAAGACCTTCAGCACCGCTTTAATGTGCGGCTAACTCACGATTATCAAAAGCACTTACTAAAGTGGAAAGCTAAGATCTTTCAAGTGGACATGGATTTCTATCGGACGCAAGCTATGATGAACAACTCGTAGAGGAATGCCCAATACGAAACTCGCCACCTCATTATGCGTCATGCAATGCACGGTTTCAATCATGCAGTGTGCACGAAAGTTGGTTTCTATGAGGCAGACGAGCAGTGCACCTGTCGGCACTGTGGAACAACTTGTTCAGCCTATCATCTATTGCATTGCCGGAATCCACCAATCCTCCGGCAAATTAATATGTAACATACACTCAACTTGAGTAATGATTGTTTTAAATAAATTATTCGGTATTAATATATGATTGTCAATTAAAGGAAATTACACACTTACATTAAGCCTCACAAGAGGCATTTATTTTTGCTGATCTTGAAAATATATAGAACCTGTTGTATATGCATTTGTCCAGGAGATATCATTGACTCAAGACTCAAATGGCTGGCACTGATCAACGTGTTTTTTGGTGCAAATAATAATATTGAAGCTGTAGATAGTCATAATATATACAGCTACATTCATCACAAAGGTTATGGAATTGAACTGATCGAAGCGCCGTGCCAAGTTGAAAGTGACATATAATTCTACAACTCAGTTGAACTGTAGCGCTACGAGATGGGCTTGACAGACAATCGCACAACCAGGCTTCAAATGAAATATTCTGATGTTTTGCTGAGCATGCAGTGCGTGTTGGAAGTTTAAAAATCCAAGAGATCTGTCGAATGTAGAATACGGTACGAAACTTCTATAATTCAAACTTTTGCCGAAAAATCTATTCCAGTAAAAGTTAGAATTACTTAGTCACAACTATGCCAGTTCAGACGCTCTTTGCTCTTACTCGATTAGTCCCAGTAACCTTTCATCTTAAGATTCTTCAAATTTTCCTTTAAGAGGTCTAGCGATAACAACGCAAACAGTGTTATGAGGCCCCAGCAGATTATAATTAGCCGTAAAAATATTCGCCTCAGATCGCTTACTTGTTGTAACCTTCCTAGGGTAAGAAGCAGACACAGCGCGTTTAAATTAATAAGCTCTGAACAAGTTAAAAACAAGATATCAGCAAGAGCAAGGACAAATACTGAAAATGCTTTTGCAGCTAATTAACAATCTAATCTACATGGTCGGATTGACAACTAATACGGCAGCTAATGTTCCGTCGGTATTTAGTCCAGGAGCCCAGATGCGGAATCTGGCATGCAATCTTCCACAAGTCCACAACTTTCCCTGAAACGTTTTTCTAATAACTTGTGCATTTTTGTTGCATTGCACAGAAAGCTCAGCCTGCAGTCGCACTAACATAGTACGAGCATACGCACGCTTAGTACCACTATTCTATACCAACACTAGTTCTCGTGGGTTAAATGCCGTAGGACTTATGAAGCCAACTGCCGTCATGGATTCACTATAAACGGCGACAGTGAGCACTTGTAAGCTCCGTGCAAATTCTTCTTAAATCCTGTTGGATAACCGACAACCCCCAATTTGAAGAGGTTGGCTTGAGGTACAAGATTCAATGGTCTAAATCGATCGTATTTTCCACTTTAAATTAGCATACAACTAAAAGTAGTGCCGTATGTGTTACTACAGCTCTACCGTAGAAACACCTGATGCTTTTATCTTTAGTTAAAATCATTTATCGAAGCTAAGGGCATCAAGCATATCATAATATTCCTGCAATTTATCGTTCTAGAAATCCGGCATGACCGTGGACAAGAGAATACGGGCTCAGATTAATCTAAGACTGATACCTTTGAAAACAGAAAAGGTCCCGAAAATTATTTTTCCTATATTTTGGATGGAAATGGTGAGTGCTACTAAAAATTACATACAGTTAAGAAATGTTTCATGATTGACGTTTATAAGTTAATACATTTCATCCATGTTGTAGCCTGTAAAAACCTTTCAAGCAAGTCAGTATCTCATCAAACCGGAAAAACCTTTCTATAGTTGCAGTCTTTATTGGTTTCAAATCCGGTTTTGAGATTAGGGCCGGTGTCCTTGTCTCGAAGCAGCAGGGGCAGGCTACAAATGCTCACTTTACTTAGCGCACTTCTCATCATAATTATCTTATTTGTTTCACTCATATGAGTACGCATATAACATAGATAACTATATAGATTATACAATTATACAGTCAGCTGGTCGCGGCATGTTACTCAAGAGAGGCAGTGCAGTGATCTTTTCGCAAGGGCCAGGCAGGCCGACGCATAAAACTTCGTACACATCTGAGGGCTCAGTCGAAAGATTCACTCTGTGTTCTCCTCGTGGAAGCTCGTGTTTGAACATACCAGATAATGGTAGCCGTGAACTATGCATCTGGTATAGACGTGGCAACTGTCACATGCAAGACCAGACCAGAGGCAAGAGGCACTGAAAATATCCAGGTCTAACCTCTCGTCGGACTTGTTCAACTTTCTTTTCCCATTCAATGGTATTGTTCGCGGCCTCTTCAACCTCAAACGAAATATTTCAACAACCGGTGCGCAGGCATATTATGGGTACACAAAGCCGCTTCTTGTCCGCATTGTCAGGCATTGTTACTCGCTTGCTGTGCATTGTAAAACGCATTTTAAACAAACCAAAGTTTGCCCGAGTGAGGTGTTCTATACACTTTCAAAACCATAGATCAGCCTTGGGATAATCTTGAGGAAGAAGAGTGCCACGGCCGTCGGGACAGACGTTGCCTATCTCTTCATAAAGAGAAATTTGTTCTAGAACGTTTCAGACTCACATCGACGAGACAGAGCTGTGCGCACTGTCTCGACGATGTGAGCAGTGAAGGTCGTCCCAGTGTAATAAAGCCGAAAACCCAGATACCGTAAAGAGTTTGGATTTCAAAGATTGGCCACCACAACGTATAACGTCTTTAGCAGCCAATCGGCCTTCTATTCGGAATTTCATAGCCTTGGCCTTTATTTCCAGCCACCTGAAACAAGGAACACATTCGCCAGGGAAGTGATACGCTTGATGGCACCTAGGTCATGATGAGCGACCACTATGTTATCTGCGTACATCACAACTGTGGCCTTCTGACACTTTTGTTGAAGATAACCGACAAAATCGGCAAGAAGGAGAGTAAGGGAGACGCTCAATGGGCCGCCTTGTGGGGTTCCCACATTTAGGTTTTTTGAGAGAGGAAAATGCTTTTACGCACGCCCGCTGGTGTTAATGGCGAGCAGTGTGGGGCCCAACACCGGCGGAGAGTATAAAACCCAATCCTGTCCGCGTGTAATACCCACTAAAAAACCCCTCCCGGCTCGGAATTGTAAAGCAGTACTTCAAAACCAGGACGGGGGAGCCTCGTGATCAACTCTTACCTGTGTCTTTGCGGACTGGGCCGTGGAGGGTTCGGACTGATCCCCGTACCAGTCTGGTCCTCCGGGCCTCATCCTGTTGCGTCTTCTCCCCCATGACAGAGTCGAGATTTCGGATTCCGTCCATCCAGTCAGCGGCGGCGGAGTTCAAGCGAGATACGATCTTCGCCGTTCCCTGTCCAGCCCCTACGTAGCCTGAGTTGTGGCGATGTCGAGACAGAGAGGGACAGTCGGCGACTGTGTGATCTACCGTGTCCGGCAGACCGGAGTCACACAGGACGCAGACGGCCGTCTGTGATTTTCCTATTCTCTGCATGTAGACCTGGAGCTGGCCATGACCCATCAGCCTGGGTGGCGAAGTACGTGAGCGGTTCCGGTCGCGAGCCTTCGTACCAAACTTGTAACCCTGGGATAAGGCTGCGGGTCCACATACCCCGCATTTCGTCATGAGGTCGGTTAACCCACGTGGAGGCTCAGTCGTGGGGGTCGAATCCCTCACCTGAGTCCAAGTGAGAGAACGGATCCCTCACCTGAGTCCAAGTAAGAAAACAGAGCCCTGCGGGACCCCCGCTTTAACCTTATGGGTGTGCGCTCGCCCAGTTTTCATATTAAATGCGTTTTTGAGGTCCAACAAAATAAGCAGAACATAGCTACGTGTCCCGCCGCGACGCGGTTGCCCCTTGCCCCGCGTGTTGGAGGATGTGCTAGATTGCGTGGAGGGTGGAACGGCCTCACCAAAACCGGTATTGGGTGTCGGAAAGACCACTCCTTTGTTTAGGCGCTGCGTTAAGTCTGTCTAGGGTCACGTATTCCACTAACATGGCCGCCGCGTCGAGGAGGCAAATCGGTCTGTACGAGGGTGGAGTCCCCGGGCCCGATATAGTCTCAGGAACGAGTGCAAGGCGGAAGGCCTTCCACCTGTTAGGGAAGCGCTTCTCCCGTAAAAAAAAGCGTGTAACCAGATAAGCTATTACCTTAAGGTATTTTGTCGCCACGAGTTTTACGACCTCCGGGGGCACCCCGTCGGGCTCGGAGGACTTTCGTAGGGCAAGACGCTCGGCTCCCTTTAGTATCTCCTCATCGGCCACCGGGGGAATCTGGTCCAAGTCGACGTCGTATATGCGGGGGCTCCGGGGGTTTTTGTGAAGGAAAAAGGCGAGAGTCTAGAGTACAAATCACCTGTGCGGGGAGTGGATCAATGTGACTTTCATCGGCGTCAACGTCTCTTAGTCGCGCAGGACGGTTGTGCAGAGTGGAGGCCAACCTAGGAGAGTGGAGTCTGGACCTTCCATGATTGTACAAGGGTTATGGTAGCATCGTTAGCGAGCGTAATATGCAGGTATGAGGTTTGCGAGCGCCCTTAAAGCATCGGGTTGTTCCCCTTGCTGAGCAAAGGAAGGCCCTGCTCAGCCAACCAGTCCAAGAAAGAGCTACCCTTGTTGCTGGTCCAGTGCCCCCCCCTAAGCAGTGTGGTGGGCGTTAAAATCGCCTGCGACTAGAGTGGCCTGTTTTAGGTGGTTTCTCATGGAGGCCGCTAGCTCCTCGAGGTAGGCCTCCCGGCCGTCGAAGACAGCAACGCCACCATGCTAGATCATGCAAAGTCGCCTCAGCTTGCAGAAGGTTTTGATGTTGTCCCCCGCTCCTCTTCCTCGTTTCTGCTCTCATCAATGTGTGTTGCTGGTGCTGTTGTTGTTGTAGTCGTTGTCGTCATCAGTTTGTTCAACCTAGTTGTTGCTGTAAATGCATTGCACGCGCTCTCTCTCTCTCTCTCTCTCGCTCTATTGGTCTCCTCGCTCAGTCGCACTTACAGAAAAGCTCTAACTGCTTATTAAGTGAAAAATAGCAGCTATAAATGACTAAGGCTGGATCGGCCAGCTCAATCCGTGTGAAGCCCTTCCTGGTGGCTGTCCCGGAGATGGCCAGGTGTGGGGCCTGCCCTGTCTACCAGATAGATGTATCACCGTGAGTATTCGTGATGTTACTATTTTGGCTGGTTGCGCTTTTCTTGTTAGGCTCTGACAGGATGCAGACTGCGATGTGATGGCGCTGGACATATGCGTCGAGGACGTCGTAAGCAGCTCGGCATCGGTTAAGAATTTGCTTGAAAAATGGGAATCATTATAGATATTTAGGAGACCCAACTGCATGCCAGTCGGCGTCTCCGTCGTCAGCCGCTACCACTGTTCTCTGGCGGGATGCTTGTGATTTGCGCTGACCTTGTTTAGAAGCAACTGGGTCAGAAAAGCACGCCTGGGTGTCCCCTTCAGTGTCCACCGATGATTTAGCCGCATCTGCACCACTTGGAGGCGCCGTCTGCGAAGCTTGCATGCTTGCGTGCATGCTGTACCTGAGACCGGTAGGCGGGGCAGTTCATGCTGTCCGATCTATGGCCGGGTTCCGCGCACACAATGCAGTGTGGAGTGTCGGCAGTACACTTCCGCTCCGTGTGGTCAGGGGAACCTTGGTGACCCGGCCGTTGGCACCGGAGACACACCGGAAGACGTGTCCAGGCCTCCGACTTGCACGTACTGCCGGCTACCCTGATGGATGTCTGGGACTGTACAGGGTTGCGCGCCACGGGCGGCGTGGCCCGTACGAGCGCGTACCACCCACTGGTTGATCTGCCCTGGCGGATTCCTAGCTTTCTTGAAGCACTAAAGGGGCCATTGCGGCCTTAGTTTCGCAACTTGCACGCCCTTCTGACGGATTCGCCGCTTACAGGCCATCGATAAGTAATAAGTTGACAATTTCAACTAAGTAAAACACAAAATGTAATCAATACAATGAAAAAAAAACGACACGCGCGTGATTTAAACTCGGGAACTTTGCGTCCGAGTCGGAGCTCTTCTTGTCTCGTCCACAGAGTAACTTGGCTATACGAAGGTCTCTCGCGATAGGAGATCGCAAAATAACGCTAAACGTTAACAGACGCCCGTTGTAATGCCGTCACTTGAACTCTATCTCCGATGGAAGCACATAGATTGTATCACGCGTTCCCCGATTTCTTCGAAAACCGAATTGCTCTGGCGGAAGGGTCTGGTGGACCACGCACTTGATCTATTTGATAACTAATTTGCCGAAGATCTTCTTCAGCGCCCTTTTAGACGTGTACCGCGGTATGCCGTCTGAAAGAACGCTGAATAAGTTTTTAGCGTACTTATGAGGGTCAATCAGAATTTTCTCGATAATAAGATGCGCAAGCATTAACTTTTGATCAGACGACCTGGTACCCAGAAGGCTCCCAATGTCAGTTGATTGTTATTAATAGCGTTGCTCGGCACATGAACTACGTTATCACAGTGAACAAGTGCACTTGGTAGAAAGCTGTTGCTCTATCAGAGTAGTCTTCTCATTTCGATATACTTGCTACTTGTTAGATTTATTTAATACCAGCGTCAACTAACCAGGCCTGAAAGGGATGTCTCCGTTCATTTCAGCATCTCGCCTGTAGAAGTAACTCTATGACTGTACCGTATCCGTGTTGCTCTCGCAGCGCCAACAGGCTCGCGTGGAATATAAATAATTTGGCTTTATCTATGTAAGAAGAACATTCAGAGCCCTTTTTGAATAAAGCGTTAGTAATGCGTTTTTGCTTGCTGACGATTCTGACGCTTCCCCCTGAATATGGTATTTAAACCAAACTCTCGCTCTAAACGCCTTCAAGTTAAAAGTGGCAATGACAAGAAAAGAAGGACTAGATGTGCTGCGTGTCGTTTTCAGGTAACATTTCGAGCAAAGGCACCCTCACGAAACTTGCATTTTTTGGCTTAAGATTTGCGGACTTCCGATAGTGCAGCCTTCGTGTTCTGCTCTGGAATTTCGGCATTTAAATGCCGAGTTGGAGTATGCTTTCAAAGTTGCCACCTAGTAAAGCACTGCCTTTGTTTTCATTTGTCAAGGCAAAGTATTAGTGGAGATGCGCCATATACATACATACATACATATTGTTTATTTCGCAATAATTTTGCATTTCAAGATGGTACATAAATACAATACAATCATAATTACATACAATTTTAACACTTTAGCGACCGTCCCACCGGGCAAGAAAGTGCAAAGACCGGCGATGCGACTGGCAGCTCGCTGCGTGGTATTTAGCGCATACCTGCGAGCAGAACCGGCAACGACATTGATCGCCAACTTGGTGAAATCCTTGAGTTGAACACACCAAGTGATGATAGCCATGTACAATGTACCTTGTGTACACGTGCCGGCTAGTGCATGCCATTCCCTCCCAAAGCTCCCTGGTGAGGTACACATCTAACTGCGCTACCTCAGCCGAGGCCTCGGTCACTTTTCCCTGCCACTCCAACAAAAATTGTTGAAGTGGCATTGTAATAGGTGACTTAAGCCTGACTCTGATTATTTCCACTGCCGGTCCGCAACCCGCTAGCAGGTACACAAAGCGATTCCTTGCCGTGCGCGGCAAGCACATATATTGTGAAGCATCTTTCTAGCTGCGCAAAATTTGCGGCGGAAAGATGGCCCCACACCCTGCCAAGGCTGTAGCTCAACATTGGCACAATCTTAAGCTCAAAAAGACGCAATGCAGCACTCAGAGACAGTCGTCGAAGATCTCTCACCTCTGTGTGAATAGAGGCAATAGCCGCCCGACACCTGTCGCCGATGTGCTTGGTAAAGGTCGTTCCCGTATAGTGCAGTCTCAGACCCAAATACGGGAAGGAGTTGACAAACTCCAGCGGTTGGCCACAGCAGGGTATTACGTCTGCTGCAGCCAATCGACCCCCACGGCGAAACTTAATGGCTTTCGTCTTCCGCGAATTTATTTGTAGGCCCCTACGGTGAAGGTAACCTTCTACGTCGCCGACAATACGACGAATGGCACCGCGGTCCCGGTGGGCCACTACTATGTCATCCGCGTACATAACAACGACGGCGTTTCTAAACTCCTTCCGCACGTGGCGGGCTAGGTCTGCAATGAGCAAAGAGAAGGCTAGGCAACTGAGAGGGTCCCCTTGAGGGGTCCCTACGTTTTGCCTCAGCTGCAAGGTGTCTTCGCTCCTTATGTTTACTTCAAGGCGGTCTTCAGCAAAGAAGCTGGAGAGCACTCGTAGAAAAGAACCACCCACCCCAGCATGTCGAAATGAATCGACTAGTAAGTGACGGGGAGCTTTGTCGAAGGCCTTGACACAATCAATAAAGACGGCGTACAAGTGGCCCCCGGGCACAGCCAACACCCGCTCAACTTCCGACTGGAGTACGTGGATCGCGTCCTGTGTACCTCGACCCTTTCTGAATCCGAATTGCTCCGGAGGTAGGGTCTTCTCCACAGTTGGAAACACCCTCGAGATAATCAACTTGGCGAAGATTTTCTTAAGAGTGCGTTCCGACGCGATACCCCGGTAGAGATTTGGATCGTCCACGTTGTCACCGTATTTGCCCTTGAATAGCAGAGTAAGTCTGGCCTCGTGCCAAACCTGGGGTATGTGTCCCCCGCTGAGTATCTGATTAAACAGATTACACAGCTCCCCTGCTAAAACATCGGACGACTCAGCCCAGTGTTCGTAATAGATCCCATCAGGACCACTACTCTTCCTCTTGGGCAACCCGCGCAAGATCTGCACCACTTCTTCCACCGTAAACGGCGAATTCATGCAGTGCTGCTCCAGAGTGAGCGGTCGCTCAATAACTGGGTTTAGGCGCGGGGGCGTTTGCATTGAGCAGAAGCGCACTGAAGTGCTGCCGCAACTGCTCCTTTGTCATATCTATGATAATAAGAGATGCGCCATATCTAGCATAATAAAATAAACAGTAAGCTGTCATTGATCGGAGGGTTAACTTACACAGCGAATATACGCGTAGCTACAGCCTCCGCAAATTTATTGCACGTGCGTACGCACGCCCCACGTACTTTTTATGAGAAGCTCGGCCGCGTCGAATTCGCGAGTTTGTTTCCTTGTCCGCCAATGGGCAAGCAGCAACATAATTGAAGAATGTTTGTTTGATTGAATTAAACATTCTGTGTATGCATACGCCGGCGCCCGTAAAACTTACACGAGTATGGCGAGCCACTGCTCTTTGGAGATGTGAGGAGCGTAAGCGATTGCAAGGTGCACACGTTAGTGCTCTAATGCGCGCAACTTTGCTGTGTGTATATTGATTAACCAAGTTCGGGATTACGTGCCCAAATAGCCTAATTTGTTTCCTTGACTTGTAATTTTATCATGCACGGTTTTACTAGTGATATCGGACTGGCTGGACGGAGGCCATAGCATGTTGTTTGACTAGGTAGCAGGTACTGTAGCTTCTCGCAAAAGTCTTTATTTATTTACGGTGACGATCGTCCATCAGAAATATGGTAGCCGAGCCTAACTTGAAAATGTGTTGCACTAGAGGACTAACTTGAAAATGTGGTTGCACACACGGACGTCACATCAGGAAGTCCCTGCAAGTGTGGGCCGGTAGTGTGGGGCTTCAACCCACTGAAAACCAGTCATGTCCCCGTCCCCCAACTGACTGGGAACTACTTACGCATGTATCAAACACTCAGAGGGGGGCGAGTTTTCTTACTCCTGGCGAAAGTTGTCCCCGGGAGCCGTAGGAAATCGCAAAAGTCGCAGCTTGTTGGCCGCTGTCTTTGCTTGTAAAATCTTGTTAAAAACCGCTCTTGCCAGGTTCCAGTGTTCCAGGGATTCCGTCATCTTCAGAACGACGTCGCGTAGAGTAAAAATGTGCGTTTTCATTAGAGTCCTCAAGGGGGGTGACGCTGTTCCGCCCATGCGGGACACGCCAGAGCTGTGTGCTCTGGAGTGTCCTCGAGTCTATTGCCACAGTGGACGCACGTGGGGCTGGGAGCCTTCCCGATCCTGAATAGGTACTACTGAAAGTCGCCGTGCCCCGTCAAAACCTGGGTAGTGAGGAAGGTGAGCTCCCCACCGGGCCGGTACAGCCAGTCCTTGATATTAGGAACCAGCTTGCGGAGCCTGGTTTTGTACAACTACGTTGCACTCGTGTCACGAGTGTTGTGAGTAGTTCATATTTTGCTTGGGAGAAAGAGATGAAGCATAATTCCAGTTTTGTTATCTTTGCTTTGTGCTACCCAGTAAGGGTACCCAAACTTTCATCTCTAAAATAAAATTTACTTACTGAAGTGTCATACGCTGTATGCAGTAATTGTTAAACGCAAAATTGAACTCGTAAAATCCATTAACAATAACATAAACTTTCAACCAGCTGCAATGATTATTAGATGATCGCTGTCTAAAGTGTGGTTGCCACTGTACTAAAAAAGTCACACACAGCAATTTGTTATAAATGTGTTTTAGGCGTATTTACCTTCAGACAGGGATTATCTGTTGAAAATGATAAAGAAGCCAAACAGTGTCTTTTATGCAGCATTGGCCACCGTTTTCTGTTCGCTCGCCACGTGTGCTCTTCTCGGGGGCCTTCTCTTTTAAGCATGAGGGCCCTCTGCAACCAGAGAAAATTGTCGACCCAGATTTCTTCTAATTACGGTAAGAACAAGATCTGCAATTACACTCACAATTATTTCTGTAAGGCTTGTAACAATGTAAAAATTATTTCTGTAATCTCTTGTAACATCGAATAATATTGAATATTGCAGAGCATTGTTGAGAACAAGGTCCTCTCGCGTGGTAATGTTAGATGCGGATTTAAATTCCGGGAAAACAAATCAACATTACCATTGCCTCTTCTTTATTAATTTGTGATCTCTTAGATTTATTAATTTAATCATATTAAATATTATTAAAAAAGTTGTCGTCTGCTACCGTGATGTTCGAATGTGCAAAGTGTTCGCTCCCGTTTAAAACGGGAGAACAACTGGTTATTTGTAACCATGGCTGTTCTACTGTGTTTCACGGGGGGTGCCTAGACCCCGTGCCCCCCGAGGACGTACAGTTTGTGTCGTGCGGCTCCTGTGAATCAGAGGAACCCAACTTCGTCCTGATGAAGGAACGTTTGTGTGTGCTACAGTGGAATTTAGTGAAGCTGTGGGCATCACACTCGGAGCTCCAGCGAAGAGTCGCCGGCAATGAAGCGACTCCTCTGAAGCAACTTGCGCACCCCGAGACCATCGAGGGGTGTTTAAACTCCACGCTAAACGAAAAGGTTAGCGTGAAGAAAATGAACGGAACACGGAAAGCGCGGAAACAACAAGAAGTCACGGTTGACGGAAGGCGGAGATCTGCTTGTGTCAACAAAGCCGATCTACGACAGCGCCACCGGAGAGAACGGCAAGAGCAGTCTCTACGGTGCCAAGCGCAGTGCTACAGCAGCTGGTCTTAACAGCAGCGGTAGCAGTAGCGGCGGCGGCAACAACAACACCGCCACTACCCTCGAAGCAAATGAGCCGATGGATGACAACACACCAACGGCAAGGGAAGCGGCAGCGGGCCGCAACGTCGCCAACGGAGACAGCGGCAGAGAAAAGAAAAGACGAGGAAGACAACGATGGATTTGTCACCGTCCAACGGAGGAGGAGCGGCAAAACAAAGCATCGTAATGCAGAAAGGCAGTGCAGCTGATGGAGTAGGAGATCTTGAAGTGTATGCTGGGCCAGGCAGGTTCAGCGCGCTGAGAGTAGCACGGCTGGCGGCGAAAACGTCAGCTGTCAACCTACACACATGGCTCGCTAACAGGAGCATTTCTGTAAAGGCAGTATTTAAAATGCGGACGCAGGGGAATGATGCCGTGTTCTGTGTAGTGCTGGGTGACGGCGAGTACGCAAAGTGCAGCAAGAGTGAATTCTGCCCTAAAGGTATCCTATTTCGTCGTTGGGCTGGTGGTGCTCCCTACGAGAAAATGGTCATGGAAAGCTTTATCGCGCCTGGCGATCCGGCTCTTCGCAAGTGACTGCACAGACCTAGAGATGCTAACGTGGAGACTACTAGGTCTCTACGGCTACTTCTCTGGAACTGTGAGGGACTAAGAGGAGCAATAGACCTAGCGCCAGTTGACATGTTTACGTCGGTGGACATTGCACTCCTTACGGAGACCTACCAGCGGGAAGGAACTGCATATCAATAATATGCGAGGGTTCCACCAGCTGGCAGTTCTACCTGCTGGAGGTCGTGGTAGACCAGTGGGTGGATTATCAATCTACTACATAAATGTTACCGCCGGCGCAATGTGTGAGGAAGAACGATTTCTGTGTAGGCCTCTCGTCTATGAGGGTGAACATAGCCGTCTTCTACCTCCCCCCACAACTTGACTCGGCAGAGGTCGCTGACACGGATGAGTTCTGGTATATCAGCTTTCGACCTGTCTATGCCAACCATCGTCGGTGGCGACTTCAATGCCCGAATTGATGGTGGGGGCTACTAACGATAAAGGAGAGGTGCTGCTCCAGTTGATGGAATACTTTGGTCTGAGATGTGCAAATGCACGTGAAGACCACACGTATATAAGTCATAACGGAAGCAGCACCATTGACCTACTGTTTCACAACCTTGTCGATGGCGAAGTAAAAAGCTTCGATGTTCTCGAGGTGGCTGCAAGGAAGCACCTACCGGTGTCAGTAGTCGCGAATATTCCAGATATTTGGTTCAGACAGCGAGGGGATCCACACCTGGTTGCCACGAGGCATGTTGACCTTTCACTTTTAGAGGTTGATAGCCTCGAGGTGGGCTGTGATGTGGATACTTGCTGTGAACTGCTAGAGAGAACCATGAGAAGTGCAGTCAAGTGGAAGAGACCGGGGCAGAGGAAATCACGACAGTGGTTTTCTCAAGCTTGCTATCTCGCCCACCGTGGGGTGCTCGAGCTCTTGCGCCAAGCGAGGGTTAAGAGGCACCACCGCAGCTGCTAGCCAGACGCAGGCTTGACTACTTCAACAGTAGAAAAGCTTATATAAAGCTATGCCTTGAGCACAAGCGTGAATACGCTAGGCGGGAGGAAATTCGACTGCTTGAAAGAGCAGAACGCAAGCCCTCAGCCTACGTTGTACGACCTCGTAGGGGGCGAACCACCTGCTCAGCGACGAACAGGTAACGAGTCACCTGACCGGTCTTCTATATAACTGCGAGACGGTACGCCTGGCTCCAATGATTGAGCACCCGCTAACATTGGAGCAGGAGACTATGAATCTGCCCTTTGAGGTAGAAGAAGTAAGTCAGGTTCTGCACTCTCTTCCGAGAGGAAAGAGTGCGGGACCAGACCAGGTGTACTATGAACACTGGGTGCAGTCTAAGCCACTCTTGGCAAACCATCTTTGTGATTTCTTCAACGAGATCATGAAGACGGGACAAATGCCACGAGTCTGGCATATATCCAGGGCTTTCTCTTTTATTAAGGGCAAGCATGGCGATGACAGACGAGACCCCAACTTATACCGCGGTTATAGCGTCTGAAAGGACGCTGAAGAAGATCTTCTGTAAATTGGTTATAAAACGGATCGAGTACGTTGTCGACCAGACCCTTCCACCGGAAGCAATTCGGTTTTCGAAGAGGTCGAGGACGCGTGATGCAATCCATGTGCTTCAGTCAGAGATAGAGCGAGCTGTGGCAAAACCCGGAGGTCATTTGTATGCAGTCTTATAGACTGCGTCAAAGCCTTCGACAAAGCACCTCGAGATCTCCTGGTGAAGTCATTCCGATACGCAGGGGTTGGTGGCTCTCTTCTGAGCGTAATTTCGAGCTTCTTTGATGAGGACACCTTACTGGTGCAAGGTGAGGCAGGAAGTGTTGCAGGTAAGGCAAAATGTGGGAACCCCGCAAGGCGACCCATTGAGCTGCGTCTCCTTCACTCTACTGCTTGCCGATTTGTCGATCATA
>QVRM01002778.1:0-60586 GCA_003439945.1 Dermanyssus gallinae
TCTCTGTGTGAATAGAGGCAATAGCCGCCCGACATCTGTCGCCGATGTGCTGGGTAAAGGTCGTTCCCGTATAGTGTAGTCTCAGACCCAAATACGGGAAGGAGTTGACAAACTCCAGCGGTTGGCCACAACAGGGTATTATGTCTGCGGCAGCCAATCGACCCCCACGGCGAAACTTCATGGCTTTCGTCTTCCGCGAATTTATTTGAAGACCCTTACGGTGAAGGTAACTTTCTACGTCGCCGACAATTCGACGAATGGCACCGCGGTCCCGGTGGGCCACTACGATGTCATCCGCAGACATGACGACGACGGCGTTTCTAAACTCCTCCCGTACATGGCGGGCTAGGTCTGCGATGAGCAAGGAGAATGCAGGCAACTGAGAAGGTCCCCTTGAAGGGTCCCTACGTTTTGACTCAGCTGCAAGGTGTCCTCGCCCCTTACGTTTACTTCAAGGCGGTCTTCAGCAAATAAGCTGGAGAGCACTCGTAGAAAAGAACCACCCACCCCAGCATGTCGAAATGAATCGACTAGTAGGTGACGGGGAGCTTTGTCGAAGGCCTTGACACAATCAATAAAGACGGCGTACAAGTGACCCCCAGGCACAGCCAACACCCATTCAACTTCCGACTGGAGTACGTGGATTGCGTCCTGTGTACCTCGACCCTTCCTGAATCCGAATTGCTCCGGAGGTAAGGCCTTCTCCACAGTTGGAAGCACCCTCGAGATAATCAACTTAGCGAAGATTTTCTTAAGAGTGCGTTCCGACGCGATACCCCGGTAGAGATTTGGATCGTCTACATTGTCACCGTTTTTGCCCTTGAATAGCAGAGTAAGCCTGGCCTCGTGCCAAACCTGGGGTATGTGTCCCCCGCTGAGTATCTGATTAAACAGCTTACAAAGCTCCCCTGCTAAAACATCGGACGACTCAGCCCAATGTTCGTAATAGATCCCATCAGGACCACAACCCTTTTCTTGGGTAGCCCGCGCAAGATCTGCACAACTTCTTCCACCGTAAACGGCGAATTCATGTGGTGCTGCTCCAGAGTGAGCGGTTGCTCAATAACTGGGTTAGGCGCGGGGGCGTTTGCATCGAGCAGAAGGGCAGTAAAGTGCTGCCGCAACTGCTCCTTTGTCATGCTGTGCATGCTTTTGTTCAGCCGGCGAACAATATAGATATGGGGTTCGCGCTCTGCTCTCTCAAGCAAACGAAACTCCTCCTCCTCATCATACCGGCGCTTATTCTCCACAAGCAGTTTCTTGTAGGTTGCTCTATGTTGGCCATAGAGCGCCCTACGATCAGCAAATATCTGGGGGTCGGGGTGTAGAGCCCATGCTCGGCGCAGGAGCCCCAAGACTTCCCGACGTTTTAAGTAGCAGGCCTGTGTAAACCAGGGCCGCGCCCGTCTTCGTCTGTACTTCTTCTTGACTACAGCCGCATTTACCTGAACGACACCGCCCTGCACGTTGACCGAGACATTCCGACCGACACAATTTTCCTCGATCCAAAGGATGCTTTAAAAAAAACGTTGATCACAACATGCTTATCGCAACCCTGCCGCCAATGGGAGTTAGCCCTAGCCTGCGACTCTGAGTATCCGACCTCCTCAGATCACGCACGTAGGGACAAGGTAGGCAACCGCCTTTTGTCTTAAGTGCTCTCAGGGCGTCCACAAGGCACCGTCCTTGGCAGTCTAATGTTCATGCTATATTGACTCAGTAAAGCGTATTTTCACGACGAACGAACGCTTTATCTATGTTGACGACCCTAAGCCAAACACACCTGTGAGGACCGCAAAAGAATACAAGATTATTTAAGACACCGCTACAGACTTCATTGGGTGGAGACAAAAATTAGGTTCACCATATCCCTTCACAAATGTGGCGTTCTCCATCTAGGACAAAGAAACCCCAATGTTCTCTCACACATCGAAGAAGTGTAACTTGCTACGAAAACCACGATAACGGATCTCAGAGTGTACGTCTCGGAATCTCTTTATTTTCGAGACGATGTAACTGAGATTCTTAAGATGTCGTCCAGGCTAACAAACTGAATTCTTCGGGCCTTTGCACTATCAAAACCGCGGCTGTACCTGGAACGGGTTGATGCGACCAGCTATCATGTACGGATTACAGGTCTGGTAGCCGCTCTAGAACCGGGTCTGTTCGTGATCAACTACGCGAGGGGAGTCGCAGGCACTACCAAGGCATAAAGAAACATCCGGACCGCTTCGATGGGCTGTTCGACAGGTGCAATAGTGAAGGCCAAGGCTGTCACTAGATCGGCCAAGGCAACCAATATATCTATGACGGATCGCGATTTAAAGTTGTCCTTTAATACACGAGTTCTCCGTCTCAGAAAAAAACATATATATATATATATATATATATATATATATATATATATATATATTTCTAACTACACCTATCGACTTTAAGAAAACCGATGTAAAACATTATATCTGTGACACATCATAAAAGTTTCAAAAACTATGCCAGACCCGGGTATTAGCGGCAACGTAGAAGTTACCAGGGATTAATACTGAAGGTAAAACGCTTTGATTAAACAGTGCTGGAAATGAAGTTATACACGGAATACATCTAAAATGAGTTCAAATATTTTTGTTTTCACTGTGTAGAAAATGTTTATTTTTTTATCTCAAAAACGACATGTGCAATTCATATGGATTCAGTTATTTCTGGAAATCAAGAATCACCTTGTCAATTGCGCTAATGAGTCGTAGTTGCGTCGGCCGGTCATGGTTGCGAATGCGGTTGTTTATTCGCTCCATAAACGCCTTCACGGGATCCTCATTGTTGTTGTTATTAGTGTTGTTGTCGCTGTTGTCAGTGATGTCACCAGTGTCGTTATTGCAGTCTTCGGTATTGTCTTCACTGGTATAATTTTTGTTGTTGTCGTCGTCGTCGTCGTCGCTGAGTCCAACTGACAAATCGGAGTTCGTTGCGGGCGATAAGGGCTGACCCGTTACCACTGCGCCGTCAGAGCGAGCAAGCCACTGCCTTTCCTCTGATGTTAAGTATATATGACGCAGCATCTTGTGCAGCAAGTTGAAGAACCGCCACGGCGGCTGGAAGAACTCGCCTTTTGCTCTCCGTTGAAGTACGATGTTTAGAATACGCTTGTATCGATCGCGGATGTTGGCCCACTTCTTGAAGACGACGGGACCGGGCATATTAAACTTACGGCCAATCTCCGACCAGCGATCGACGCGCATTCGCTGGTTCGTGTAGAGCGGGTGGAATTTGTCGTACAAGAATGGCGTTTCCTTTACGAGTTCGACGAGGCTCTCGGCTGAGTATCTCGTTGCTCTTTGATGGTCTTCTTTGGTGTGGCTTAATTTGGCGCCAGCCTTCTCCATCAGTTGGTTATATTGTTCGCCTAGACCAATGAAGATCCGCAACGAGTCTAGTAGATTTTGCGTACCCTGGTCGTTCACGGCCACACCGTTCACCAAAACGTTACCGAAGTGATCCATTGACGCGGTTGGAAGACTTGCACCACGTTAAGCTAGCGCCAACGAAGATGCCGGTAGTGATCGGATGAACAAGAGAAGAAGAATTTGAACTTGAGGACACGAAATGTACTTCGTCGTACCGCAAGGTCGAGTGATCTCGTCGGAAAACGCGCGGCCTTAAATTCTGGCTTCTGACCGGATGCCGGTTGATTCGATGCCCTCGCACTGGTCAATTAAAGGCGAGTTAATTTGGCGACAGCGCAAGAGAGAGGGATGGAAGATCTTTGAATCCGGCTATGCGGTCTCAGCAGCAGAAGCAGCGCGGGGGAGAGGGGGGCAATCTCCCGCACCACCGTCTTGACCCCGAATCACATTGATAGTCTTATCTTATTCACAGCGGCGGCGGCTTAGGCGGCTAACGCACCGTTCGAAACGGGGCGCTGCCGACATCAATGTGTGATGGAAATGCCAATGCATAGTGACGGAAGCAATGCAAGAGGTCACTCATGCAAATGTGCATCTCACCAGGAAACTACCGGACGGCATAGCATCCGCTATTCGTCGTGTGTACACAAAGTACATTGCGCACGGCTACCACCACCTGGTTTGTTCCGCATGTGGATTTCACCAGGCGGGGGGGCGAATGTCGCTGCCGGTTGTGCTCATAGAAGCGCGCAATCACGCAAAGATTTTTCAGACGCATAAGTGGTCTTTGAATTTTCCTCGCCGAGTGAAACGGACGCTTAGGAGGCTCAAAAAAAGGGATCGTTACTTCATATATATATATATATATATATATATATATATATATATATATATATACTTTACAAGTTACATTTACTTACGAAATACACTAAATAAAAACGAAATCTTGGTATTGTAAATTATAATTAAGAGCTTGTTCCAAAAACAAAATTTTGTAGCTGCGTTAGAGCGAAATCATGAAATCAACAGCGTCGGGAAAAATGGATCGATAATGTACTCGACCACGTACGCGATTTGTTTTATAATAGAACGAATAGGCTTAGTGGCAGTGTTGCAATGTTCCAAACATTCCCCGATATTGGCGATGATTTCCGTCTGGGTGGACTGCACAAATCGATAGAATTATTCACGTAGATATTTATCTATTGAGGCATGTTAATTTGTTTGTATGGAATAATGTTAGCATGTTGTTAGAGATCAGCCTCTCGCTTGTGGTTTAACTGGTAATTCCATTGTCTATTTTATCGTCTGGAAAATTAGTTCGTAACGTTTGGACTACGGTAGAGTTTGTTAAAAATATATTGCAATATTTTATTTTATAAATGTATGAAAAAACATTTTTATTAGAACGTATCAATATGGACTCTAGTAATGCTAAAAACCTAATGCATTGCCGAGCAATCACGAAATGAATCGCGCCATTTGAGAGCGCTGAACACTGAGTTGTTCTGATTTGGCCGACTTTTTTACTGAGGTATAAACTCTCTATTGATATTACACCGTATTTCGCCATGGCAACGCCCGCAGACATCTGTGGTGACCTGCCTTGAGTTAATGGAATTTGCGTGGGATGTTTTACCTACCTACCTAATAGTGCAGAACTTGCCCATTCAAATTATGATTGTTCCTCGCACCTCAGAATTCTCTGAGCGTTTGTCGAAGGTTATGGAAAACGGTGATAAATATATTGTAACGAAGTTACAATATATTTACCACAGCGTAGCAACAGAACCCACGCCAAAGAAGACCATCAAAGAGCAACGAGATACTCAACCGAGAGCCTCGTCGAACTCGTAAAGGAAACGCCATTCTTGTACGACAAATTCCACCCGCTCTACACGAACCAGCGAATGCACATTGATGGTTGGTCGGAGATTGGCCTTAAGTTTATTATGCCCGGTCCCGTCGTCTTCAAGAAGTGGACCAACATCCGCGACCGATACAAGCGTATTCTAAACATCGTACTTCAACGGCGAGCAAAGGGCGAGTTCTTTCAGCCGCCGTGGCGGCTCTTCAATATGCTCCACGAAATGCTGCGTCATATATACTTAACATCAGAGGAAAGGCAGTGGCTTGCTCGCTCTGACGGCGCAGTGGTCACGGGTCAGCCCTTATCGCCCGCAACGAACTCCGATTTGTCTGTTGGACTCAGCGACAACAACACTAAAAACAACAACAATGAGGACCCCGTGAAGGAGTTTATGGAGCGAATAAACAACCGCATTCGCAACCATGATGGGCCGACGCAACTACGGCTCATTAGCACAATTGACACGGTGATTCTCGGTTTCTAGAAATAACTGAATTTGTATAAATTGCACATGTCGTTTTTGAGATAAAAAATACACATTTTCTCTACAGTGAAAACTAAAATATTTGAACTCATTTTAGATGTATTCCGTATATCACTTTGTTTTCAGCACTGTTTAATCAAAGCGTTTTACTTTCAGTATTAATCCCAGGTAACTTCTCCGTTGCCGCTTATACCCGGGCCTGGCATAGTTTTTGAAATTTCTATGACAGTTCGAGAGTTTCTTCAAGTCTTGGTAGTACCTGCGATTCGCCTTGCTTAGTTGATCACAAACTGACGGCAGAGTGACAGCTGACCCTGTCCGAAGTCGGATTCTTCAAAAATAGCTATCCTGGGCATTTTGTAGACTTTCAATAACCCGGTTCTAGGGAGGCTACCAGACCTGTAATCCGTATATGATAATTGGTCGCACCAGCCCGTTGTATAGCTTCAGGTAAAACCGCAATTTTAATAGTGCAAAAGACCGAAAGATCCAGTTTGTCAGCTTGGGCGACATCTTGAGAATCTCAGTTACATGGACTCGAAAATAAAGGATTCCAAAATGTACACTCCGAGATCCGTTATCGTGGTCTTCGCAGCAAGTTTCACTTCTTCGATGTGTGAGAGAAAATTTGGGATTCCTTTGTTCTAGATGGAGAACGCAACATTTGTGAAGGAATATGGTGAACCTAATGTTTGTCTCCACCCAATAAAGTCTGTAGCGGCGTCTTGAATAATCTTGTATTCTTTTGCGGTCCTCACAGGTGTGTTTGGCTTAGAGTCGTCAGCATAGATCTTAAAGCGTGCTTTCGTCGTGAAAATACGCTTTACTGAGTCAATATAGCATGAACATTAGACTGCTCAGGACGGTGCCTTGTGGACACCCTGAAAGCACTTGCACCTAAGACGACAGGCAGTTGCCTACTTTCATCCTAAAAGTGCGTGATCTGAGGATGTCGGATACTCAGAGTCGGAGGCAAAGTCCAACTCCCATCGACGGCAGGATTGCAATAAGCGTGTTGTGATCAACGTTTTCGAAAGCATTCTTTAGATCGAACAAAATTGTGTCGGTCGGTATGTCTTGGTCAACGTGCAGGGCGGTGTCGTTCAGGTACTTCATCACGCAGCAACATTTGTCGAGCGTCTCGCCTTGTAGGCAAACTACTGGTCGGTGATAAGTCACTGCGAATGAGCGGTGTTGTAGATGTTATCCGCAGTTGTGCGCTCCAGTATTTTGCTCGATACCACAGTTAGCGATGCTGGGCGCTTGTTTGCGGGTCCCGTCTTGTATTCACTTGCGAACAGGACCTATAATAGCTCGTCTGTACACATCCGGAACAACGCCATCATTCAGGTATCATTTAAACATCAGATTGAGTGGCTCTGCCAGCTCAATATACGCATTTTAAAAGAAAGGCGCAGGAATCCCTTCAGTATTTTGCACTATACACAGGACATATGCCGTTCCGGTTAGCCTGGTTTGAGGGATCAGCCCTCGATCAAAGTACACCTTATCTTCCCTAATTTCTATCAAATGCCTGCCATCACAATGAAAACTCCTTTTGCCGTCTCCCAGCCTGCTAGATATAGTGCGTCAAATGATTGCGGTTCATCCATTCCACAAAAATTGACGTACCTGAGCGCCTTCGCCAGCCGGTTACAGTGTCCTAGTGGATAAAGTTCCATCACTTGAAACTGGCGCATGGTACATCACTTGAAACTGGCGCACTATACATGAAGCGAGTACTCTGCCTTTTAATGAAGGCAAGAAGCCGCTTTATATATGTATTGTCGGACTGTGCGCCGATGGTGGAGGTGCTTCGGCTTAGGCTGCGTATGCCGGTGACGGAGCCACTTAACCATTTCTTGGGAGTGGCGATGCAAAGTCAAGAAGGCAGCGACGGAGGTAAGAACGCTCGACGTCTTCAAGTCTCCTTGGTTGTGGGCCGAGGTGGCCTGCGATTACAGGCGTGTATATACCAGGTATATTGTACACGGGTTCCATCACCTCATATGCTCCCGTAGGGGGTTTCATGAAGACTATACTACTCAGTGTATTTGTCGGTTCTGCTCGCAGCAATGATAAGTACCACGCGGTTAATTGTCCGGCACTGCAACGAAGATCTTTACACATCTTCTCTCGATGGAACGGCAGGACAATACATATTTATGTTTAATAATAATATAAACTATTTCGTACATACTCTATTTGAGTGCAATAAATATGATTGAAACGCTGGCGCTTGATAAGACGGAGGCGATATGCCTAACAGGCAGAAGGAAGACGACTGGCGTTAACCTCAAGATGGGGGGCCGCCCAATCAGAAATAAAGAAAAGTACCTTGGGGTCATGCTAAATACAGGACTGGCCGGATTGGCACATCTGAAGTACGCGGCTGAAAAAGCTTAACGAGTATTTCTGAGCCTGGCGTAGATTATGCCTGGGGTCGGTGGCCGAGACAGCGGCGCTACATGCAGCCCCGGTTGGGGGCAACATAGCATTGCGGACAGCAAAAAGTAAGGGTGCACTAAGGTCCACCGAACAAACGCTGGCAATCAGGGTAAGCAAGGCGTATCAAACGGTTTCGGCTAAAGCTCTTCTGGTTCTAGCCAGACTGACCGGGCACGGCCAGTTCTAGAGCTACATGTTAATGATTAAGAAGGCCATTAGCGACACCAGCGTAGTGTGTGACTCTGGAAAGGCGGATAACGCGGAACATACTGTTATGCGGTGTGATGCTCACAGGGAAGCGAGATGATGCAGGACCATTCGCTGTAAGAGGTTGATCCATCAGGGAGGTGGTCGACCATATGATGACTTTAGCAAAAGCATGGACGAAGACGACGAACTTGTTCTAGGCCGTTTTGACACTAAACACAGCCAAGCGGGAGGCGGGAGAGACATAAGCGGGTCTCTCGGGGGAGTGGTCGAGACGAGGAACCGAGGGAGGGGGAGGGGAGGAGCAGCCGGGCCCTCATGGTCTCTACGCACCATTAAAGGCCGGGTTACCAAACGACGAAAGCCGTCCAACCAACCGCAGGTAAACACGCGGGATGACAGACAATTATAGAGCTAAGTGAAGGAGAACGGCAGGGACGTTTCTCCCGTGGCTTCGAAGTAATGCCAAAGTTATACCGAGCCTGAGTGGAGGGAGGGAGGGGGAGGCTTAGTGTGTTTGTGAGTCCCACACTAGTCACGCAGCTTCTAGAGACGCATGTGCATCATGCATTTCCAAAGCCTTTCAAAAAAGGTTATGTACTGCAGAGTCAGAGCTTTACATGCGCGCACCGTGTGGGCTGTGGACCTACAGCGGTGGATCACGCGATCAGCCGTCCTGTTCGCCGTGCACCGCCCGGTGCTCAAACCTTTGGAAGCGGTAGCACGTTGGCAACTGCAACCACGCTTCCGAACAGCACGTTTCATCACCTATCCGGATGTTGCATTCACCTATAGATAGCTGTGGGCACGCCCTGTGTGGAGATGTCGCCCTCTTGCGAGTGATTTAGCTGACAGTCCTTGGTATACATTGCGGTTTAGGAAATCATTTAATGGCGTTTCCGCTACATATAAATCTATTAAAAATATATTGTTATATTCTTTAAAAAAACATCTCTGCTAGATTTTTTAAGGGCTCTAATCATTATTGTGTAAAAAACTTGATACGTTGCCGAGCTACCACAAAATGTATGGCGTTATTGTAGTGCGCTCAACACTGAGTTGTCCTCGCTTGGTCAACTATGCTTCTTCTCTGAGATATAATCTCTCTTCTTTGAAATTCTAAATCTGTATGATTTGAACTATCTCAGTAGAATTAGAACCAAATATTCGGTTTGGCGACACCTGCATATGCACTGGCGATTCGCGCCACGTACTTGGCGGGGACAGTAGCCGAATGCGATTACTGTAACCGGCTAGCAAAGGCGTTCGGGTACGTCGTGGTCTTTGTCCTAAGAGCATCACCTTATTCACGCTAGTGGCTGCACGTACGGTGCGACGGTGTGTTACAGATTTTATTATTTCACGGTACGCGTTCTGCACCTTCTGTGATCCGTCGGGGTTGAAGCAAAGACATAGACCGAAGCGGGTTTGCAAGGGATTGCTAACAACGCCACAACATGTGGAATGGATGGCCGCAACCACTTGACGCACTATATCTAACAGACCGGGATACGAAAAAAAGGAGTTTTTATTGCGACGGCAGGCATTTAGATCAAAAATTGGGAAGATGGGAGGTACTTCTATCGAGGGCTGATCCTCAAAACCGGGCTAAGCGGGACGGCATATGTTCTGTGTATAGTGCAGAATACTGAAGGGATTCCTGCACTTTTTTTTAAAGGCGAGCGTTGGGCTGGCAGAGCCGCTTAATCTGATCTACCAACGAGCCTTAAATGATGGCACTTTAGCGGATTTGTTAAGACACGCTATTTTTTTTCCGAGGCTAATAAACAAAGAACCACGCACATTAGATTTATTCACCATAGTTGTTGGTAGTAGGATTGGATTGACACACATGGTTTGCTACGAAATTATAACAATATCTTGTTCACACGCGCCTGTAACGAGTAAGAGTCTAATGCCGAACATATTAGAACATGATATCGACAGATATTGCACTCACCACAAAACTTACATACACAGTCGTTAATATCATAACATTCACCTTTGAGGCACATATGATGGTGATAACCATGCCATGTTACCCTGCACAATAATGGTCGGTTACTTTGGAAGGCACGTTTCCATTTCTCTGAGCGAAAAGCAGGTCCATCTGTATAGTTACACATAGCAAAATGTACGTTTCGGTCTTCCCTGAATGCTCTGTACATGTCGAGTGTATTTGTACTGGTCGGTAATTTGTGTAGGACAAAGTTTTCTACCAGAGTGCGTTCTCCGCATAGTTATAGTGCTAAGGTAGCTGACGCGTTCTTGGGTAATCCCAGCACACGTTTCACAAAGCACGCCTTTACGCGGTCTAAATTTTTGAGATCGCGTAATGTTAGGTGCGGCGCAATTACTGGGAGACAGTACTGGAGCGTCGGGATAATTTTCATACTAAATATTTTCATTGCTGTGTCAAGATCTACGTCTCGAATGTCTCCGAGTGGCATAATCGCCGCCGTGGCCTTTGCTCGCAGTTCCTCGATGTGTCTGCTAAAAGTCAGTCGCGGTGTCAGAGTTACGCCAAGATACGAGAAATGGTTAACCAGCTCAAGGCAAGTACTGTTGATCTTGCCGCGATGGTCGGCAGCGGCGTATGAGCCGCCGCGGCTGAAGCGAAGAATCTTTGTCTTAGAGATATTAATTATGAGCCGGTTCTCCGCACACCATTTTGAGGTTTCATTTAAGTAGAATTGTACGTGTTCCCGGAATTTGGCTAAGATGACGAGGTCGTCCGCGTAGAAGGTCTGCTAAGCCAGCAATGTGCAGTATAAACAAAAATGGGCTTGTAGAGTCGCCCTGCGCTACTCCAGTCTTTTGTGTAACAGGCTCGTTTATATAGTGATTTCCGTTTTTTATGGTTATAAAGTTGTGGCTCAGCATATCTCGAATCAAATTGAATAGTTGGCCCTTAATATTAAACCTCTCTCGGAGGATTTCGAAGAGGAGGTCCCTAGGCACACTGTCGAATGCGGTTTGAAAGTCGACAAAGGCTGCATACGTCATACTTTTGTCTCGTTGGCGTTCACTTACGTGTTCAATCACGAACCGTAAAGCGTCTGCTGTTGACTTTCCTGGCAGGAATCCAAACTGCTCACAGGGCAGATCATTAACCGTGCATTCATACGTCCTCCTCACTATGAGCGATGTAAGCAGTTTGTATAGCACACTAGTTAGGGCAATTCCTCGATAGTTTTTCGGGTCGGTTGGGTCTCCTTTCTTCTTGTAAATGGGCTGTATAAGTATTTTTTTTCCACTCGTTAGGTATTTTGCCTTGTCGAGCGCATTTATTAAAAAGCCTAGTCAAATACGGGCCTATAGTTTGCACGTTAGCTTTTAAATGCTCATACACAATAAGATCCGGCCCAGCTGATTTGCAATTTTGTCTTGATATTATTGCACCTATGACTTCATCATCTGTAAACACAAGAGTTTCGTCTGAGTCATCGTAAAATCGTTTCCGAAAAGGTCTTTGAAATGTCTGATCTACTTGGTATCGTTTCTGAGTGGGTTTCCTGGATCTACTCTATGTGGCAGGAGGAGCCACGGTTTATTTACACTGAGCTGTATAAGATTTAGACGTCGCTGTTGCTCATAATGCTGCCTTTTCTCTCGTATCATGTTTTTAAAAACTCGTTTTATTAGCGCTAGCTGGTAAAATCCATTTTGGTTATAATCTCTATTGTTACAAATCGCATATTTGAAAACTCTACATTCGTGGTCGAACCAGGGTTTGTGCTTGCACGGTCTTTTTCTCTCGTAAGCTATGATAGGTGTATAGACTAGCGAAGGGTTCTCTCGCTGCAGTCTATGTCATCGAGGCTTTGCATCGATTGTATCGCTTGTATCAGTATGTGGGGGCTTAACGACCGGCTAATTCTACAGCTAGGTGCTAAGGGCGCGATAGGTGCCTGGGTGCGAGAAAAGTCGAATACTACCTTGCAGTATTTGCGGAGAGCTGAGGGTAGTGACCGAAGGTTATGAATTATGACCCCTGGCTGCGATGCTGACGATAATACAATATCGACTGCGCTAGCGCCGTTCCAGCTCATGTATGTTAGTTCTGTATAGTCATTTTTAATTTGCAGTCTTAGTTCTTGTGTCCCTGCTATGAAAGCAGCTCGACGGCTACATTGCTTTGTCAGGTCGCAGTTGGTGTCGGCACCAATTATAATGTGTTTTTCTGTCTTACAAAGTTTAAGACGCTCCCCAATGTCCTCAATAATATTGGCTACTTGTCTTTCTGGGGGGCTATATATGCATACGAGATAATAACAACGTGCCGAGCTGTGGCACGCAATTGCTGGGCCCATTCAGTAGTTCTTATTGCAACACATACACCCCACTTGGGTCTTCCTCTGCCACTTGTCTTCACGGCTTGACCATGGAATACTTTATGGTTAGGCAGGGTTATACGTGATCTATTCGTTACAAACGTCTCTATTAACAGCAGTATGTCGTATTCGTTAAATTCGTCTTCCCCCGAAGATTTCCATAGCGATTCTAACGATTCGACAGTCCACAGAAGACATTTTGATTGTACGTTCGATGACATTTGTCCATCTACTTTGCTGTGCGCAGGTTCAGCGTCAAGTCATTTGGGTGTGCTTGATATCAAATTGTCGTCGTTTGGCCTGCGTCGTTTCTCACCTCCGGTAGTATGTTCGTTCCCCCCTTAGTTTCGGTATGCTTTGAGCTGGCCGCGAAAAGGCTGAAAGCGGATGCCGTTTGGGTCTAACAATTCGTTGTTACACGCTATGATAGTTCCTGTTTAAAAGTCTGAAGACAAGACGGTTCCCGCAAACAAGCGCCCTTTTGCAACATTGCTAACTGCGGAATCGAACAATGTATTGAAGCGCAAAATTGCGAATAACATCTACAACAACGTTCATTCGCATAGACCGACCAGCAGTTTGCCTACAAGGCCGGGCGTTTGACAGCTGTTGCTGTGTGATGGAGTACCTAAACGACATCGCCCTGCATCTAGACCAAAACTCACCGACCGACACGGCTTCCTTCGACCTAAAGAATGCGTGTAAAAGCGTTGATCACAACACGCTCATCGCAATCCTGTCATCAATGGGAGTTGGACCTTGCCTCCGACTCTGAGAATCCGATTTTCTTAGATCACGCACTTCGAGTGTGAAGGTAGGTCTTTCGTCTTAAGTTCAAGTGCTCTCAGCATGTCTACAAGGCACCGTTCTTGACTGTCTGATACTCATGCTATACATAGACTCAGTAAAGCGTATTTTTACAACGAAAGAACGCTTGCATATGTATAGCTGACGACCTCAAGACGCCTGTGAGAACCACAGAAGAATACAAGTTTCTTTAAGATGCCGCTGCAGATTTCATTGGATCGAGACCATGTAACTAAAGTTCTTAAGACACTCTGGATCCTTCGGGCTCTTGCACTATCAACACCTCGGCTGTACTTTTTTTGAGAGGGTTTAGGGTTTAAAATACATTTACGTACGACTGAGCAAAAGCATACAGGGATTGGCTGTCTCCAGAACATGCTCACACTCAGACAGTGTGGGACTCAACCAACAAACAGCAAGTCTTACCAGCAAGCCTTGGCGCTTGGCAAGATTCGAGCCGTAGGCTTAAAGCAATACCCACTAAAACCCTACATATATGCACGACAGCGCCTGCATACGAGTATATGTATCCCCCTTAAGATAACCCTCCGGTCTGCGGGATCCTTGACAGAGAAGAGTAACTACGCACAGGCGGTGGGGAAGTCTCGGAAGCTTTAAATCATTATGTCCTGCTTGTCGAGTCGCGTGGTGCAAGCGACTCTCTTATGCTTTCCACTAGTCTTCTTCGTTCGGCATCTAAAAAGGCCTTCATAATACGTTGAATAGACCTAGCAGCCGCGTCCCAGTTGTTGACCGACGTGAGCATGTGTGCGACTAGCTCTCCCAGAGTGTGCTTTCTGGGCATGCCTCGTCTGGTTTCGGTCCATGCGGCGCATCTCAGGACCGCATGTTCCGGAGAGTCCACCTCGTCGCAATACAAACATTGCGTTGAGTCAACCTTTCCTATCTGGTTTAGATACACCTGGAAATTGCCATGACCCGTGAAAACCTAGGTCAAATGGTAAGTGAGACGACCCCCGGGACGATTCATCCATCGGCGGATGTTCAAAATAAGGTTCCTCACAGGCGCTCCTGGTTGTCCGTCCGGGTTACTGTCCCATTCTGTCTGCCACCGATCGAGTGTTACCTCGCGTTCTTGTTCGAGTTCCTTAGCTGGGTCATTCCATAGGCGCCGACGTTCGGCTGCCTTTAGGTCTCAGGGCACTGTCTCTGCCAGTACGAGAGAGGCCGCCGTACTGATGGTGCGATACTCCCGAATGATACGAAGGGTGCCGATCCGCTGACTCTTCCTCACAGGCTTCGTCGTAGCGTATGTGTCCATTGTTGGCGACATCCAGACTGGCGAGCCAAAAAGGATGATATACTCGGACACGGATTAGTAGTCTCCGTTGTCTATCTCTGGGGCAGCGCGTGTTGGGCAACAGGCGGGCAATGTCATTAGCCGCCTTTTGCGCCTTGGCGGCCGCTATCCTCACATGAGGGGTTCCCCGCAGTCCCCGGTCCAGATGTATACCCAGGTATTTTGCCGTGTCCTTGAGCTCAATGTTTTCGCCGGACAGCGTAAGCTTCAAAGGGCCGCATTTCTTTTTTCCGATGAGTAGAATCGCCTCACTCTTCTGGGGGGCGAGTGTTAGACCGGCGCCTCTCATCCATCTATCGATATCCGCTACCGCAATATTGGCGTGTGTCTCTAGCTCCATCTTGGTTATGGCTCTGACGGTCACAGCAAGATTATCCGCGTAGGCGAGTAATTCTACTGCCGGTGGAAGATGCTGAATGTTTAGGACGTCATCGTATGCCAGAATCCAGAGGAGTGGTCCAATGATTGAACCCTGCGGCACTCCGGCAGTCATCTTCACCTTGGTGCGCCGGTTTTCGACCGTCCTATTCTTCAGGTAATCGGAAACTAACCGTACCAGATATGAAGGGACGTTCTTTCGTTGGAGCGTCTCCAGAACCACTTTCCACGGGATACTGTTGAACGCATTTTTTTGCCCAACCCCCATGAGTTTCGGGGTGCGCTTTGGGCGATACCATTGTATTGTTGGAAAGAGTATGTCACTGCCTTTTCTCTGGTGTTAAGAAGATATGACTCAGCATCTCGTGCAGCAAATTGAAGAACCGCCACGGCGGCTGGAAAAACCCGTTCTTTGCTCGCCGTCGAAGTACGATATTCAACAGACACTTATATCGATCACGGATGTTGGACCAGTTCTTGTAAACGACGGGGCCGGGAATGTTGAAGTTGTGCCCAATCTTCGACCAGCGACCAGTGCGCATTCGCTGGTCCGTGAAGAGCGGATGGAATTTGTCGTTCAACAATGGCGTTTTTTGAGAGTTCGAGAAGGCTCTCGACGAAGTTTCCCGTTGCTGGTCTTCTTCGGAGCGGGTTATTTCGGCGCCAGCCTTCTTCATTAGTTGATTATAGTGTTCGCCCAGAGTGGTATTGTTCTTGTTGTCGCTGGTATTACTGTTGTTGTCGCTGGAATTACTGTTGTTATTGCCAGTGGTATTACTGTTGTTGTCGTTGGTATGAGTGTTGTTACTGTTGTAGTTGGTATCATCGTTTTTATTGGTGTCCCTTGACATTCAACGAGGATATACAGCGTCTGTTCGGGGCACATTGTTGACTTGAGCTAACCCTGGTTTAGAGAGCCCGTGACTTCAACTTCGCAACAATTGTCCACTTCAAAGTTTTGTTTTTGTTGTCTTCGTCGCTGTTGGCTCCAGCAGGCGATTCAGAGTTTGCTGTGGTCGTTAAGGGCTGACCCGCTAGCATTGCGTCGCCAAAAGAAGCAAGCCATTTCCTTTCCGCCGGTGTTAAGCATATATGGCTCAGCATCCCGCGCAGCAAATTGAGGAATTGCCACGGAGGCTGGAAGAACTCGCCCTTTGTTCGCCGTCGGAGGACGATGTTCAAGAGACGTTTATATCGATCGCGGATGCTGGGCCACTTCTTGAAGACGACGGGGCCGGGCATATTAAACTTAAGGCCGATCTCCGACCAGCGATCAGAACGCATTCGCTGATCCGTGTAGAGTGAATGGAAAATACAAAAACGGCCATTTGCGAGTTCGAGGAGGCTCTTCTGTTAATTCAGCGCCAGCCTTCTCCATCAGTTGATCATATTGTTTGCCTAGACCAATGCAGACACGCAACGAGTGCAGTAGACTTTGTGTGCCTTGCTCATTCAAGGCCGCAACACTGTCCACCAAAACGTTACCAACGTTTTCCATTGATTATGCTCGATTGGAGAACTTGCACTACATTACAGAATATAGGAGAGGTTGACGGCTAATTTTCAATACCGGGCTAACCGGAACGCCATATGCCCTGTCTATATTGCAGACTACTAAAGTGATTCCTGCACTTTTCTTTAAAAAGGCGGCCATTGAGTTGGCAAAACCGCTTAATCTTATTTTTCCATGATTCCTGAATGATGGCGTTGTACCGGATTTGTACCGACAAGCTAATATATGGTCACAAATCCGGAGACAAGGCAGATCCCGCAAACAAACGCACAGTATTGCTAACTGCGGTATCGAACAAAGTACTGGAGCGCACAATCGCGGATAACATCTACAACAACGATCATTTGCAAAGACTTATCACCGACCAGCAGTTTGCCTACAAGCTCGAGCGTTCGATAACTGTTGCTGCGTGATGGGGTACCTGAACGACACCGCCCTGCACGTTGACCGAGACATACCGACCGACACATTTTTCCTCGATTTAAAGGATGCTTTCAAAAAACGTTGATCACAACACGCTTATCGCAACCCTACCGTCAATGGGAGTTAGCCCTCGCCTGCGACTCTGAGTATCCGACTTCCTCAGATCACGCACGTTTCGTCTTAAGTGCAAGTGCTCTCAGGGCGTCCACAAGGCACCGTCCTTGGCAGTCTAATGTTCATGCTATATTGACTCAGTAAAGCGTATTTTCACGACGAAGGAACGCTTTAAGATCTATGCTGACGACCCTAAGCCAAACACACCTGTGAGGACCGCAAAAGAATACAAGATTCTTCAAGACGCCGCTACAGACTTCATTGGGTGGAGACAAAAATGAGGTTCACCATATCCCTTCACAAATGTTGCATTCTCCATCTAGGACAAAGGAACCCCAAATTTTCTCCCACACATCGAAGAAGTGTAACTTGCTACAAAGACCACGATAACGGATCTCAAAGTGTACATCTCGTAATCTCTTTATTTTCGAGACGATGTAACTGAGATTCTTAAGATGTCGTTCAGGCTGACAAACTGGATCCTTCGGGCCTTTGCACTATCAAAACCGCGGCTGTACCTGGAGCTATACAACGGATTGATGCGACCAATTATCATATACGGATTACAGGTCTGGTAGCCGCTCTAGAACCGGGTTTCTTCGTGATCAACTACGCGAGGGAGTCGCAGGCACTACCAAGGCATATAGAAACACCCGGACCGCTTCAATGGGCTGTTCGACAAGTGCAATAGTGAAGTCCAAGGCTGTCGCTAGATCGGCCAAGGCAAACAATATATATCTATGACGGATCGCGATTTAATGTTGTGCTTTAATACACGAGTTCTCCGTCTCAGAAAAAAAACATGTATATGTATTTCTAACTACAACTCTCGACTTTAAGAAAACCGATGTAAAACATTATATCTGTGACGTATCTGTTCGAATCTGTGACACCGACCGATCGTGACTGAACAACGACCGACCACGACCGATGACGGCCACCGACGCCGACTACGAGCCCCGACCACGGCCACTGCTACCGACGACGCTCCCCGACCACGGCCACCGACGACGCTCCGCGACCACCGACGCCGACGACGCTTCCTGACCACGACACCGTCCATGCGCGACGAGATCCGAAAAGTGATCAACCCCGACAAACGCTTCCGTCACTATGCATTGGCATTTCCATCACACATTGATGTCGGCAGCGCCCCGTTTCGAACGGTGCGTTAGCCGCCTAAGCCGCCGCTGCTGTGAATAGGATAAGACTTTCAATGTGATTCGGAGTCAAGACGGTGGTGCGGGAGATTGCCCCCCTCTCCCCCGCGCTGCTTCTGCTGCTAACTGAGACCGCATAGCCGGCTTCAAAGATCTTCCATCCCTCTCTCTTGCGCTCTCGCCAAATTAACTCGCCGTTGATTGACCAGTGCGAGGGCATCGAATCAACCGGCATCCGGCCAGAAGCCAGAATTTAAGGCCGCGCGTTTTCCGATGAGATCACTCGACCTTGCGGTACGACGAAGAACATTTTGTGTCCTCAAGCTTAAATCCTTCTTCTCTTGTTCATCCGATCACTACCAACATCTTCATTGGCGCTAGCTTAACGTGGTGCAAGTTCTCCAACTGCGCTCAATGGATCACTTCGGTAACGTCTTGGTGAACGGTGTGGCCGTGAACGACCAGGGTACACAAAACCTACTGGACTCGTTGCGGATCTTCATTGGTCTAGGCGAACAATATAACCAACTGATGGAGAAGGCTGGCGCCAAATTTAGCCACACCAAAGAAGACCATCAAAGAGCAACGAGATACTCAGCCGAGAGCCTCGTCGAACTTGTAAAGGAAACGCCATTCTTGTACGACAAATTCCACCCGCTCTACACGAACCAGCGAATGCGCGTCGATCGCTGGTCGGAGATTGGCCGTGAGTTTAATATGCCCGGTTCCGTCGTCTTCAAGAAGTGGGCCAACATCCGCGACCGATACAAGCGTATTCTAAACATCGTACTTCAACGGCGAGCAAAGGGCGAGTTCTTCCAGCCGCCGTGGCGGTTCTTCAACTTGCTGCACAAGATGCTGCGTCATATATACTTAACATCAGAGGAAAGGCAGTGGCTTGTTCGCTCTGACGGCGCAGTGGTAACGGGTCAGCCTTTATCGCCCGCAACGAACTCCGATTTGTCAATTGGACTCAGCGACGACGACAACGACAACAACGATACGAGCGACGGCAACAACAAAAATTATACCAGTGACGACAATACCGAAGACTGCAATAACGACACTGATGACATCACTGACAACAGCGACAACAACACTAATAACAACAACAATGAGGATCCCGTGAAGGAGTTTATGGAGCGAATAAACAACCGCATTCGTAACCATGACCGGCCAACGCAACTACGACTCATTAGCGCAATTGACAAGGTGATTCTTGATTTCCAGAAATAACTGAATCCATATGAATTGCACATGTCGTTTTTGAGATAAAAAATAAATATTTTCTACACAGTGAAAACTAAAATATTTGAACTCTTTTTAGATGTGTTATTTTCCTCCGTATATCACTTCGTTTCCAGCACTGTTTAATCAAAGCTTTTTATATATATATATATATATATCACATAGGTGTTTCTTAAGGTTACATTTATTTGATGCTTTCGAGCTCTCCTCGAAGACTTCAAGCACCCATTTGCTCAAATTGTCGCTACCTCCTTTTCCTTACAAGCAAGTTCCATGGTAGCACCTCCTCTAGGATCAGGAGAGCTTTGGCCGAAACCGTCCGATACACTTTTATATGACGACATGTTTCACTATGCCGTTCCAGTTAACTCGGTATGAAAGCACTTCCCGTCTTCTCTTATTTGTATCCGGGCGCCCGCCGTCACGATGAGAACTCCCTTCGTCGTCTTCCGCCTTGTTAAATATAGTGCGTCAGATGGTTGCGGTCGATACATTCCGCAACTTCGTTGAGGCTTCGTTGACTGTGCCTTATAAGCCCGCTTCGGTTTGCGCCATTAGCAACAGGGCCAGGTCATTTGCGTAGACGTAGAATTGCACTCTTCGTAATCTCTCGTCTTCTTAAATCATCCTCAATCAAGAACAGCAACGGTCGTGTGCAGCTCCCGCTAGAATGCAAACTCAGATACTTGCCAACCTTCAAACAAGGCTAATCTCCTATTTTTTCTTGGTACCATTATTGACAGAACAGCTTATAGAACTTTTCAGACCTTTGAGATTGTCTCCTTGAGCAAATTGGGTCGTTCATGAAAAGTCGTTCTTTTGCAGTACACTTTGAAGCTAGCAGCAACTCCGGTACACCTTGTTTTGCTATTTTATCCTATAGTGGCCGCCAAGGACTAGAGTTGAATGTTTTGAAGTCAGTATACACTACAAATACATATTATACCATTTTTCGACAATACTAGATTGATCTCAGCTCTGAGAAGGGCGCATGTTAATGTGCGTGTAATTATCGTGGTTGAAAACCGTGTTGCTCCTTGTAAAGCTTTCTTTGCCTTCAAAATGGCTGCATAAAATTGCTGATATGAGCTTGTCAACAGAGCTTTTTTTGGCAGTTACTCGCCATACTGTAGGACCGGTGGGGAACATTCGCCATTTGGCATGATGCTTAACAAATCTGTTTTTCACTTGTCGAGATAATGCCATTTCGTGGCAAAAAGTTGACAAGGGTTATCCAGCGGGCGCTAGCACAAGGCTGTCATGAATATGTTCATTGCAAATGCCATCTAATCCAAGTGCTTTGCTGTTTGGTTGGTCGTATATTACCTTGAGCGCGTCATCAACGGTGAAATAATTAGATATTTGGTCCCTCTACGGTATGTCTTTTTCTAACCACACGATGTAATACTTTTACCTCGAGTACAGGATTCGTTGAAGATAGATTTGTGCGAAAACTGATTTGCCGTACGCATGTAACCTGGTTCTGTTCAGTGGAAGTCGCTTCTATGTTCAACAGTCGCATGCAATTCTCAGCCAGCATATTCAAGAAGTAGGCTTCCCATCAGGACATTAAAAATTTAAACCTAAAAACATTGCAGAAACGGTCGGCTAGCTGCCGGGGACACACTTCACCTAAACGACCTATTGTTGTTGTAAGTGAACCGCTTTACATACCTTAATCTACTCATTCGATTACCGAAAAGATGTTCTGAAAGCATACAGAAAACCCGGAAGGAAGTTGTAACAGTGTTAATTATTGAAAAAAACGCAATCGTTTTCGCTTTAGTCGCTAACTTTAAATAATTAGAACAAGTGAAGGCCGCGTGTCTCAAGAAAGGTATGGGCTTGCACCAGTAAACGAAGAATTGACTTGTATATTTTTAGTAACACTTTTTCATTCATGGAAGACTTAAAAAGTTGTTATAGCTCTTTGTAACTGGTTCAGTGTTAACCTGCGCGTGGAAAGGAGTTGCAGCAACAAATCGCCATGTGCTGTTGCGATTTGTGTGCACGGTTTTCAGCATGTTGTATGCAGGACCAATGGCTATCACGAGTCAATTAATAGATGTATTCGTAATGAATGTGACTTGGTGTGTATTCAATACCACGCTTAAGAATACCCAACGTTTATCTCATTGACACGCCTATAAATATTACGCCAGTCATAAAGTTCCGCGCACATGCGGTGTCACTTTCCTCAGTCATATATTTACCACCGCTCACCACAACCTTCGTCCAAAGCTCTTGTTTTAACAAAATTCCATCCGCCGTGATTTTTTGCTGACGGAAATCATCGCCAATACTGGGGAATGTTGGAACATTGCAACAGTGCCACTAAGCCTATTCGTTCTTTTATAAAGCCGATCGAGTACGTGGCCGAGTACATTCTCGATCCGTATTCCCCGACGCCGTTGAGTTTATGATTTTGGCCCAACGCAGCTACAAAATGTTGTCTTTAGGACACGCTCTTAATTAAAATTGACAATACCAAGATAACGTTTTTTGTGATATACTTTGCAAGTAAATTTAACTTATATATATATATATTTTTTTTGGCGACGATCTCTTTTTGTAAGCGTCTATTTTACTCGGCAAGAAATACAAAGACCACTACGGTATGTCTTTTTCTAACCAGATCACGCGACAATTCGTCGCGTGATCGCGCGTTTCTGCGAACAGAACCGGCAGTGACATACGTCCCCCACCTTGTAAAATCCACGAGCGGAACATGCCAGATGATGATAGGCGTGTACAATGTACCCAGTGAACACACGACGACTAGCCATGCTATGGCGTCCCGTAGGTTCCTGGTGAGGTGCACATTTGCATGCGCCTTGGCACTCCCGCACAAATCGTTGTCGGCAGCGCACCGTCTCGGACGGTGTCTAAGCCGCCTCAGCCACCGTCGCTGTAAATAGGATACACCTATCAATGTAATTCGGGGTCAAGACGGTGGTGCGGGAGATTGTCGTTCTCCCCCGCTGCTGCTAACTGAGACCGCACATCCGGATTCAGAGATCCTCTTCTTCTCTCTCTTGCGCTGTCTCCAAATTAACTCGTCGCTGATTGGCCACTACGAGGGCATCAAATCAACCGGCATCCGGCCAAAAGCCAGAGTTTAAGGCCGCGCGTTTTCTGATGAGATAACTCGTTCTTGCGGTACGACGAAGTAAATTTCGTGTCCTCGAGTTCAAATCCTTCTTCTCTTGTTTATCCCATCAGTACTGGCATCTTCGTTGGCGCTAGCTTTACGTGGTGCAAATTCTCCAACCGCGCTTAATGGATCACTTCGGTAACGTCTTGGTGAACGGTGTGTCCGTAAACGACCAGAGTGCACAAAACCTGCTGGACTCGTCGCGGATCTTCATTGGTATAGGCGAACAGTATAACCAACTGATGGAGAAGGCTTGCGCTGAATCAACCCACACCAAAGAAGATCATCAAAGAGAGACGAGATAGTCAGCCGAGAGCCTCGTCAAACTCGTAAAGGAAGCGCCGTGTTTGTACAATAAATTCCATCCGCTCTACACGAACCAGCGAATGCGTTCTGATCGCTGGTCGGAGATTGGGCAGAAGTTCGACATGCCCGGGCCCGTGGTCTTCATGAAGTGGGCCAACATCCGTGATTGGTACAAGCGTTTTTTGAACGTCGTCCTTCAACGGCGAGCAAAGGGCGAGTTCTTCCGGCCTCCGTGGCAGTATTTCAATATGCTACACAAGATGCTGAGTGATCAATACTTAACACCTGCGCAAAGGAAGTGGCTTACTTCTTCTGGCGACGCAATAGAACCGGATCAGCCCCTATCGCCTACAACAAACTCCGAATCGTCTGTTGGACTCAGCGACAAAGACAAAAGCAACGATACCCGCGACGATAACAATAAACATGATACCAGTGACGACAGCAACAATACCGACGACTGTAATGACGATACTGGTAACATCAATGACAAGAGCGACAACAAGAATGAGGATCCCGTAAAGGATTTTATGGAGCGAGTAAACAGCCGCATTCGTTAGCTTGACCGGCCAATGCAACTACGACTCATTAAGGCAATTGACAAGCTCATTCTCGATTTCTAGAATGAAATGAATCTTCTTGAAATAAAATAAAAGAAAAAGTTTCTTCACAGTAAAAATTAAAATATTTGAACTTATTTAAGGAGTATTCTTCTTCCTCCGTGTATCACTTCTTTTCTATCACTGCCTAACCAAATCGTTTTACATTCACTAACAATAAATGGTTCTTTGTTAACTTAATTTCTACTAGTGTATATATATATATATATATATATATATATCCTGGGGCGGAGGATTCGTGCATTAAAGCACAACTTTAAATCGTGATTTGCCATAAATATGTATTGGCTACTTTGGCCGATCTAGCAACAGCCTTGACCTGTTATTACTATTGCACCTGTCGAACAGCTTCTCGAAGCGGTCCGGGTGTTTCTTCAGGTTGTGCTAGTACTTGCGACTTGCCTCGCTTAGTTGATCACGAACAGTCGACAATATGACAATCGACCCTGTCCGAAATTAGATTTTTTAAAAATACACGGACAGTCCGGTTCTAGCGCGGCTACTAGACCTGTAATCCGTACATAATAATTAGACGCACCAGTCCGTTTTATAGCTCCAGGTACAGCCGAGGTGTTGATTGTGCAAGAGCCCGAAGGATCCAGAGTGTCTTAAGAATTTCAGTTACATGGTTTCAATCCAATAAAAAATGCAGCAGCATCTTATAGAAACTTGTATTTTTCTGTGGTTCTCGCGGGCGTCTTGAGGACGTCAGCATAGATATTCAAGCGTTTTTTTGTCGTAAGAATACGTTTTACTGAGTCTATTTATAGCATGAGTATCAGACTGTCAAGGACGGTGCTTTGTAGACATGCTGAGAGCACTTGCACTTAAGACGGAAGACCTACCTTCACACTCGAAGTGCGTGATCTAAGAAAGTCGGATTCTCAGAGTCGGAGACAAGGTCCAACTCCCATTGATGACAGGATTGCGATGAGCGTGTTGTGATCAACGCTTTTATAAGCATTCTTTAGGTCGAAGGAAGTCGTGTGTGTCGGTGTGTCTTGGTCTAGGTGCAGAGCTATAATAGCGTGCCTGTACAAATTCAAAAAAGGCATTTAAGGCTCGTTAGTAGATCAGATTGAGCGGCCCTGCGAGGCCAACGCTCGCCTATTAAAAGAAAAGTGCAGGAATCTCTTCAGTATTCTGCACTATACACAAGACATATGCCGTTCCGCTTGACCCGGTTTTGAGGATCAGCCCTTGATAGAAGTACCTCCTATTTTCCCTAAATTCTATCTAAATGCCTACCATCGCAATAAAAACTCCTTTTGTCGTATCCCGGTCTGTTAGATATAGTGCGTCAAGTGGTTGCGGCCATCCATTCCACATGTTGTGGCGTTGTTAGCAATGCCTTGCAAACCAGCTTCGGTCTATGTCTTTGCTTTAACCCCGACGGATCACAGAAGGTGCAGAACGCGTACCGTGAAAGAATAAAATCTGTAACACACCGTCGCACCGCACCGCACGTGCAGCCACTAGCGTGAATAAGGTGATGCTCTTAGGACAAAGACCACGACGTACTTGAACGCCTTCGCTAGCCGGTTACAGTGATCGGATTCGGCTAGTGTCCCCGCCAAGTACGTGGCACGAATCGCCAGTACATATGCAGGTGTCGTCAAACCGAATATTTGATTCTAATTCTACTGAGATAAACTCAAACCACACGGAATTAGTAATTCAAAGAAGAGAGATTATACCTCAGAGAAGAAGCATAGTTGACCAAACGAAGGCAACTCAGTGTTAAGCGCACTACAATGACGCCACAAATCTTATGGCAGCTCGGGAACGGATCAAGTTTTTCACACAATAATTATTAGAGCCCTTATAAAAATCTAGCAGAGATGTTTTTAAAGAATATAACAATATATTTTTAATAGAATCATATGTAACTGATACGGCAATGACTGATTTCCTAAACAGCAATGTATACCAAGGGTTATCAGCTCAATTACTCGCGAGAGGGCGACATCTCTAAACAGGGCGTTCCCACAGCTATCCATAGGTGAATGCAACATCCGGATAGGTGATGGAACGTGCTGTTCGGACGCGTGGTTGCAGTTGCCAATGTGCTACCGCCTTCAAAGTTTAAGGCATCGGGCGGTGCACGGCGGGCAATTCGGCTGATCGCGAGATCCACCGCTGTAGGTCCACAGCCCACACGGTGCGCGCATGTAAAGCTCTGACTCTGCAGTACATTACCTTTTTTATAATAGGTTTCGGGAATGCATGATGCACACGCATCTCTAGCAGCTGCGTGACTAATCTGGGACTCACAAACAAACTAGACCTCTCCCTCCCTACTCAAGCTCGGTATAACTTTGGCATTACTTCGAAGCCACGGGAGAAACGTCCCTGCCTTTCTCCTTCAGTCAGCTCTATCATTGTCTGTCATCCCGCGTGTTTACCTGCGGTTGGATAGAGGAATTTTGTCATTCGGTGAGCCGGCCTCTAAGGGTGCGTAGAAACCGTCCTCCTCCCCCTCTCTCTCGGTTCCTCGTCTCGACCGAGAGACCCACTCAGGTCTCTCCCGCCTCCCGCTCGGCTGTGTTTAGTGTCAAAACGGCCTCGAACAAGTTCGTCGTCTTCGTCCATGCTTCCGCTAAAGTCATCATATGATCGATTACTTCCCTGATGGGTCAACCTCTTACAGCGAGTGGTCCTGCATCATCTCGCTTCCCTGTGAGCGTCACACCGCAGAACAGTATGTTCCGCGTTATCCGCCTTTCCAGAGTCAAACACTACGCTGGTGTCGCTAATGGCCTTCTTAATCATTAACATGTAGCTCTAAGACTGGCCGTGCCCAGTCAGAACCTGAGTCACCCAGTAGGCAAGTTCCCCATGTCAACAGTCATATCGCACCCTGCGGTCCGGTATCAAACTAGCTCCCTGTGGTCACTCCGGGTCTTACCTGCGTCTATTCCCGTGACAGCATCTTGGCTAAAACCAGAAGAGCTTTAGCCGGGACCGTTCGATACGCCCTGCTTACCCTGATTGCCAGCGTTTGTTCGGTGGACCCTAGTGCACCCCTATTTTTTTGCTTTGATCGAGGGCTGATCCTCCAAACCGGGCTAACCGAAACGGCATATGTTCAGTGTATAATGCAAAATACTGAAGGCATTCCTGCACCTTTCTTTTAAAATGCGGATATTGAGCTGGCAGAGCCGCTCAATCTGATATTGTAATAATACCTGAATGACACACTATTATAGCTCCTGTTTACAAATCTGAATACAAGACGGAACCCGCAAATAAGCGCCCAGTATCGCTAACTGCGGTATCGAGCAAAGTACTGGAGCGCACAATTGTGGATAACATCTACAACAACTCTTATTTGCAATGACTTATTACGGGCCAGTAGTTTGCCTACAAAGCGGGGCGTTCGACAACTGTTGCTGCGTGATGGAGTACCTGAACGACACCGCCCTGCACATACCGACCGACACAAATTTCGAATTGGGAATTGGACCTTGCCTCCGACTCTGAGTACCCGACATCTTCAGATCACGCACTTTTAGGATAAAGGTAGGCAATCGCCTTTTGTCTTAGGTGCAAGTGCTCTCAGAATGTCCACAAGGTACCTGAGCAGTCTAGTGTTCATGCTATATTGACTCAGTAAAGCGTATTTTCACGACGAAAGAACGCTTTAAGATCTATGCTAACGACCCTAAGACACCTGGACCGCATAAGAATACAAGATTCTTCAAGACGCCGCTACAGATTTCATTGGATGAACGACGAAAATGGAATTCACCATATCTTTTCACGAATGTTGCGTTCTCCATCTAGGACAGGGGAACCCCAAAATCCCATTTCTCTCACATATCAAAGAAGTTAAACTTGCTGCGAAGACCACGATTTGATACGCGAGTCCTCTGTCTCAGAAAAAACAAACATATATATATCTGACTCTAATTTTCGACTTAAGGAAAACTAATGTAAAACATTATATCTGAGACATATCACAGAAATTTCAAAAACTATGCCAAACCCCGGTATTAGCGACAACGTAGAAGTTACCAAGGATTGATAGTGAAGGTAAAATGCTTTGATTAAACAGTGCTGGAAACGAAATGATATACGAAGGAAAAGAATACATCTAAAATGAGTTCAAATTATTTAGTTTTCACTATGTAGAAAATATTTATTTTTTTTATCTTACAACCGACATGTGCAATTCAAACGGATTCAGTTATTTTTGGAAATCGAGAATCATCTTGTCAATTGCGCTAATGAGCCGTAGTTGCGTCGGCCGGTCATGGTTGCGAATGCGGTTGTTTATTCGCTCCATAAACTCCTTCACGGGATCCTCATTGTTGTTGTCGCTGTTGTTAGTGATGTCACCAGTGTCGTTATTGCAGTCTTCAGTATTGTCGTCACTGGTATCATTTTTGCTGTCGTCGTCGCCGGTATCGTTGTTTTTGTCGTCGTCGCTGAGTTCAACAGACAAATCGGAGCTCGTTGCGGGCGATAAAGGCTGACCTGTTACCACCGCGCCGTCAGAGCGAGCAAGCCACTGCCTTTCCTCTGATGTTAAGTATATATGACGCAGCATCTTGTGCAGCGTTTTGAAGAACCGCCACGGCGGCTGGAAGAACTCGCCCTTTGCTCGCCGTTGAAGTACGACGTTTAGAATACGCTTGTATCGGTCGCGGATGTTGGTCCACTTCTTAAAGACGACGGGACCGGGCATATTAAGCTTAAGGCCAATCTCCGACCAGCGATCAGAGCGCATTCGCTGGTTCGTGCAGAGCGGGTGGAATTTGTCGTACAAGAATGGCGTTTCCTTTACGAGTTCGACGAGGCTCTCGGCTGAGTATCTGGTTGCTCTTTGATGGTCTTCTCTGGTGTGGGTTAATTCGGTTCCAGCCTTCTCCATCAGTTGGTTATATTGTTCGCCTAGACCCATGAAGATCCGCAATGAGCCCAGTAGGTTTTGTGCACCCTGGTCGCTCACGGCCACACCGTTCACCAAAACGTTACCGAACTGATCCATTGAGCGCGGTTGGAGAACGTGCACCACGTTAAGCTAGCGACAACGAAGATGCCAGTAGTGATCGGATGAACAAGAGAAGAAGGATTTGAACTTGAGGACACGAAATGTTCTTAGTCGTACCGCAAGGCCGAGTGATCTCATCGGAAAACGCGCGGCCTTAAATTCTGGCTTCTGGCCGGATGCCGGTTGATTCGATGCCCTCGCACTGGTCAATCAACGGCGAGTTAATTTGGCGACAGCGCAAGAGAGAGGGATGGAAGATCTTTGAATCCGGCTATGCGGTCTCAGTTAGCAGCAGAAGCAGCGCGGGGGGAGAGGGGGGCAATCTCCCGAACCACCGTCTTGACCCCGAATCACATTGATAGTCTTATCCTATTCACAGCGGCGGCGGCTTAGGCGGCTAACGCACCGTTCGAAACGGGGCGCCGCCGACATCAACGTGTGATGGAAATGCCAATGCATAGTGACGGAAGCAATGCAAGAGGTCGCTCATGCAAATGTGCATCTCACCAGGAAACTACCGGACGGCATAGCATCCGCTAGTCGTCGTGTGTACCAAAAGTACATTGCGCACGGCTACCACCACCTGGTCTGTTCCGCATGTGGATTTCACTAGGCGGGGGGCGAATGTCGCTGCCGGTTGTGCTCGCAGAAACACACAATCACGCGAAGATTTGTCAGACGCATAAGTGGTCTTTGTATTTCCTCGCCGAGTGAAACGGACGCTTAGCAGGCTCAAGAAAAGAGATCGTTGTCCTATATATAAAAATATAAATATATATGTATATATATATATGTAACATTTACCTGCAAAATACACTAAATAAAAACGAAATCTTGTTATTGTAAATTATAATTAAGAGCTTGTTCAAGACAACATTTTGTAGCTGCGTTGGGGCGAAATCATAAAGCCAACGGCGTCGGGAAAAATGGATCGATGATGTACTCCGTCATGTACGCGATTTGTTTTATAATAGAACAAATCGGCTTAGTGTCCCTGTTGTAATGTTCCAAACATTCCCTAATATTGGCGATGATTTCCGTCTGGGTGGACTACACAAATCAATAGAACTATTTACGTAGATCTTTTTCTATTGAGGCATGTTTATTTGTTTGTATGGAATAATGTTAGCATGTAGTTAGATGTCAGCCTCTCGCTTGTGGTTTAACTGGTAATTTCATCGTATATTTTAAAATTAGTTCGTAACGTATGGATTACGGTAGAGTCTGTTAAAAATATATTGCAATATTCTATTTTATAAATGTATGAAAAACATTTTCATTAGAACGTATTAATATGGACTCTAGTAATGCTAAAAACATAATGCATTGCTGAGCTATCACGAAATGAATCGCGCCATTTGAGAGCGCTGAACACTGAATTGTTCTGATTTGGCCGACTTTTCTACTAAGGTATAAACTCTCCATTGAATTACACCGTATTTCGCCGTGACGCTGGTGACAATAGGGCACGTGCACCACCGCCGACCAATCAGCGACGCCATAGAGTCGAGTCATCCTTTTAACATTATTACTATACGAACGCTACGGCGTCGCTTGAGTCAAGAAATAGCACGGGAGAAGGATGCTAGAAAGGCGTTTTCTGTCCGGTAACTTTGCGACTCAGACCTTACGCTGTGTATTCTCACTCACCGCCCCGAGTCTCTTGTTTCATTTGGTGGAGATGCTAGGTTGAAGCAACGTTACATTTGGCGGAGCTGCTACGGTTACCTCTACCAAAAGGACGGTGAACAAACCGAGTTGACAACGGGCGATGCAAGTGAGGACACAGCAACCGACCACACCACGACCGACCGTGACTGAACAACGGCCGGCCGTGACCGAACAACGACCGAACGACGACCGATGACGGCCACCGACGCCGACTACGGGCCCCGACCACGGCACTGCTACCGACGACGCTCCCCGACCACAGTCACCGACGACGCTCCGCGACCACCGAAGCCGACGACGCTTCCCGACCACGACACCGTCCATGCGCGACGAGATCCGAAAAGTGATTAACCCCGACCTACCCGACCACGAACGACAGAGTTCAAGACAGTACCATCGTTCATCCTGACCCGGTTTAAAAGCGTGAAAAAATCCCCCGCGTAAGTTGCGCAGACATAGGCGCAAGTGAGCCATTCGCCGTGCGCCGGCGCCACCCGTCCAGACATCCTCACCGTACCACCACACCGGTCGCACATGGCAACCCCCGGAGATGAACACGAGAGTTCGTGTGTTCCATAACCAGAGACAGACTGCCACAGTTGGCGACGAGCCAGTCCAGGGGGGGGGGGGGGGCGGTGTAACGAAGTTAATCACAGCGTAGCAACAGAACTGCCAGTCACGGAGACGCCGGTGGCTGGTGACTGACAACGTCAGTAAGCCGAGCAAGCATCCAATTCAACGTGCAACGTGACGATCAAGGAGACCACTAGGCTGCGTGCTGGTGACAATAGGACACGTGCACCACCGCCGAACAATCAGCAACGTCATAGAGTCGAGTCATCCTTTTATCATTATTACTATACGAACGCTACGGCGTCACTTGAGCCAACAAATAGCCCGGGAGAAGGATGCTAGAAACGCATTCTCCGTCCGGTAACTTTGCGAGTCAGACCTTACGCTGTGTGTTCTCGTTCATTGCCCCGCGTCTCTCGTGTTGTAGTAACCGCCCTGCTGAGCCTGCATCCCCAGCTAACTTGGCGTAGCGAGACAAGGTTACGATATGATTGAGTAAAGTGACACCGCATGTTTAAAATAAATACTCGAAATCGTCTTCCAACGGAATTTCATAAATGGCGTAGTGTTTATAGGCGTGTCAATAAGATAAACATTGGGTATTGTTGAGCGTAGTATCAAGTGCACACCGAGTCATATTCATTACAAATACAAATATCATTTAACGTGTGTTAGCTATTGGTGCTGCATACCACATGCTCAAAACTGTGAACACATATCACAACAACACATGGTGATTTGTTGTTGCAATCCCTTTTCACGCGTCGGTTAACATTGCTCCAGTTGCAAAAAAATGTGAACCAATTTCGGCTTTTTTCTTTTTTTAGCGTTAACCTCACTTAAGAATATCTTGTATGTTTCACTACGCAAAGAGATGTAGCGACTTTTTAAGTCTTCCATGAATAACGGACGTTATACACGTCAATTCTTTGTTTATTGGTGCGAGTTTATACCTCTCTTGAGACATGCAAACCTCACTTGCACTAATTTTTAAAAGTTATTGACTAAAAGCTTGTTTTATGTGTATTCATTTTAATCCCGTACGATGCAGTACAGACTATCTTCTAATCGAACAAAACTAAGACGGTTTCAAGCAAAAACGATTGCGGCTTTTCAATCATCTACACTATATGTTTCGTTTGCTTGAGAGAGCAGAGCGCGAACCCCATATCTACATTGTTCGCCGGCAAAACAGAAGCATGCACAGCATGACAAAGGAGCAGTTGCGGCAGCACTTCACTGCCCTTCTGTTTGATGCAAACGCCCCCTCGCCTAACCCAGTTATTGAGCAACCGCTCACTCTGGAGCAGCACGACATGAATTTGCCGTTTACGGTGGAGGAAGTTGTGCAGATCTTGCGCGGGTTACCCAAGAAAAAGAGTAGTGGTCCTGATGGGATCTATTACGAACATTGGGCTAAGTCGTCCGATGTTTTAGCGGAGGAGCTGCGTAAGCTGTTTAATCAGATACTCAGCGGGGGACACAAACCCCAGGTTTGGCACGAGGCCAGGCTTACTCTGCTATTCAATGGCAAAAACGGTGACAACGTGGACGATCCAAATCTCTATCGGGGTATCGCGTCGGAACGCACTCTCAAGAAAATCTTCGCCAAGTTGATTATCTCGAGGGCGCTTCCAACTGTGGAGAAGGCCTCACCTCCGGAGCAAATCGGATTCAGGAAAGGTCGAGGTACACAGGACGCGATCCACGTACTCCAGTCGGAAGTTGAACGGGTGTTGGCTGTGCCCGGGGGTCACTTGTACGCCGTCTTTATCGATTGTGTCAAGGCCTTCGACAAAGCTCCCCGTCACCTACTAGTCGATTCATTTCGACATGCTGGGGTGGGTGGTTCTTTCCTACGAGTGCTCTCCAGCTTCTTTGCTGAAGACCGCCTTGAAGTAAACGTAAGGGGCGAAGACACCTTGCAGCTCTGTCAAAACGTAGGGACCCCCAAGGAGACCCTCTCAGTTGCCTGGCATTCTCCTTGCTCATCGCAGACCTAGCTCGCCATGTGCGGGAGGAGTTTAGAAACGCCGTCGTCGTCATGTATGCGGATGACATAGTAGTGGCCTACCGGGACCGCGGTGCCATTCGTCGAATTGTCGGCGACGTCGAAAGTTATCTTCACCGTAAGGGCCTGCAAATAAATGCGCGGAAGACGAAAGCCATGAAGTTTCGCCGTGGGGGTCGATTGGCCGCAGCAGACGTAATACCATGTTGCGGCCAACCGCTGGAGTTTGTCAACTCTTTCCCGTATTTGGGTCTGAGGCTACACTATACGGGAACGACCTTTACCCAGCACATCGGCGACAGGTGCCGAGCGGCTATTACCTCTATTCACACAGAGGTGAGAGACCCTCGACGACTGTCTTTGAGTGCGGCCGTGCGTCTTTATGAGCTTAAGATTGTGCCAATGTTGAGCTACAGCCTTGGCAGGGTGTGGGACCATCTCTCAGCGGCAAATTTTGCGCAGCTAGAGAGATGTTTCACAATATATATAGCGGGTTCTTTGCTTGCCGCGGACGGCAAGAAGCCGCTTCGTGTACCTGCTGGCGGTTTGCGGGCCGGCAGTGGAAACAATCAGAGTCAGGCTTAGGTCACCTATTACAGGACCACTTCAGCAATTCTTGTTGGAGTGGCAGGGAAAAGTGACCGAGGCCTCGGCAGAGGTCGCGCAGTTAGATGTGTACCTCGCCAGGGAGCTTTGGGAAGGAATGGCATGCACTAGCCGGCATGTGTACACAAGGTACATTGTGCACGGCTATCATCACTTGGTATGTTCGACCAAAGGATTCCACCAAGTTAGCGATCAATGTCGTTGCCGGTTCTGCTCGCAGATATGCGCTAAATACTACGTAGCGAGCTGCCAGACCCATCGGCGGTCTTTGCACTTTTTCGCCCAGTGGGACGGTCGCTAAAGTGTTCAAATTGTATATAATGAACTGTATTGTAATTATGTAACATCTTGAAATGCAATGTTATTGCGAAATAAGCAAATATATAGATTAAATTTATTTTCATCCGAGAAGACGATGTTTTTCCACTCGTTATCCTAAGTTTGGTATCTATGCGAAAATTCACGCCGTTCGACAATGGTGCGACTTCGGTTGAAGTCGCGGCATAAGCTTCCTTTTCGCGTATCGCACGTTTTTGTCAGAACTTAACACTCGGTACACTGTGGATCGGTGCACTGGCACTCCCAAAGTAGTCCTGATCCTGGAAGAAGACATTTGGTCATGAGTAGCCAACAGTATGATCCTACGCCGATCTCGAATAGTCAAAACTGGGCTTAATCAAATAGGCTTACACCCACTGTTAGATCTGCACCTTTGGTTCACTCCAGGGTGTAAGAACCTGCTGATGGTGCTCTTATGCCGTCCTAATCTGGTTGCTATAGCAGTTACTGTATGACCGAGCTCAGCATATGCCTCAATTCTTGTTATTTCGTTATCCGAGAGATCCTTTTACGACCCATAGTTTAAAAATAAGCTTCCTCGTTAGTTCGGAACAACTAGCTAGACAATATTCCTGACATACATGATGCTCTTAAAATTTCAAAACGCTCAAATAAATCAAGCCGGAATTATCACCAAAAAACATGAGTTGCTAATTTTTTGCAACCCACTTTATATATATATATATATATATATATATAAAGTAACGATCTCGTTTCTTGAGCCTACTAAGCGTCCGTTTCACTCGGCGAGGAAATACAAAGACCACTTATGCGCCTGAAAAATCTTCGCGTGATTTCGCGCTTCTATGAGCACAACAGCGACATTCGCCCCCCGCCTAGTGAAATCCACATGCGGAACAGACCAGGTAGTGGTAGCCGTGCGCAATGTACTTTGTGTACACACGACGACTAGCGGATGCTATGCCGGTAGTTTCCTGGTAAGATGCACATTTGCATGAGTGACCTCTTGCATTGCTTCCGTCACTATGCATTGGCATTTCCATCACACATTGATGTCGGCAGCGCCCCGTTTCTAACGGTGCGTTAGCCGCCTAAGCCGCCGCCGCTGTGAATAGGATAAGACTATCAATGGACTCGGGGTCAAGACGGTGGTGCGGGAGATGCCCCCTGTCCCCCGCGCTGCTTCTGCTGCTGAGACCGCATAGCCGGATTCAAAGATCTTCCATCCCTCTCTCTTGCGCTGTCGCCAAATTAACTCGCCTTTGATTGACCAGTGCGAGGGCATCGAATCAACCGGCATCCGGCCAGAAGCCAGAATTTAAGGCCGCGCGTTTTCCGACGAGATCACTCGACCTTGCGGTACGACAAAGTACATTTCGTGTCCTCAAGTTCATATCCTTCATCTCTTGTTCATCCGATCACTACCGGCATCTTCGTTGGCGCTAGCTTAACGTGGTGCAAGTCTTCCAACCGCGTCAATGGATCACTTCGGTAACGTTTTGGTGAACGGTGTGGCCGTGAACGACCAGGGTACGCAAAATCTACTAGACTCGTTGCGGATCTTCATTGGTCTAGGCGAACAATATAACCAACTGATGGAGAAGGCTGGCGCCAAATTAAGCCACACCAAAGAAGACCATCAAAGAGTAACGAGATACTCAGCCGAGAGCCTTGTCGAACTCGTAAAGGAAACGCCATTCTTGTACGACAAATTCCACCCGCTGTACACGAACCAGCGAATGCGCGTCGATCGCTGGTCGGAGATTGGCCGTGAGTTTAATATGCCCGGTCCCGTCGTCTTCAAGAAGTGGGCCAACATCCGCGATCGATACGAGCGTATTCTAAACATCGTACTTCAACGGCGAGCAAAGGGCGAGTTCTTCCAGCCGCCGTGGCGGTTTTTCAACTTGCTGCACAAGATGCTGCGTCATATATACTTAACATCAGAGGAAAGGCAGTGGCTTGCTCGTTCTGACGGCGCAGTGGTAACGGATCAGCCTTTATCCCCCGCAACAAACTCCGATTTGTCTGTTGGACTTAGCGACGACGACGACGACAACAACGATACCGGCGACGACAACAACAAAAATGATACCAGTGACGACAATACCGAAGACTGCAATAACGACACTGGTGACATCACTGACAACAGCGATAACAACACTAATAACAACAACAACAATGAGGATCCCGTGAAGGCGTTTATGGAGCGAATAAACAACTGCATTCGCAACCATGACCGGCCGGCGCAACTACAACTCATTAGCACAATTGACAAGTTGATTCTTGATTTCCAGAAATAACTGAATCCATATGAATTGCACATGTCGTTTTTGAGATAAAAAATAAACATTTTCTACACAGTAAAAACAAAAATATTTGAACTCATTTTAGATGTATTCCGTGTATAACTTCGTTTCCAGCAATCAAAGCGTTTTACCTTCAGTATTAATCCTTGGTAACTTCTACGTTGCCGCTAATATTCGGGCCTGGCATAGTTTTTGAAACTTCTATATGTCACAGATATAATGTTTTACATCGGTTTTCGGTTTAGAAAAAAAAAAAAAAATATATATATATATATATATATATATATATATGTGTGTTTTTTTTTCTGAGACGGAGAACTCGTGTATTAAAGGACAACTTTAAATCGCAATCCGTCATAGATATATATTGGTTGCCTTGGCCGATCTAGTGACAGCCTTGGCCTTCACTATTGCACCTGTCGAACAGCCCATCGAAGCGGTCCGGATGTTTCTTTATGCCTTGGTAGTGCCTGCGACTCCCTTCGCGTAGTTGATCACGAACAGACCCGGTTCTAGAGCGGCTACCAGACCTGTAATCCGTACATGATAGCTGATCGCATCAACCCGTTCCAGGTACAGCCGCGGTTTTGATAGTGCAAAGGCCCGAAGGATCCAGTTTGTTAGCCTGGACGACATCTTAAGAATCTCAGTTACATCGTCTCGAAAATAAAAAGATTCCGAGACGTACTTTCTGAGATCCGTTATCGTGGTTTTCGTAGCAAGTTACACTTCTTCAATGTGTGAGAGAACATTTGGTGTTCCTTTGTCCTAAATGGAGAACGCCACATTTTTGAAGGGATATGGTAAACCTAATGTTTGTCTCCACCCAATGAAGTCTGTAGCGGTGTCTTGAATAATCTTGTATTCTTTTGCGGTCCTCACAGGTGTGTTTGGCTTAGGGTCATCAACATAGATCTTAAAGCGTTCCTTCGTCGTGAAAATACGCTTTACCGAGTCAATATAGCATGAACATTAGACTGCCAAGGACGCTGCCTTGTGGACGCCCTGAGAGCACTTAAGACGAAAGACGGTTGCCTACCTTGTCCCTACGTGCGTGATCTGAGGAGGTCGGATACTCAGAGTCGCAGGTGAGGGCTAACTCCCATTGGCGGCAGAGCTGCGATAAGCATGTTGTGATCAACGTTTTTTTTAAAGCATCCTTTAGATCGAGGAAAATTGTGTCGGTCGGTATGTCTCGGTCAACGTGCAGGGCGGTGTCGTTCAGGTACCCCATCACGCAGCAACAGTTGTCGAACGCTCAACGAACGCTGTGGGTAAACTGCTGGTCGGCGATAAGGGTTTGCAAATGATCGTTGTTGTAGATGTTATCCGCGATTGTGTGCTCCAGTACTTTGCTCGATACCGCAGTTAGCAATACTGGGCGCTTGTTTGCGGGATCTGCCTTGTCTCCGGATTTGTGACTAAGAGCTATATTAGCTTGTCGGTACAAATCTGGTACAACGCCATCATTCAGGGATCATTGAAAAATTAGATTAAGCGGTTCTGCCAATCACTTCATCTCAATCTCAATGGCCGCCTTTTTAAAGAAAAGTGCAATAATTCCTTTAGTAGCCTGCAATATAGACAGAGCTTAAGCCGTTCCGGTTAGCCCGGTATTGAAAATAGCCGTCAACCTCTCCTATATTCTGTAATGTAGTGCAAGTTCTCCAATCGAGGATAATCAATGAAAAACTTTGGTAACGTTTTGGTGGACAGTGTTGCGGCCGTGAATGAGCAGGGCACACAAAGTCTACTGCACTCGTTGCGGGTCTACAATGGTCTAGGCAAACAATATAATGAACTGATGGAGAAGGCTGGCGCTGAATTAACAGAAGAGCCGCCTCGAACTCGCAAATGGCCGTTTTTTTATTTTTCATTCACTCTACACGAATCAGCGAATGCGTTCTGATCGCTGGTCGGAGATTGGTCTTAAGATTAAAATGCCCGGCCTCGTCGTCTTCAAAAAGTGGCCCAACATCCGCGATCGATATAAACGTCTCTTGAACATCGTCCTCCGACGGCGAACAAAGGCCGAGTTCTTCCAGCCTCCGTGGCAATTCTTTAATTTGCTGTGCTGGATGCTGAGTCATATATGCTTAACACCGGCGGAAAGGAAATGGCTTGTTTCTTCCGACAACGCAATGCTAGCGGGTCAGCCCTTAACAATCACAGCGAACTCAGAATCATCTGCTGGAGCCAACAGCAACGAAGACAACAAAAACAAAACTTTGAAGTGGACAATTTCTTCGCGCGAAGTTGTGGTCACGGGCTCACTAAGCCAGGGTTAGCCCAAGTCAACAGTGTGCCCCGAACAGACGCTGTATATCCTCGTTGAATGTCAAGCGACACCAATAAAAACGATGATACCAACTACAACAGTAACAACGCTAATACCAACGACAACAACAACAATAATACGACTGGCAATAACAACAATAATACCACTGACAATAACAACAGTAATTCCAGCGACAACAACAGTAATTCCAGCGACAACAACAGTAATACCAGCAACAAAAAGAACAATACCACTCTAGGCAAACAATATAATCAACTAATGAAGAAAAATGGCGCCGAAATAACCTGCCCCTAAGAGGATCAGCAATGGGCGACGGGATACTTTGTCAAGAGCCTTCTGGAACTCTCAAAAAAGCGCCATTGTTGTACGACAAATTCCATCCGCTTTTCACGGACCAGCGAATGCGCTCTGATCGCTGGTCGAAGATTAGGCACAACTTCAACATTCCCGGCCCCGTCGTTTACAAGAAGTGGACCAACATCCGTGATCGATATATGCGTCTCTTGAACATCGTACTTCGGCGGCGAGCAAAGAACGATTTTTTCCAACTGGGACCCCGCGCAGACACAGCAGAAGACACTGGAGCTGTGGAACGATGAATGGCGAAGCCCCCGGGGCGACGCCGGCGGTCAATGGACTCGCCGACTAATACCGGATCTGCGCCGGTGGCATGACAAGCAGCTGGGGGATCTGTCGTACACCACGACGCAGGTGCTCACAGGACACGGCCAGTTCCAGACATATATGATGCGCATCGGCAAGGCCCCGATTGACATCTGCGTTCTCTGCATCTCCGGGAACGCGGACGACGTTGAACACACGATCGTACAGTGCGCGGTCCTTGCGGGAGTACGTGCCTCTGCGACGTCCGAGATGAGGGGAAAGACTCCGCAGTACGTGGTGGACTTCATGATGAAGAACGAAACGAATTGGACAAAGTGTCGACGTAACCTCGACACCATCATGAGGAAAAAGCTGAACCTGGAGAACCCTTACGACCAGGCCCCTTTGAGGGGCAGTCGAGAGAAAGAGCCAAGGGAAGGAGAAGAGAGGGAACAGCAAGGCCCTCCGGAGGATCTCGACGCATCTCCCCAGGACGGGCAAGCATGGCTAGGCGCATAGAGCGCTAGGACACGAGACTCCCCTCTCAGGGTTGTCGAAGTAATGCCAATGCAATCCCGGGTCTTGGGGGGTGGGGAGAACATCGGCTTTAGTGAGTGCGAGTCCCACACTAGCTGCTGTTAGCTGCCAGTAGCGCTTGTGCATTATGCATTTCCGAGACCTTAAAAAAAAACATAAACAACAGTAACAACAACAAGGACTCCGTGAAGGATGGAGAAGATCGGATATAGCAGAATGCGTACACCACCACCGCGACTTCTGCAGTCTTTACGAAAGACGGTATATCGACCGCCCAGCGAGAGCTCGGCTAATGAAATTTTATCACTGGATGTCTTAGTGATGCACACTAGGTCAACGCTGGACAGAGAGCAAAATTGATTAATTGCGTTACATGCATAATTCTTGGTAATGGATGTGCTCCCAATTTTTTTGTTCGGTTAAGGCCGATTATGACCCACTCTGATTCTCAACATTCTCGCCATGCGCCACGAAAACATGCTGTTGATTCGGTCGGATTGTGCAATTGTTTTTAACGATATAGTTTGAGTACTGCGCAGATTGTTGTTGCGAGTTGTAAAAAAGATGGAAAAACTAGAAAATTTGCGCGTACATTTTTTAAAATCTCTATTTTGAAAAACATTCCTTAAGGCTGAGGGTCACAAATTCGGAGACAAGGCAGATCCCACAAACAAGCGCCCAGCATTGCTAACTGCGGTATCGAGCAAAGTACTGGACCACACAATCGCGGATAACATTTATATCAACGATCATTTGCAAACCCTTATCGCCGACCAGCAGTTTGCCTACAAGCTCGAGCGTTCGACAACTGTTGCTGCGTGATGGGGTATCTGAACGACACCGCCCTGCACGTTGACCGAGACATACCGACCGACACAATTTTCCTCAATCTGAAGGATGCTTAAAAAAAACGTTAATCACAACACGCTTATCGCAACCCTGCCGCCAATGGGAGTTTGCCCTCGCCTGCGACTCTAAGTATTCGACTTCCTCAGATCACGCACGTGGGGTAAAGGTAGGCAACCGTCTTTCGTCATTCAGGTATCATTGAAATATCGGATTGAGCGGCTCTGCCAGCTCAATATACGCATTTTGAAAGAAAGGCGCAAGAATCCCTTCAGTAATTTGCACTATACACAGGACATATGCCGTTCCGGTTAGCCCGGTTTGAAGGATCAGCCCTCGATCGAAGTACCCCTTATCTTCCCTAATTTCTATCAAATGCCTGCCATCACAATGAAAACTCCTTTTGCCGTCTCCCAGCCTGCTAGATATAGTGCATCAAATGATTGCGGTTCATCCATTCCACAAAAATTGACGTACCTGAGCGCCTTCGCCAGCCAGTTACAGTGTCCTAGTGGATAAAGTTCCATCACTTGAAACTGGCGCATGGTACATCACTTGAAACTGGCGCACTATACATGAAGCGAGTACTCTGCCTTTCAATGAAGGCAAGAAGCCGCTGTGGTAATTATATTGTACCTTCGTTACAATATAGAATAGAGAATTCTGAGGTAAGATGAAAAATCATAATTTAAATGGGCAAGTTCTGCACTATGTAAAACATCCCACGCAAATTCCATTAACTCAAGGCAGGTCACCACAGATGTATGCGGGCGTTGCCATGGCGAAATACGGTGCAATTCAATGGAGAGTTTATACCTCAGCAGAAAAGTCGGCCAAATCAGAACAACTCAGTGTTCAGCGCTCTCAAATGGCGCGATTCATTTCGTAATAGCTCAGCAATGCATTAGATTTTTAGCATTACTAAAGTCCATATTAATACGTTCTAATGAAAATGTTTTTTCATATATTTATAAAATAGAATATTGCAATATATTTTTAACAGACTCTACCGTATTCCATACGCTACGAACTAATTTTAAAATATACAATGGAATTACCAGTCAAACCACAAGCGAGAGGCTGACCTCTAACTACATGCTAACATTATTCCATACAAACGAATAAACATGCCTCAATAGAAAAATATCTACGTAAATAGTTCTATTGATTTGTGTAGTCCACCTAGACGGAAATCATCGCCAATATTGGGGAATGTTTGGAACATTGCAACAGTGTCACTAAGCCAATTTGTTTTATTATAAAACAAATCGCGTACATGATCGAGTACATTATCGATCCATTTTTCCCGACGCCGTTGGCTTCATGATTTCGCCCCAACGCAGCTACAAAATGTTGTCTTCAGAACAAGCTCTTAATTATAATTTACAATAACAAGATTTCGTTTTTATGTAGTGTATTTTGCAAGTAAATGTAACTTGTATAGCATATATATATATATATATATATATATATATATATATAGGGCAACGATCTCGTTTCTTGAGCCTCCTAAGCGTCCGTTTAACTCGGCGAGGAAATACAAAAACCACTTATGCGTCTGACAAATCTTTGCGTGATTGCGCGTTTCTGCGAGCACAACCGGCAGCGACATTCGCCCCCCGCCTGGTGAAATCCACATGCGAAACAGACCAGGTGGTGGTAGCCGTGCGCAATGTACTTTGTGTACACACGACGACTAGCGGATGCTATGCCGTCCGGTAGTCATCTGGTAAGATGCACATTTGCATGAGTTACCTCTTGCATTGCTTCCGTCACTATGCATTGGCATTTCCATCACACATTGATGTCGGCAGCGCCCCGTTTCGAACGGTGCGTTAGCCGCCTAAGCCGCCGCCGCTGTGAATAAGATAAGACTATCAATGTGATTCGGGGTCAAGACGGTGGTGCGGGAGATTGCCCCCCTCTCCCCCGCGCTGTTTCTGCTGCTAACTGAGACCGCATAGCCGGCTTCAAAGATCTTCCATCCCTCTCTCTTGCGCTCTCGCCAAATTAACTCGCCGTTGATTGACCAGTGCGAGGGCATCGAATCAACCGGCATCCGGCCAGAAGCCAGAATTTAAGGCCGCGCGTTTTCTGATGAGATCACTCGGCCTTGCGGTACGACTAAGAACATTTCGTGTACTCAAGTTCAAATCCTGCTTCTCTTGTTTATCCGATCACTACTGGCATCTTCGTTGTCGCTAGCTTAACGTGGTGCACGTTCTCCAACCGCGCTCAATGGATCAGTTCGGTAACGTTTTGGTGAACGGTGTGGCCGTGAGCGACCAAAACCTACTGGACTCATTGCGGATCTTCATGGGTCTAGGCGAACAATATAACCAACTGATGAAGAAGGCTGGAACCGAATTAACCCACACCAAAGAAGACCATCAAAGAGCAACCAGATACTCAGCCGAGAGCCTCGTCGAACTCGTAAAGGAAACGCCATTCTTGTACGACAAATTCCACCCGCTCTACACGAACCAGCGAATGCGCGTCGATCGCTGGTCGGAGATTGGCCGTAAGTTTAATATGCCCGGTCCCGTCGTCTTCAAGAAGTGGGCCAACATCCGTGATCGATACAAGCGTATTCTAAACATCGTACTTCAACGGCGAGCAAAAGGCGAGTTCTTCCAGCCGCCGTGGCGGTTCTTCAACTTGCTGCACAAGATGCTGCGTCATATATACTTAACATCAGAGAAAAGGCAGTGGCTTGCTCGCTCTGACGGCGCAAGGGTAACGGGTCAGCCTTTATCGCCCGCAACGAGCTCCGATTTGTCTGTTGAACTCAGCGATGACGACAAAAACAACAATACCAACGACGACAACAGCAAAAATGATACCAGTGACGACAATACCGAAGACTGCAATAACGACACTGGTGACATCACTAACAACAGCGACAACAACAATGAGGATCCCGTGAAGGAGTTTATGGAGCGAATGAAAAACCGCATTCGCAACCATGACCGGCCGACGCAACTACGGCTCATTAGCGCAATTGACAAGATGATTCTCGATTTCCAAAAATAACTGAATCCGCATGAATTGCACATGTCGGTTGTAAGATAAAAAAAAAATAAATATTTTCTACACAGTGAAAACTAAAATATTTGAACTAATTTTAGATGTATTCTTTTCCTTCGTATATCATTTCGTTTCTAGCACTGTTTAATCAAAGCATTTTACCTTCACTATCAATCCTTGGTAACTTCTACGTTGTCGTTAATACCCGGGTCTGGCATAGTTTTTGAAATGTCTGTGATATGTCTTAGATATAATGTTTTACATTGGTTTTCTTAAAGTCGAAAATTAGAGTCAGAAATATATATGTGTTTTTTTTTGAGACAGAGGACTTGCGTATCAAATCGTGGTCTTCGCAGCAAGTTTCACTTCTTTGATATGTGAGAGAAATAGGATTTTGGGGTTCCCCTGTCCTAGATGGAGAACGCAACATTTGTGAGAAGATATGGTGAATTCCATTCTCATCGTTCATCCAATGAAATCTGTAGCGGCGTCTTGAAGAATCTTGTATTCTTATGCGGTCCAGGTATCCTAGGGTCGTCAGCATAGATCTTAAAGCGTTCTTTCGTCGTGAAAATACGCTTTACTGAGTCAATATAGCATAAACACCAGACTGCTCAGGTACCTTGTGGACATTCTGAGAGCACTTGCACCTAAGACGAAAGGCGATTGCCTACCTTTATCCTAAAAGTGCGTGATCTGAGGATGTCGGATACTCAGAGTCGGAGGCAAGGTCCAATTCCCATTGACGGCAGGATTGCGATAAGCGTGTTTTGATCAACGTTTTCAAAAGCATTTTTTAGATTGAAATTTGTGTTGGTCGGTATGTGCAGGGCTGTGTCGTTCAGGTATTCCATCACGCAGCAACAGTTGTCGAACGCCCCCGCCTTGTAGGCAAACTACTGGTCCGTGATAAGTCATTGCAAATAAGAGTTGTTGTAGATGTTATCCGCAATTGTGCGCTCCAGTACTTTGCTCGATACCGCAGTTAGCGATACTGGGCGCTTGTTTGCGGGTTCCGTCTTGTATTCAGATTTTGTAAACAGAAGCTATAAAAACGTGTCATTCAGGTATTATTGAAATATCAGATTGAGCGGCTCTGCCAGCTCAATATCCGCATTTTAAAAGAAAGGTGCAGGAATGCCTTCAGTATTTTGCATTATACACAGAACATATGCCGTTTCGGTTAGCCCGGTTTGGAGGATCAGCCCTCGATCGAAGTACCCCCTATCTTCCCCTAATTTCTATAAAATGCCTGCCATCACAATGAATACTCCTTCTATCGTCTCCCAGCCTGCTACATATAGTGCGTCAAATGATTTGCTACAGGTTACAGTGTACGAGTGGATAAAGTTCCATCACTTGAAACTTGCGCTTGATAAGACGGAGGCGATATGCCTAACAGGCAAAAGGAATACGTCGCGTTAACCTCGTGATGGCGAGCCACCTGATAGAAATCAGAAAGAAAGTAAAGTACCTTGGGGTCATGCAAACATAGCACTGCGGACAGCAAAAAGTAGGGGTGCACTAGGGTCCACCGAACAAACGCTGACAATCAGGGTAAGCAGGGCGTATCGAACGGTCTCGGCTAAAACTTTTCTGGTTTTAGCCAAGATGCTGCCATGGGAATAGACGCAGGTAAGACCCGGAGTGACCACCAGGAGCTAGTTTGATACCGGACCTCAGGGTGCGATATGACTGCCGACATGGGAAACTTGCCTACTGGACGACTCAGGTTCTGACTGGGCACGGTCAGTCTTAGAGCTACATGTTAATGATTAAGAAGGCCATTAGTGACACCAGCGTAGTGTTTGACTCTGGAAAGGCGGATAACGCGGAACATACTGTTCTGCGGTGTGATGCTCACAGGGAAGCGAGATGATGCAGGACCACTCGCTGTAAGAGGTTGACCCATCAGGGACCCATCAGGTGGTCGACCATATGATGACTTTAGCGGAAGCATGGACGAAGACGACGAACTTGTTCGAGACCGTTTTGACACAAAACACAGACAAGCGAGAGGCGGGAGAGACCTGAGTGGGTCTCTCGGTCGAGACGAGGAACCGAGAGAGGGGGGGGGAGGAGGACGGTCTCTACGCACCCTTAGAGGCCGGCTCACCGAATGACAAAATTCCTCTATCCAACCGCAGGTAAACACGCGGGATGACAGACAATGATAGAGCTGACTGAAGGAGAAAGGCAGGGACGTTTCTCCCGTGGCTTCGAAGTAATGCCAAAGTTATACCGAGCTTGAGTGGGGGGGAGAGGTCTAGTTTGTTTGTGAGTCCCAGATTAGTCACGCAGCTGCTAGAGATGCATGTGCGTCATGCATTCCCGAAACCTTTTATGAAAAAAGTAATGTACTGCAGAGTCAGAGCTTTACATGCGCGCACCGTGTGGGCTGTGGACCTACAGCGGTGGATCTCGCGATCAGCCGAATTGCCCGCCGTGCACCGCCCGATGCCTTAAACTTTGAAGGCGGTAGCACATTGGCAACTGCAACCACGCGTCCGAACAGCACGTTCCATCACCTAGCCGAATGTTGCATTCACCTATGGATAGCTGTGGGAACGCCCTGTTTGGAGATGTCGCCCTCTCGCAAGTAATTGAGCTAATAACCCTTGGTATACATTGCTGTTTAGGAAATCAGTTATTGCCGTATCAGTTACATACGATTCTATTAAAAATATATTGTTATATTCTTTAAAAACATCTCTGCTAGATTTTTATAAGGGCTCTAATAATTATTGTGTCAAAAACTTGATCCGTTCCCGAGCTGCCATAAGATTTGTGGCGTCATTGTAGTGCGCTTAACACTGAGTTGCCTTCGTTTGGTCAACTATGCTTCTTCTCTGAGATATAATCTCTTTTCTTTGAATCACTAATTCTGTGTGGTTTGAGTTTATCTCAGTAGAATTAGAATCAAATATTCGGTTTGGCGACACCTGCACATGTACTGGCGATTCGTGCCACGTACTTGGCGGGGACACTAGCCGAATGCGATCACTGTAACCGGCTAGCGAAGGCGTTCGGGTACGTCGTGGTCTTTGTCCTAAGAGCATCACCTTATTCACGCTAGTGGCTGCACGTGCGGTGCGACGGTGTGTTACAGATTTTATTCTTTCACGGTACGCGTTCTGCATCTTCTGTGATCCGTCGGGGTTGAAGCAAAGACATAGACCGAAGCTGGTTTGCAAGGCATTGCAAACAACGCCACAACATGTGGAATGGATGGCCGCAACCACTTGACGCACTATATCTAACAGACCGGGATACGACAAAAGGAGTTTTTATTGCGATGGCAAGCATTTAGATAGAATTTAGGGAAAATAGGAGGTACTTCTATCGAGGGCTGATCCTCAAAACCGGGTCAAGCGGAACGGCATATGTCTTGTGTATAGTGCAGAATACTGAAGAGATTCCTGCACTTTTCTTTTAAAAGGCGAGCGTTGGCCTCGCAGGGCCGCTCAATCTGATCTACCAACGAGCCTTAAATGCTGGCATTTTAGCGAATTTGTACAGATACGCTATTATAGCTCTGCACCTAGACCAAGACACACCGACATTTTATTGGATTGAGACCATGTAACTGAAATTCTTAAGACACTCTGGATCCTTCGGGCTCTTGCACTATCAACGCCTCGGCTGTACCTGGAGCTATAAAACGGACTGGTGCGTCTAATTATCATGTACGGATTACAGGTCTAGTACCCGCGCTAGAACCGGACTGTCCGGATATTTTTGAAAAATCTAATTTCGGACAGGGTCGATTGTTATATTTGTCGTCATACATGTCATATCATACATGTCGACTGTTCGTGATCAATTAAACGAGGCAAGTCGCAGGTACTACCAAAACCTGAAGAAACACCCAGACCGCTTCGAGGAGCTGTTCGACAGGTGCAATAGTAATAACAGGTCAAGGCTGTCGCTAGATCGGCCAAAGTAGCCGATACCTATTTATGGCAAATCACGATTAAAAGTTGTGCTTTAATGCACGAATCCTCCGCCCCAGGATATATATATATATAACACTAGTAGAAATTAAGTTAACAAAGAACCATTTATTGTTAGTGAATGTAAAACGATTTGGTTAGGCAGTGATAGAAAAGAAGTGATACACGGAGGAAGAAGAATACTCCTTAAATAAGTTCAAATATTTGAATTTTTACTGTGAAGAAACTTTTTATTTCAAGAAGGGCCTGCACGATCAATACGGATTCATTTCATTCTAGAAATCGAGAATGACCTTGTCAATTGCCTTAATGAGTCGTAGTTGCATTGGACGGGCAAGCTCACGAATGCGGCTGTTTACTCGCTCCATAAAATCCTTCACGGGATCCTCATTCTTGTTGTAGCTTTTGTCATTGATGTTACCAGTATCGTCATTACAGTCGTCGGTATTGTTGCTGTCATCACTGGTATCATGTTTGTTGTTATTGTCGCGGGTATCGTTGCTTTTGTCTTCGTCGCTGAGTCCAACAAACGATTCGGAGTTTGTTGTAGGCGATAGGGGCTGATCCGGTTCTATTGCGTCGCCAGAAGAAGTAAGCCACTTCCTTTGCGCTGGTGTTAAGTATTGATCACTCAGCATATTGTGTAGCATATTGAAATACTGCCACGGAGGCCGGAAGAACTCGCCCTTTGCTCGCCGTTGAAGGACGACGTTCAAAAGACGCTTGTACCGATCACGGATGTTGGCCCACTTCTTGAAGACCACGGGCCCGGGCATGTCGAACTTCTGCCCAATCTCGGACCAGCGATCAGAACGCATTCGCTGGTTCGTGTAGAGCGGATGGAATTTATTGTACAAAAACGGCGTTTCTTTTACGAGTTTGACGAGGCTCTCGGCTGAATATCTCGTCGCTCTTTGATGATTTTCTTTGGTGTGGGTTGATTCAGCGCAAGCCTTCTCCATCAGTTGGTTATACTGTTCGCCTATACCAATGAAGATCCGCGACGAGTCCAGTAGGTTTTGTGCACCCTGGTCGTTTACGGACACATTGTTCACCAAGACGTTACCGAAGTGATCCATTGAGCGAGGTTAGAGAATTTGCACCACGTTAAGCTAGCGCGAACGAAGATGCCAGTACTGATGGGATAAATAAGAGAAGAAGGATTTGAACTCGAGGACACGAAATTACTGCGTCGTACCGCAAGAACGAGTGGTCTCATCAGAAAACGCGTGCCCTAAATTCTGGCTTCTGGCCGGATGCCGGTTGATTTGATGCCCTCGCACTGGCCAATCAGCGACGAGTTCATTTGGAGACAGCGCAAGAGAGAGGGAAAGATGATCTCTGAATCCGAATGTGCGGTCTCAGTTAGCAGCAGCGGGGGAGGGCGACAATCTCCCGCACTACCGTCTTGACCCCGAATTACATTGATAGGTGTATCCTATTTACAGCGACGGTGGCAATCTCAAAGGTCTGAAAAGTTCTATAAGCTGTTCTGTCAATAATGGTACCAGGAAAAAATAGGAGATTAGCCTTGTTTGAAGGTTGGCAAGTATCTGAGTTTGCATTCTAGCGGGAGCTGCACACGACCGTTGCTGTTCTTGATTGAGGATGATTTAAGAAGACGAGAGATTACGAAGAGTGCAATTCTACGTCTACGCAAATGACCTGGCCCTGTTGCTAATGGCGCAAACGGAAGCGGGCTTATAAGGCACAGTCAACGAAGCCTCAACGAAGTTGTGGAATGGATCGACCGCAACCATCTGACGCACTATATTTAACAAGGCGGAAGACGACGAAGGGAGTTCTCATTGTGACGGTGGGCGCCCGGATATAAATAAGAGAAGACGGGAAGTGCTTTGATACCGAGTTAACTGGAACGGCACATGTCGTCATATAAAAGTGTATCGGACGGTTTCGGCCAAAGCTCTCCTGATCCTAGAGGAGGTGCTACCATGGAACTTGCTTGGTAGCGACAATTTGAGCAAATGGGTGCTTGAAGTCTTCGAGGAGAGCTCGAAAGCATCGAATAAATTTGACCTTAAAAAACACTTATGTGATATATATATATAAAATGCTTTGATTAAACAGTGCTGGAAACGAAGTGAATACGGAGGAAAATAACACATCTAAAAAGAGTTCAAATATTCTAGTTTTCACTGTGTAGAAAATGTTTATTTTTATCTCAAAAACGACATGTGCAATTAATACAATATGAATTCAGTTATTTCTGGAAATCGAGAATCACCTTGTCAATTGCGCTAATGAGTCGTAGTTGCGTCGGCCGGTCATGGTTGCGAATGCGGTTGTTTATTCGCTCCATAAACTCCTTCACGGGATCCTCATTGTTGTTGTTATTAGTGTTGTTGTCGCTGTTGTCAGTGATGTCACCAGTGTCGTTATTGCAGTCTTCGGTATTGTCGTCACTGGTATCATTTTGGTTGTTGTCGTCGCCGGTATCGTTGTTGTCGTCGTCGTCGCTGAGTCCAGCAGACAAATCGGAGTTCGTTGCGGGCGATAAGGGCTGACCTGTTACTACTGCGCCGTCAGAGCGAGCAAGCCACTGCCTTTCCTCTGATGTTAAGTATATATGACGCAGCATCTTGTGCAGCAAGTTGAAGAGCCGCCACGGCGGCTGGAAGAACTCGCCCTTTGCTCGCCGTTGAAGTACGATGTTTAGAATACGCTTGTATCGATCGCGGATGTTGGCCCACTTCTTGAAGACGACGGGACCGGGCATATTAAACTCACGGCCAATCTCCGACCAGCGATCGACGCGCATTCGCTGGTTCGTGTAGAGCGGGTGGAATTTGTCGTACAAGAATGGCGTTTCCTTTACGAGTTCGACGAGGCTCTCGGCTGAGTATCTCGTTGCTCTTTGATGGTCTTCTTTGGTGTGGCTAAATTTGGCGCCAGCCTTCTCCATCAGTTGGTTATATTGTTCGCCTAGACTAATGAAGATCCGCAACGAGTCCAGTAGGTTTTGTGTACCCTGGTCGTTCAGGTCCACACCGTTCACCAAAACGTTACCGAAGTGATCCATTGAGCGCGGTTGGAGAACTTGCACCACGTTAAGCTAGCGCCAATGAAGATGCCGGTAGCGATCGGATGAACAAGAGAAGCAGGATTTGAGCTTGAGGACACGAAATGTTCTTCGTCGTACCGCAAGGTCGAGTGATCTCATCGGAAAACGCGCGGTCTTAAATTCTGGCTTCTGGCCGGATGCCGGTTAATTCGATGCCCTCGCACTGGTAAATCAACGGCGAGTTAATTTGGCGAGAGCGCAAGAGAGAGGGATGGAAGATCTTTGAAGCCGGCTATGCGGTCTCAGTTAGCAGCAGAAGCAGCGCGGGGGAGAGGAGGGCAATCTCCCGCACCACCGTCTTGACCCCGAATCACATTGATAGTCTTATCTTATTCACAGCGGTGGCGGCTAAGGCGGCTAACGCACCGTTCGAAACGGGGCACTGCCGACATCAATGTGTGATGAAAATGCCAATGCATAGTGACGGAAGCAATGCAAGAGGTCACTCATGCAAATGTGCATCTCACCAGGAAACTACCGGACGGCATAGCATCCGCTAGTCGTCGTGTGTACACAAAGTACATTGCGCCCGGCTACCACCACCTGGTCTGTTCCGCATGTGGATTTCACCAGGCGAGGGGCAAAAATCGCTGCCGGTTGAGCTCATAGAAACGCGCAATCACGAGAAGATTTTTCAGACGCATAAGTGGTCTTTGTATTTCCTCGCCGAGTGAAACGTACGCTTAGGAGGCTCAAGAAAAGAGATCGTTACTTTACACTATATACTTAACAAGTTACATTTACTTAGGAAATACACTAAATAAAAACGAAATCTTGTTATTGTAAATTATAATTAAGAGCTTGCTCTAAAGACAAAATGTGGGCGAAATCATGAAGTCAACAGCGTCGGGAAAAATGGATTGATTATGTATTCGACCACGTACGCGATTTGTTTTATAATAGAACGAATAGGTTTAGTGGCACTGTCGCAATGTTCCAAACATTCCCCAATATTGGCGATGATTTCCGTTTGGGTGGACTACACAAATCGATAGAACTATTTACGTAGATCTTTTTCTATTGAGGCATGTTCATTCGTTTGTATGGAATAATGTTAGCATGAAGTTAGAGGTCAGCCTTTCGCTTGTGGTTTAACTGGTAATTCCATTGTATATTTTATCTTCTGGAAAATTAGTTCGTAACGTATGGGCTACGGCAGAGTTTGTTAAAAATATATTGCAATATTCTATTTTATAAATGTATAAAAAAAAACATTTTTATTAGAACGTATTAATATGGACTCTAGTAATGCTAAAAACCTAATGCATTGCCGAGCAATCACGAAATGAATTGCGCCATTTGAGAGCGCTGAACACTGAGTTGTTCTAATTTGGCCGACTTTTCTACTGAGGTATAAACTCCCCATTGATATTACACCGTACTTCGCCATGGCCATGGTTTGGTAAACCTAATGTTTGTCTCCACCCAATGAAGTCTGTAGCGGTGTCTTGAATAATCTTGTATTCTTTTGCGGTCCTCAAAGGTGTGTTTGGCTTAGGGTCGTCAACATAGATCTTAAAGCGTTCCTTCGTCGTGAAAATACGCTTTACTGAGTCAATATAGCATGAACATTAGACTGCCAAGGACGGTGCCTTGTGGACGCCCTGAGAGCACTTAAGACGAAAGACGGTTGCCTACCTTGTCCCTACGTGCGTGATCTGAGGAGGTCGGATACTCAGAGTCGCAGGCTAGGGCTAACTCCTATTGGCGGCAGGGTTGCGATAAGCATGTTGTGATCAACGTTTTTTTTTAAAGCATTCTTTAGATCGAGGAAAATTGTGTCGGTCGATATGTCTCGGTCAACGTGCAGGGCGGTGTCGTTCAGATACCCCATCACGCAGCAACAGTTGTCGAACGCTCGAGCTTGTAGGCAAACTGCTGGTCGGCGATAAGGGTTTGCAAATGATCGTTGATATAAATGTTATCCGCGATTGTGTGCTCCAGTACTTTGCTCGATACCGCAGTTAGCAATACTGGGCGCTTGTTTGCGGGATCTGCCTTGTCTCCGAATTTGTGACCCTCAGGCTCAAGGTATGTTTTTCAAAATAGAGATGTTAAAAAATGTACGCGCGAATATTTATTAAATTACTTTTTATGTTAGCACTTTGGAGTGAACAATTGTCTCCGCGTTAACGTGTGGTTACGGGTTATCTAACCTGGGATTAGCCCAGTTCAACAATGTGCCCCGAACAGATGCTGCGTTTCCTCGTTGGATGTCAAGCGACAGCCTTTGACGCAAAAATTCCGATGCTCTTGAGTCTCCCGTGGAGAGGTTAAGGCTTCTACCCACACGCTGAATCAACTTCAATGTAAGCGGGCCTGGTCCTCCTATTGTTTCAAAGGCCAACGGACAGAATTGATGCGGATAACTAACGCCTGAGTATTTTCTACATTTGTTAGCCTCTGCTAACCTAGACGCATGACCTGCCTGGTCCGCACCTGCACCGACCATCGAAGGGGCTAATGAGTCGGTTACAGTTGCGTCCCAAACAAGCATGCGACCACGCTCAAAGGGGGTTAGAGTAAGACCGTCAGGCCTTTTTCCGTCATCTCTGGATAGACCCGGAGGTTCTAGTACGCACGGAAAACCAGCAGATCTTAGTGCTCGACTGAAAGTGTCATTTAATGCCGAGTGGCGTGCTCTTCGGCCTGCACTTAAGGCGCATGATAAGCCATGATGCGCCAAAGCGTCTACAATGTAGCCACAACGACATCGGTGAGGGACAACTAGGTCGACACCAAGACGCAATCCGGTGCTGATGCGCGTCGTCTCATCATCCAAAAGCGTCCCTATTCGTGGACAGGGTAGGGCATGTAACCAGGCTCCAGCCCCTTGACTACTAACGGCTCGAAGCCTGGCTTTGTCAGCCACGGTGGGGGCTCTAGCAATCAGGTTTGTTATTCGCTTTTCTTGCAGAGGGTCTGTCCAACTGCTCTGTTTAGTTCTTTCATCGGGAGGGGAGTCAAACAAAGACAACAATCTGTCGCTCAGCTTTTGTAGCTCAGCGTTATAAGCTTCCCATCCATCCTTATCCAATAAAGCCCTAACCCTCTCCGAAGCCTGAGTCAATGATGACACGATCGCTGGTCCAGCCATCATGACCGCGTCCGGCATACCTAAGCCGCCTAGAGAGATCGGAAGCATTACCTGATCCCTTGCCACAGCGGTAAGCTGAAGATTAAGTATCTCCTCTAAAATATCTAAGCTAAGATCATTAAAAGGCTGTAAAAGTTCAGGCGATGAGGATAAATTGCAACCTCTAACTAGGTGTGTTAACTTCGTGGCTGAAAAGCAAGATCTAAGGAGAAACAGACCGCAGTGGGCCCCCAATTGGGATAGTCTGCCTGTGGCGAAGTTCAGTTTGTCTTTCCGGGCGGCTAGTGCTTTTGGTACCCCATCCGGCAGCAAGGGCACACCTAACAGCTCCAGGTCAGCCTTGTCAACAACGCGGCATCCAGGGAGTATGCTAAAGAGGTCCGTTAAATCTAATGGTTCAATTCCGTTATGATCCGTAACATAGACTTCACATTTGCCCGGGTTTAGATTCAGGCCACTAATAACACCAAAGTCAATGACTTTTCGAATATCGTCTAGTACTGTCGGGAGGTCTCCGCCTAGAACGCCGTCATCCAAGTACCAGGCATTAAGAGGAGATCGCAGTGTATCCACCATATCCTTGATACACAGACAGAAAAGTGAAGGACCTAGGGGATCGCCCCTGCTGAAGACCTGTTTCCGATAGCATCGTGTTATGGGGCATGACCAGATGTGATGACTGACCGTAAGCCAGATTCGTCTGGTGAAACAGTAAGGGAACCCACGACTTGACGGATTGGAGTATATGGTCTCGTCGAACGCTATTAAAAGCGTTTTGGAAATCCAGTTTGACCATCACCGTCGGTACTTTGCGCGATTGCAGAAATGTACGGGCACAGTGTACTGCTACCTCTGTACCGCCAGGGGTAGCGAATCTTAGCTGGTGATTGCCAAGGGCTGCTAAAACAGCGTCCTTATTATCTTGACAGCTGATTTTGGCTGCCAATCGGCGAACGACCGAGGAACAGGCGATAGGGCGTAATGATCCATCTTTTTTCTTTAGTGCAAACATTCGTGCTCCGAAGATAAGTGGTATAAGACAGGAAGGGGGCGAGCCCCATCTGAGCACATCAACTACTTTGGCAATGGCGTCAGCTAATCGCTCAGCCGTGCTGCCCAGTGCACCAGACAGTAGGTCCTGAAGTAGACGGGGTCTCATAAAATCCAGGCCGGCAGCTGAACTCCGACTGAAGGTCTTTATGGCGTTCAGTATCTCGTCGCGCGAGGTTGAAGATGGCAGTGTAACCGCCGGGGATGTGGGCATGGTTAGATCCCGAGGAGCCTGTGGGTGTTTGGAGCGGAGTGCTTCCGTATTTTCGTTCACTGGCGCTAGAATATCCTCGGAGCTCACCAATCTAGCTGCACCTGAGATATCGCCTTCCGACAACTTGACTCTCACCCGTCTGCAGAGGTTATCGTCGAGGTAAGCCTTCGATCCCGAATCCTCATGCGTCAGGTCCCTAAGCCTTTTTCCCGCTGAAAATTCGCGTAAGTTCTTCCTAATCACGACAGACAGGGACCGGGCGTCCTTTTCCGCTCGAGGAAGTCGCAGCACGACCGGAGCAAAGGAGAACAAAGAGTACCAGGCGGAGAAGTCGTTGTCCTTGGCGACGTTTGAGAAGACGTTAGTAAGTTCCTCTGCAACAGTAGGCCTTACAGATTTTGGTAAAATGCGTAGCAGTTTGGCTTGGCGCATGTTTGCCTGAATGTCGACGAGTAGAGTGTCTATCTCAATTTATTCCGTCGAGGTCCGATGGGCTGTGAACGGCCTGTTGGCGGCGTCAGCATGCCTGGCTGATATGTGTCTGGCAAGACCCCTTTTCGTGAAGACACCTTTGCAAACCGGGCATGTAGCCCTGTTGGAGGTATCCAAGAATGGAGATGTTTGTGCGGCCTCAGTTCCGCTTGGGTTATTATTATCTGGCATTATGATGTAAAGGCTTTAAGTTTCTCTGCGAGTGGAAGGAGAGCCAATAAAGGTTTTAGAGCTTCCGCAATTGTTCTCAAGTTGATGCCAATTCAGGGCTGACACCCTCTAACATCCGAGCGACGTCTGTTAAGGCGCCCCCAACATCTCTGCGAGACGTCTTGTTACGGGTGTGTCTCTTCGTGGTGAGTTTAGCGGTATACTGCGGCCGAGCTTGACGACTCCTGTACGTGTTGGTTCGCTTCCGTTTGGGCCTCGGTAGCGGTCGCGGATTGGGGAGAAGCAGCTGCGGTGAGGAGCTTTCCTGTGTGGTAGAAATGCCCCTAAGGACAGCAGCGTACGAAGCCTTATCTTTGCCGGAACCACCGTCTTCCACGATAGCAGCTGTCGCATCAGGTCCCTCGGTGATCGATGCAGACGGATGTGATGCCTTAACTTGTTGTTGAACTCTCGCCTCCATGATGATCCTGTTCCGCTCGCGGAGGTAGGCCACACGCGGACAGGAAGGCGATCCGGCCACGTGGGGGCCACTACAGTTAACACACCTCGACTGTTTCGTGCAAGTTGAAGCGAGGTGATCTCCACCTCCGCATTTTTTTGCAGGCCTTGCGATAGGTGCACCTGTCCGCTAGATGTCCCATTCGTTGGCAATTGTAGCATAATTTAGGTTGATCGGGCTCAAGAACGACGGAGTGGGTTTTGTATCCCAGGAAGACAGACACCGGCGGTTGACGGTCAAAGGTCAAGATCACCTTGCTAAGTGGGGTCTTGCCAGTGTGACCTGTCCGGAATAAACGTCGAACGTGCACCACTCCATAATCTGCTAGTTCTTGGCATATCTCGTCGTCTGTGAACGCAACATCGACGCCTTGAATTCTCGCCTTGAATGACGTTAAAGCTGGACAGATTACCGTGACGGGTATTGATCCTATTGCAGAAAGCTGCGTCAGTTTTCTAGCCGCGTCCTCTGTGTTGACCCATACAGAAATGGCGGCCTTACTGCTTGATATCTTGCAGTCAGGGCAATTAGAATGAATAGCTTTACATAACTGAAGTAATGTGCCGTCAGCAAACTCGTTAGAAGCTTGATCCTCGGTGGTCTTCTGCGTATGACGACTTTAAAGGCGTTGAATTGACCGCTAGACGCCTCCGTTCTCAGCTTGTCCAACTGACGTTGCTCACGAGATTTAACCTTCTGCTCACGCTTGGACACCACCAGCGTAAATGATTCGTCATGTTCATCGCAGTCAACTGAGGAACCTTTCCTTCGCTTACACCCTGGTTTTATAGCTCCCGTCTAGGATTTCCGAAGTTCTGGCACCTGTAGTTGGTTCAACTTGTGATACACCAGGCGATGCGCTGCAGGCCTTCTTCTCAGCCGGCTTCGAGACATCAGTTTCTACGGCGACTGGTGTATCTTTGACTATTGCGCTCCTGAGTTTGGAGATATCCAAACTACTAGGCGGCTTATTGCCACTGGACTCGGCCGGCATCGTCCTAGATGTCCAAATGCCTTGGAACAAATAGACGCCAAAAAAACACCAACAAAAAATTTGCGCGAATATTCTAGTTTTTCCATCTTTTTACAATTCGCAACAACAATCTGCGCAGTAGAGTACTCAAACTATATCGTTAAAAACAATAGCACAATTCGACCGAATCAACAGCATGTTTTCATGGCGCATGGCGAGAATGTTGAGAATCAGAGTGTGTCATAATCGGCCTTAACCGGACAAATAATTGAGAGCACATCCATCACCAAGAATTATGCATGTAACGCAATTATCAATTTTGCTCTCTATGCAGCGTTGACCTAGTGTGCATCACTAAGACATCCAGTGATAAAATTCATTAGCCGAGCTGTCACTGGGCGGTCGATATACCGTTCTTTCGTAAAGACTGCAGAAGTCGCGGTGGAGGTGTACGCTTCTGGCTATATCCGATCTCTCTATCCTTCACGGAATCCTTGTTGTTGTCGTTGTTGTCGTTGTTGTCGTTGTTGCGTTGTTGTCGTTGTTGTTGTTGTTGTCGTTGTTGTTGTGATGATGCTTTTTTTGAAGGTCTCAGAAATGGCATAATGCACAAGCTGCTACTGGACAGCTAGCAGCAGCTAGTGCGGGGAACTCGCACACCCCTAAAACCGATTATCCTCCCCACCCCACAAGGCCGGGATTAATTAGCATTACGTCGACAACCCTGAGAGGGGAGTCTCGTGTTCTAGCGCTCTATGCGCCTAGCCTGCTTGCCCGCCCTGGGAAGATGCGTCGAGATCCTCCGGAGGGCCTCGCTGCTGCCTCTCTTTTCCCTCCCTCGGCTCCTCCTCTAGACTGCCCCTCAAAGGACCTGGTCGTAACGGGCTCGTCTCGCCGTCTCCAGGTTCAGCTTTTTCCTCATGATGGTGTCGAGGTAACGTCGACCCCGATGCGCATCATAATGTCTGGAACTGGCCGTGTCCTGTGAGCACCTGCGTCGTGGTGTACGACAGCTCCCCAGCTGCTTGTCGTACCACCGGCGCAGATCCGGTATCAGTCGGCGAGTCCATTGACCGCCAGCGTCGCCCTGGGGGTTTCGCCATTCATCGTTCCACAGCTCCAGTGTCTTCTGTTGTGTCTGCGCGAGTTCCCAGCTGGAAAAAGTCGTTCTTTGGTAGCCGTCGAAGTACGATGTTCAAGAGACGCATATATCGATCACGGATGTTGATCCACTTCTTGTAAACGACGGGGCCGGGAATGTTGAAGTTATGCCAGCTTTCAGAGCGCATTCGCTGGTCCGTGAAGAGCGGATGGAATTTGTCGTACAACAATGGCGCTTTTTTGAGAGTTCCAGAAGGCTCTCGACAAAGTATCCCGTCGCCCATTGCTGATCTTCTTCGGGGCAGGTTATTTCGGCGCCAGCCTTCTTCATTAGTTAATTATTTTGTTTGCCTACAGTGGTATTGTTATTGGTGTATGCCTACAGTGGTGTTGCTGGTATTACTCTTGTTGTCGCTGGAATTACTGTTGTTGTCGCTTGCGAATTACTGTTGTTTGCCAGTGGTATTATTATTGTTGTTGTCGTCGTTGGTATGAGCGTTGTTACTGTTGTAGTTGGTATCATCGTTTTTATTGGTGTCGCTTGACAATTCAACGAGATTACAGCGTCTGTTCGGGGCACATTGTTGACTTGGGCTAACCCTGGCTTAGTGAGCCCGTGACCATAACTTCGCGCGAAGAAATTGTCCACTTCAAAGTTTTGTTTTTGTTGTCTTTGCTGCTGTTGGCTCCAGCAGACGATTCTGAGTTCGCTGTGATTGTTAAGGGCTGTCCTGCTAGCATTGCGTTGCCGGAAGAAACAAGCCATTTCCTTTCCGCCGGTGTTAAGCATATATGACTCAGCATCCAGCACAGCAAATTGAAGAATTGCCACGGAGGCTGGAAGAACTCGGCCTTTGTTCGCCGTCGGAGGACGATGTTCAAGAGATTTATATCGATCGCGGATGTTGAGCCACTTTTTGAAGACGACGAGGCCGGGCATTTTAAACTTAAGGCCGATCTCCGACCAGCGATCAGAACGCATTTGCTGATCCGTGTAGAGTGAATGGAAAAGACAAAAACGGCCATTTGCGAGTTCGAGGCGGCTCTTCTGTTAATTCAGCGCCGGCCTTCTCCATCAGTTGATTTATTGTTTGCCTAGACCAATGTAGACCCGCAACGAGTGCAGTAGACTTTGTGTGCCCTGCTCATTCACGGCCGCAACACTATCCACCAAAACGTTACCAAAGTTATTCATTGATTATTCTCGATTGGGAACTTGCACTACATTACAGAATATAGGAGAGGTTGACGGCTAATTTTCAATACCGGGCTAACCGGAACGGCTTAAGCCTGTCTATATTGCAGACTACTAAAGGCATTCCTGCACTTTTCTTTAAAAAGGCGGCTATTGAGTTGGCAGGACCGCTTAAGCTAATTGTTAAATGATCCCTGAATGATGGCGTTTGTACCAGATTCGTACCGGCAAGCTAATATAGCTCTTAGTCACAAATCCGGAGACAAGGCTGATCCCGCAAACAAGCGCCCAGTATTCTAACTGCGGTATCGAGCAAAGTACTGGAGCGCACAATCGCGGATAACATCTACAACAACGATCATTTGCAAACCCTTATCGCCGACCAGCAGTTTGCCTACAAGCTCGAGCGTTCGAAACTGTTGCTGCGTGATGGGGTACCTGAACGACACCGCCTGCACGTTGACCGAGACATACCGACCAACACAATTTTCCTCGATCTAAAGAATGCTTTAAAAAAAAACGTTGATCACATCATGCTTATCGCAACCCTGCCGCCAATAGGAGTTAGCCCTAGCCTGCGACTCTGAGTATCCGACCTCCTCAGATCACGCACGTAGGGACAAGGTAGGCAACCGTCTTTCGTCTTAAGTGCCCTCAGGGCGTCCACAAGGCACCGTCCTTGGCAGTCTAATGTTCATGCTATATTGACTCAGTAAAGCGTATTTTCACGACGAAGGAACGCTTAAGATCTATGTTGACGACCCTAAGCCAAACACACCTTTGAGGACCGCAAAAGAATACAAGATTATTCAAGACACCGCTACAGACTTCATTGGGTGGAGACAAACATTAGGTTTACCATATCCCTTCACAATGTGGCGTTCTCCATCTAGGACAAAGGAACACCAAATGTTCTCTCACACATTGAAGAAGTGTAACTTGCTACGAAAACCACGATAACAGATCTCAGAAAGTACGTCTCGGAATCTTTTTATTTAGACGATGTAACTGAGATTCTTAGATGTCGTCCAGGCTAACAAACTGGATTCTTCGGCCTTTGCACTATCAAACCGCGGCTTGTACCGGAACGGGTTGATGCGACCAGCTATCATGTACGAATTACAGGTCTTGAGCCGCTCTAGAACCGGGTCTGTTCGTGATCAACTACGCGAGGGGAGTCGCAGGCTTCGATG